>OZ005760.1:11492783-11944341 GCA_963930825.1 Silvanus unidentatus | reverse complement strand
AAATGAGGTGCTAAATCCACTGGTAAAAACCGCGATGTCCTATCTTTAACCGTTTAGGAGATCGAGTAAAATGGAGAATAATAAATACTTGAAAATGTGATATATAAACATTTTATTCGTTTGTACCTTTATCAACTCTTGAGAGTAGACTTATAGAACTTATTTTATGTAAAATGAGGTGCTAAATCCACTGGTGAAAACCGTGATGTCCTATCTTTAACCGCTTATTAGATCGAGTAAAATATAGAATAACAGATATTTGAAAATGTGATATATAAACATTTTATTTGTTTGTACCTTTTTCAACTCTTGACAGTAGACTTATAGGACTTATTTTATGTAAAATGAGGTGCTTAATCCACTAGTGAAAACCGCGATGTCCAATCTCTAACCGTTTAGGAGATCGAGTAAAAAGGAAAATAATAGATATTTGAAAATGTGATATATAAACATTTTATTCGTTTGTACCTTTATCAACTCTTAAGAGTAGACTTATAGAACTTATTTTATGTAAAATGAGGTGCTAAATCCACTGGTAAAAACCGCGATGTCCAATCTTAAACCGTTTAGGAGATCGAGTAAAATGGAGTATAACAGATATTTGAAAATGTGATATATAAACATTTTATTCGTTTGTACCTTTATCAACTTATGAGAGTAGACTTATAGGACTTATTTTATGTAAAATAAGGTGCTAAATCCACTGGTGAAAGCCGCGATGTCCTATCTTTAACCGATTAAAAGATCAAGTTAAATGGAGAATAATAAATATTTGAAAATGTGATATATAAACATTTTATTCGTTTGTACCTTTATCAACTTATGAGAGTAGACTTATAGGACTTATTTTATGTAAAATGAGGTGCTAAATCCGCTGGTGAAAACCACGATGTCCTATCTGTAACCGTTTAGGAGATCGAGTAAAATGTTGAATAATAGATATTTGAAAATGTGATATATAAACATTTTATTCGTTTGTACCTTTATCAACTCTTTAGAGTAGACTTATAGGACTTATTTTATGTAAAATAAAGTGCTCAATCCACTGGTGAAAACCGCGATGTCCTATCATTAACCGCTTATTAGATCGAGTAAAATATAGAATAACTGATATTTGAAAATGTTATATATAAACATTTTATTTGTTTGTACCTTTATCAACTCTTGACAGTAGACTTATAGGACTTATTTTATGTAAAATGAGGTGCTTAATCCACTAGTGAAAACCGCGATGTCCTATCTTTAACCGTTTAGGAGATTGTGTAAAATGGAGAATAATAGATATTTGAAAATGTGATATATAAACATTTTATTCGTTTGTACCTTTATCAACTCTTGAGAGTAGACTTATAGAACTTATTTTATGTAAAGTGAGGTGCTAAATCCACTGGTAAAAACCGCGATGTCCTATCTTTAACCGTTTAGGAGATCGAGCAAAAAGGAAAATAATAGATATTTGAAAATGCGATATATAAACAATTTATTCGTTTGTACCTTTATCAACTCCTGAGGGTAGACTTATAGAACTTATTTTATTCAAAATGAGGTGCTAAATCCACTGGTGAAAACCGCGATGTCCTATCTTTAACCGTTTAGGAGATTGTGAAAAATGGAGAATAATAGATATTTGAAAATGTGATATATAAACATTTTATTCGTTTGTACCTTTATCAACTCTTGAGAGAAGACTTATAGGACTTATTATATGTAAAATGAAGTGCTAAATCCACTGGTATAAACCGCGATGTCCAATCTTTAACCGTTTAAGAGATCGAGTAAAATGAAGAATATAAGATATTTGAAAATGTGATATATAAACATTTTATTTGTTTGTACCTTTATCAACTCATGAGGGTAGACTTATAAGACTTATTTTATATAAAATAAGGTGCTAATTCTGTTGGTGAAAACGGCGATGTGCTATCTGTAACCGTTTAGGAGATCGAGTAAAATGGAGAATAATAGATATTTGAAAATGTGATATTTAAACATTTTATTCGTTTGTAACTTTATCAACTCTTGAGAGTAGACTTATAGGACTTATTTTATGTAAAATGAGGTGCTTATTCCACTGGTGAAAACTGCGATGTCCTATCTGTAACCGTTTAGGATATTGAGTAAAGTGGAGAATAATAGATATTTGAAAATGTGATTTATATACATTTTATTCGTTTGTACCTTTATCAACTCTTGAGAGTAGACTTATAGGACTTATTTTATGTAATATGAGGTGCTTATTCCACTGGTGAAAACCGCGATGTCCTATCTGTAACCGTTTAGGAGATCGAGTTAAATGGAGAATAATAGATATTTGAAAATGTGATATATAAAAATTTTATTCGTTTGTACCTTTATCAATCCTTGAGAGTAGACTTATAGGACTTATTTTATGTAAAATGAGGTGCTAAATCCACTTGTGAAAAGCGCGATGTCCTGTCTTTAACCGTTTAGGAGATAGAGTAAAATGGAGAATAATAGATATTTGAAAATGTGATATATAAACATTTTATTCGTTTGTACCTTTATCAACTTATGAGAGTAGACTTATAGGACTTATTTTATGTAAAATAAGGTGCTAAATCTACTAGTGAAAGCCGCGATGTCCTATCTTTAACCGATTAAAAGATCAAGTTAAATGGAGAATAATAAATATTTGAAAATGTGATATATAAACATTTTATTCGTTTGTACCTTTATCAACTCTTTAGAGTAGACTTATAGGACTTATTTTATGTAAAATGAGGTGCTAAATCCGCTGGTGAAAACCGCGATGTCTTATCTGTAACCGTTTAGGAGATCGAGTAAAATGTAGAATAATAGATATTTGAAAATGTGATATATAAACATTTTATTCGTTTGTACCTTTATCAATCTCATTAGGGTAGACTTATAGAACTTATTTTATGTAAAATAAGGTGCTAAATCCACTGGTAAAAACCGCGATGTCCAATCTTAAACCGTTTAGGAGATCGAGTAAAATGGAGTATAACAGATATTTGAAAATGTGATATATAAACATTTTATTCGTTTGTACCTTTATCAACTTATGAGAGTAGACTTATAGGACTTATTTTATGTAAAATAAGGTGCTAAATCCACTGGTGAAAGCCGCGATGTCCTATCTTTAACCGATTAAAAGATCAAGTTAAATGGAGAATAATAAATATTTGAAAATGTGATATATAAACATTTTATTCGTTTGTACCTTTATCAACTTATGAGAGTAGACTTATAGGACTTATTTTATGTAAAATGAGGTGCTAAATCCACTGGTAAAAACCGCGATGTCCTATCTTTAACCGTTTAGGAGATCGAGTAAAATGGAGAATAATAAATACTTGAAAATGTGATATATAAACATTTTATTCGTTTGTACCTTTATCAACTCTTGAGAGTAGACTTATAGAACTTATTTTATGTAAAATGAGGTGCTAAATCCACTGGTGAAAACCGTGATGTCCTATCTTTAACCGCTTATTAGATCGAGTAAAATATAGAATAACAGATATTTGAAAATGTGATATATAAACATTTTATTTGTTTGTACCTTTTTCAACTCTTGACAGTAGACTTATAGGACTTATTTTATGTAAAATGAGGTGCTTAATCCACTAGTGAAAACCGCGATGTCCAATCTCTAACCGTTTAGGAGATCGAGTAAAAAGGAAAATAATAGATATTTGAAAATGTGATATATAAACATTTTATTCGTTTGTACCTTTATCAACTCTTAAGAGTAGACTTATAGAACTTATTTTATGTAAAATGAGGTGCTAAATCCACTGGTAAAAACCGCGATGTCCAATCTTAAACCGTTTAGGAGATCGAGTAAAATGGAGTATAACAGATATTTGAAAATGTGATATATAAACATTTTATTCGTTTGTACCTTTATCAACTTATGAGAGTAGACTTATAGGACTTATTTTATGTAAAATAAGGTGCTAAATCCACTGGTGAAAGCCGCGATGTCCTATCTTTAACCGATTAAAAGATCAAGTTAAATGGAGAATAATAAATATTTGAAAATGTGATATATAAACATTTTATTTGTTTGTACCTTTATCAACTCATGAGGGTAGACATATAAGACTTATTTTATATAAAATAAGGTGCTAATTCTGCTGGTGAAAACGGCGATGTGCTATCTGTAACCGTTTAGGAGATCGAGTAAAATGGAGAATAATAGATATTTGAAAATGTGATTTATAAACATTTTATTTGTTTGTACCTTTATCAACTCATGAGGGTAGACATATAAGACTTATTTTATATAAAATAAGGTGCTAATTCTGCTGGTGAAAACGGCGATGTGCTATCTGTAACCGTTTAGGAGATCGAGTAAAATGGAGAATAATAGATATTTGAAAATGTGATATATAAACATTATAATCGTTTGTACCGTTATCATCTCCTGAGAGTAGACTTATAGGACTTATTTTATGTAAAATGAGGTGCTAAATCCACTTGTGAAAACCGCGATGTCCTATCTTTAACCGTTTAGGAGATCGAGTTAAATGGAGAATAATAGATATTTGAAAATGTGATATATAAACATTTTATTTGTTTGTACCTTTATCAACTCCTGAGGGTAGACTTATAGAACTTATTTTATTCAAAATGAGGTGCTAAATCCACTGGTGAAAACCGCGATGTCCTATCTTTAACCGTTTAGGAGATTGTGAAAAATGGAGAATAATAGATATTTGAAAATGTGATATATAAACATTTTATTCGTTTGTACCTTTATCAACTCTTGAGAGAAGACTTATAGGACTTATTATATGTAAAATGAAGTGCTAAATCCACTGGTATAAACCGCGATGTCCAATCTTTAACCGTTTAAGAGATCGAGTAAAATGAAGAATATAAGATATTTGAAAATGTGATATATAAACATTTTATTTGTTTGTACCTTTATCAACTCATGAGGGTAGACTTATAAGACTTATTTTATATAAAATAAGGTGCTAATTCTGTTGGTGAAAACGGCGATGTGCTATCTGTAACCGTTTAGGAGATCGAGTAAAATGGAGAATAATAGATATTTGAAAATGTGATATTTAAACATTTTATTCGTTTGTAACTTTATCAACTCTTGAGAGTAGACTTATAGGACTTATTTTATGTAAAATGAGG
This sequence comes from Silvanus unidentatus, assembly GCA_963930825.1. NCBI lineage: Eukaryota > Metazoa > Arthropoda > Insecta > Coleoptera > Silvanidae > Silvanus > Silvanus unidentatus. The sequence continues at coordinate 11,939,202 of OZ005760.1, read as the reverse complement.
TGCTTATTCCACTGGTGAAAACTGCGATGTCCTATCTGTAACCGTTTAGGATATTGAGTAAAGTGGAGAATAATAGATATTTGAAAATGTGATTTATATACATTTTATTCGTTTGTACCTTTATCAACTCTTGAGAGTAGACTTATAGGACTTATTTTATGTAATATGAGGTGCTTATTCCACTGGTGAAAACCGCGATGTCCTATCTGTAACCGTTTAGGAGATCGAGTTAAATGGAGAATAATAGATATTTGAAAATGTGATATATAAAAATTTTATTCGTTTGTACCTTTATCAATCCTTGAGAGTAGACTTATAGGACTTATTTTATGTAAAATGAGGTGCTAAATCCACTTGTGAAAAGCGCGATGTCCTGTCTTTAACCGTTTAGGAGATAGAGTAAAATGGAGAATAATAGATATTTGAAAATGTGATATATAAACATTTTATTCGTTTGTACCTTTATCAACTTATGAGAGTAGACTTATAGGACTTATTTTATGTAAAATAAGGTGCTAAATCTACTAGTGAAAGCCGCGATGTCCTATCTTTAACCGATTAAAAGATCAAGTTAAATGGAGAATAATAAATATTTGAAAATGTGATATATAAACATTTTATTCGTTTGTACCTTTATCAACTCTTTAGAGTAGACTTATAGGACTTATTTTATGTAAAATGAGGTGCTAAATCCGCTGGTGAAAACCGCGATGTCTTATCTGTAACCGTTTAGGAGATCGAGTAAAATGTAGAATAATAGATATTTGAAAATGTGATATATAAACATTTTATTCGTTTGTACCTTTATCAATCTCATTAGGGTAGACTTATAGAACTTATTTTATGTAAAATAAGGTGCTAAATCCACTGGTAAAAACCGCGATGTCCAATCTTAAACCGTTTAGGAGATCGAGTAAAATGGAGTATAACAGATATTTGAAAATGTGATATATAAACATTTTATTCGTTTGTACCTTTATCAACTTATGAGAGTAGACTTATAGGACTTATTTTATGTAAAATAAGGTGCTAAATCCACTGGTGAAAGCCGCGATGTCCTATCTTTAACCGATTAAAAGATCAAGTTAAATGGAGAATAATAAATATTTGAAAATGTGATATATAAACATTTTATTCGTTTGTACCTTTATCAACTTATGAGAGTAGACTTATAGGACTTATTTTATGTAAAATGAGGTGCTAAATCCACTGGTAAAAACCGCGATGTCCTATCTTTAACCGTTTAGGAGATCGAGTAAAATGGAGAATAATAAATACTTGAAAATGTGATATATAAACATTTTATTCGTTTGTACCTTTATCAACTCTTGAGAGTAGACTTATAGAACTTATTTTATGTAAAATGAGGTGCTAAATCCACTGGTGAAAACCGTGATGTCCTATCTTTAACCGCTTATTAGATCGAGTAAAATATAGAATAACAGATATTTGAAAATGTGATATATAAACATTTTATTTGTTTGTACCTTTTTCAACTCTTGACAGTAGACTTATAGGACTTATTTTATGTAAAATGAGGTGCTTAATCCACTAGTGAAAACCGCGATGTCCAATCTCTAACCGTTTAGGAGATCGAGTAAAAAGGAAAATAATAGATATTTGAAAATGTGATATATAAACATTTTATTCGTTTGTACCTTTATCAACTCTTAAGAGTAGACTTATAGAACTTATTTTATGTAAAATGAGGTGCTAAATCCACTGGTAAAAACCGCGATGTCCAATCTTAAACCGTTTAGGAGATCGAGTAAAATGGAGTATAACAGATATTTGAAAATGTGATATATAAACATTTTATTCGTTTGTACCTTTATCAACTTATGAGAGTAGACTTATAGGACTTATTTTATGTAAAATAAGGTGCTAAATCCACTGGTGAAAGCCGCGATGTCCTATCTTTAACCGATTAAAAGATCAAGTTAAATGGAGAATAATAAATATTTGAAAATGTGATATATAAACATTTTATTCGTTTGTACCTTTATCAACTTATGAGAGTAGACTTATAGGACTTATTTTATGTAAAATGAGGTGCTAAATCCGCTGGTGAAAACCACGATGTCCTATCTGTAACCGTTTAGGAGATCGAGTAAAATGTTGAATAATAGATATTTGAAAATGTGATATATAAACATTTTATTCGTTTGTACCTTTATCAACTCTTTAGAGTAGACTTATAGGACTTATTTTATGTAAAATAAAGTGCTCAATCCACTGGTGAAAACCGCGATGTCCTATCATTAACCGCTTATTAGATCGAGTAAAATATAGAATAACTGATATTTGAAAATGTTATATATAAACATTTTATTTGTTTGTACCTTTATCAACTCTTGACAGTAGACTTATAGGACTTATTTTATGTAAAATGAGGTGCTTAATCCACTAGTGAAAACCGCGATGTCCTATCTTTAACCGTTTAGGAGATTGTGTAAAATGGAGAATAATAGATATTTGAAAATGTGATATATAAACATTTTATTCGTTTGTACCTTTATCAACTCTTGAGAGTAGACTTATAGAACTTATTTTATGTAAAGTGAGGTGCTAAATCCACTGGTAAAAACCGCGATGTCCTATCTTTAACCGTTTAGGAGATCGAGCAAAAAGGAAAATAATAGATATTTGAAAATGCGATATATAAACAATTTATTCGTTTGTACCTTTATCAACTCCTGAGGGTAGACTTATAGAACTTATTTTATTCAAAATGAGGTGCTAAATCCACTGGTGAAAACCGCGATGTCCTATCTTTAACCGTTTAGGAGATTGTGAAAAATGGAGAATAATAGATATTTGAAAATGTGATATATAAACATTTTATTCGTTTGTACCTTTATCAACTCTTGAGAGAAGACTTATAGGACTTATTATATGTAAAATGAAGTGCTAAATCCACTGGTATAAACCGCGATGTCCAATCTTTAACCGTTTAAGAGATCGAGTAAAATGAAGAATATAAGATATTTGAAAATGTGATATATAAACATTTTATTTGTTTGTACCTTTATCAACTCATGAGGGTAGACTTATAAGACTTATTTTATATAAAATAAGGTGCTAATTCTGTTGGTGAAAACGGCGATGTGCTATCTGTAACCGTTTAGGAGATCGAGTAAAATGGAGAATAATAGATATTTGAAAATGTGATATTTAAACATTTTATTCGTTTGTAACTTTATCAACTCTTGAGAGTAGACTTATAGGACTTATTTTATGTAAAATGAGGTGCTTATTCCACTGGTGAAAACTGCGATGTCCTATCTGTAACCGTTTAGGATATTGAGTAAAGTGGAGAATAATAGATATTTGAAAATGTGATTTATATACATTTTATTCGTTTGTACCTTTATCAACTCTTGAGAGTAGACTTATAGGACTTATTTTATGTAATATGAGGTGCTTATTCCACTGGTGAAAACCGCGATGTCCTATCTGTAACCGTTTAGGAGATCGAGTTAAATGGAGAATAATAGATATTTGAAAATGTGATATATAAAAATTTTATTCGTTTGTACCTTTATCAATCCTTGAGAGTAGACTTATAGGACTTATTTTATGTAAAATGAGGTGCTAAATCCACTTGTGAAAAGCGCGATGTCCTGTCTTTAACCGTTTAGGAGATAGAGTAAAATGGAGAATAATAGATATTTGAAAATGTGATATATAAACATTTTATTCGTTTGTACCTTTATCAACTTATGAGAGTAGACTTATAGGACTTATTTTATGTAAAATAAGGTGCTAAATCTACTAGTGAAAGCCGCGATGTCCTATCTTTAACCGATTAAAAGATCAAGTTAAATGGAGAATAATAAATATTTGAAAATGTGATATATAAACATTTTATTCGTTTGTACCTTTATCAACTCTTTAGAGTAGACTTATAGGACTTATTTTATGTAAAATGAGGTGCTAAATCCGCTGGTGAAAACCGCGATGTCTTATCTGTAACCGTTTAGGAGATCGAGTAAAATGTAGAATAATAGATATTTGAAAATGTGATATATAAACATTTTATTCGTTTGTACCTTTATCAATCTCATTAGGGTAGACTTATAGAACTTATTTTATGTAAAATAAGGTGCTAAATCCACTGGTAAAAACCGCGATGTCCAATCTTAAACCGTTTAGGAGATCGAGTAAAATGGAGTATAACAGATATTTGAAAATGTGATATATAAACATTTTATTCGTTTGTACCTTTATCAACTTATGAGAGTAGACTTATAGGACTTATTTTATGTAAAATAAGGTGCTAAATCCACTGGTGAAAGCCGCGATGTCCTATCTTTAACCGATTAAAAGATCAAGTTAAATGGAGAATAATAAATATTTGAAAATGTGATATATAAACATTTTATTCGTTTGTACCTTTATCAACTTATGAGAGTAGACTTATAGGACTTATTTTATGTAAAATGAGGTGCTAAATCCACTGGTAAAAACCGCGATGTCCTATCTTTAACCGTTTAGGAGATCGAGTAAAATGGAGAATAATAAATACTTGAAAATGTGATATATAAACATTTTATTCGTTTGTACCTTTATCAACTCTTGAGAGTAGACTTATAGAACTTATTTTATGTAAAATGAGGTGCTAAATCCACTGGTGAAAACCGTGATGTCCTATCTTTAACCGCTTATTAGATCGAGTAAAATATAGAATAACAGATATTTGAAAATGTGATATATAAACATTTTATTTGTTTGTACCTTTTTCAACTCTTGACAGTAGACTTATAGGACTTATTTTATGTAAAATGAGGTGCTTAATCCACTAGTGAAAACCGCGATGTCCAATCTCTAACCGTTTAGGAGATCGAGTAAAAAGGAAAATAATAGATATTTGAAAATGTGATATATAAACATTTTATTCGTTTGTACCTTTATCAACTCTTAAGAGTAGACTTATAGAACTTATTTTATGTAAAATGAGGTGCTAAATCCACTGGTAAAAACCGCGATGTCCAATCTTAAACCGTTTAGGAGATCGAGTAAAATGGAGTATAACAGATATTTGAAAATGTGATATATAAACATTTTATTCGTTTGTACCTTTATCAACTTATGAGAGTAGACTTATAGGACTTATTTTATGTAAAATAAGGTGCTAAATCCACTGGTGAAAGCCGCGATGTCCTATCTTTAACCGATTAAAAGATCAAGTTAAATGGAGAATAATAAATATTTGAAAATGTGATATATAAACATTTTATTCGTTTGTACCTTTATCAACTTATGAGAGTAGACTTATAGGACTTATTTTATGTAAAATGAGGTGCTAAATCCGCTGGTGAAAACCACGATGTCCTATCTGTAACCGTTTAGGAGATCGAGTAAAATGTTGAATAATAGATATTTGAAAATGTGATATATAAACATTTTATTCGTTTGTACCTTTATCAACTCTTTAGAGTAGACTTATAGGACTTATTTTATGTAAAATAAAGTGCTCAATCCACTGGTGAAAACCGCGATGTCCTATCATTAACCGCTTATTAGATCGAGTAAAATATAGAATAACTGATATTTGAAAATGTTATATATAAACATTTTATTTGTTTGTACCTTTATCAACTCTTGACAGTAGACTTATAGGACTTATTTTATGTAAAATGAGGTGCTTAATCCACTAGTGAAAACCGCGATGTCCTATCTTTAACCGTTTAGGAGATTGTGTAAAATGGAGAATAATAGATATTTGAAAATGTGATATATAAACATTTTATTCGTTTGTACCTTTATCAACTCTTGAGAGTAGACTTATAGAACTTATTTTATGTAAAGTGAGGTGCTAAATCCACTGGTAAAAACCGCGATGTCCTATCTTTAACCGTTTAGGAGATCGAGCAAAAAGGAAAATAATAGATATTTGAAAATGCGATATATAAACAATTTATTCGTTTGTACCTTTATCAACTTATGAGAGTAGGCTTATAGGACTTATTTTATGTAAAATAAGGTGCTAAATCCACTGGTGAAAGCCGCGATGTCCTTTCTTTAACCGATTAAAAGATCGAGTTAAATGGAGAATAATAAATATTTGAAAATGTGATATATAAACATTTTATTCGTTTGTACCTTTATCAACTCTTTAGAGTAGACTTATAGGACTTATTTTATGTAAAATGAGGTGCTAAATCCGCTGGTGAAAACCGCGATGTTCTATCTGTAACCGTTTAGATGATCGAGTAATATGGAGAATAATAGATATTTGAAAATGTGATATATAAACATTTTATTCGTTTGTACCTTTATCAACTCTTTAGAGTAGACTTATAGGACTTATTTTATGTAAAATGAGGTGCTAAATCCGCTGGTGAAAACCGCGATGTCCTATCTTTAACCGTTTAGGAGATCGAGTAAAATGGAGAATAATAGATATTTGAAAATGTGATTTGTAAACATTTTATTATTTTTTACCTTTATCAACTCTTGAGAGTACACTTATAGGACTTATTTTAGGTAAAATGAGGTGCTAATTCCACTGGTGAAAACCGCGATGAAATATCTCTAACCGTTTAGGAGATAGAGTAAAATGGAGAATAATAGATATTTGAAAATGTGATATATAAACATTTTATTCGTTTGTACCTTTATCAACTTATGAGAGTAGACTTATAGGACTTATTTTATGTAAAATAAGGTGCTAAATCCACTAGTGAACGCCGCGATGTCCTAACTTTAACCGTTTAGGATATCGAGTAAAATGGAGAATAATAGATATTTGAAAATGTGATATATAAACATTTTATTCGTTTGTACCTTTATCAAGTCTTGAGAGTAGACTTATAGAACTTATTTTATGTAAAATGAGGTGCTAAATCCACTTGTGAAAACCGCGATGTCCTATCTTTAACGGTTTAGGAGATCGAGTTAAATGGAGAATAATAGATATTTGAAAATGAGATACATAAACATTATAATCGTTTGTACCGTTATCATCTCCTGAGAGTAGACTTATAGGACTTATTTTATGTAAAATGAGGTGCTAAATCCACTGGTGAAAACCGCGGTGTTCTATCTGTAACCGTTTAGGAGATCGAGTAATATAGAGAATAATAGATATTTGAAAATGTGATATATAAACATTTTATTTGTTTGTACCTTTATCAACTCATGAGGGTAGACATATAAGACTTATTTTATATAAAATAAGGTGCTAATTCTGCTGGTGAAAACGGCGATGTGCTATCTGTAACCGTTTAGGAGATCGAGTAAAATGGAGAATAATAGATATTTGAAAATGTGATTTATAAACATTTTATTTGTTTGTACCTTTATCAACTCATGAGGGTAGACATATAAGACTTATTTTATATAAAATAAGGTGCTAATTCTGCTGGTGAAAACGGCGATGTGCTATCTGTAACCGTTTAGGAGATCGAGTAAAATGGAGAATAATAGATATTTGAAAATGTGATATATAAACATTATAATCGTTTGTACCGTTATCATCTCCTGAGAGTAGACTTATAGGACTTATTTTATGTAAAATGAGGTGCTAAATCCACTTGTGAAAACCGCGATGTCCTATCTTTAACCGTTTAGGAGATCGAGTTAAATGGAGAATAATAGATATTTGAAAATGTGATATATAAACATTTTATTTGTTTGTACCTTTATCAACTCCTGAGGGTAGACTTATAGGACTTATTTTATTCAAAATGAAGAGCTAAATCCACTGGTGAAAACCGCGATGTCCTATCTTTAACCGTTTAGGAGATTGTGAAAAATGGAGAATAATAGATATTTGAAAATGTGATATATAAACATTTTATTCGTTTGTACCTTTATCAACTCTTGAGAGAAGACTTATAGGACTTATTATATGTAAAATGAAGTGCTAAATCCACTGGTATAAACCGCGATGTCCAATCTTTAACCGTTTAAGAGATCGAGTAAAATGAAGAATATAAGATATTTGAAAATGTGATATATAAACATTTTATTTGTTTGTACCTTTATCAACTCATGAGGGTAGACTTATAAGACTTATTTTATATAAAATAAGGTGCTAATTCTGTTGGTGAAAACGGCGATGTGCTATCTGTAACCGTTTAGGAGATCGAGTAAAATGGAGAATAATAGATATTTGAAAATGTGATATTTAAACATTTTATTCGTTTGTAACTTTATCAACTCTTGAGAGTAGACTTATAGGACTTATTTTATGTAAAATGAGGTGCTTATTCCACTGGTGAAAACTGCGATGTCCTATCTGTAACCGTTTAGGATATTGAGTAAAGTGGAGAATAATAGATATTTGAAAATGTGATTTATATACATTTTATTCGTTTGTACCTTTATCAACTCTTGAGAGTAGACTTATAGGACTTATTTTATGTAATATGAGGTGCTTATTCCACTGGTGAAAACCGCGATGTCCTATCTGTAACCGTTTAGGAGATCGAGTTAAATGGAGAATAATAGATATTTGAAAATGTGATATATAAACATTTTATTCGTTTGTACCTTTATCAATCCTTGAGAGTAGACTTATAGGACTTATTTTATGTAAAATGAGGTGCTAAATCCACTTGTGAAAAGCGCGATGTCCTGTCTTTAACCGTTTAGGAGATAGAGTAAAATGGAGAATAATAGATATTTGAAAATGTGATATATAAACATTTTATTCGTTTGTACCTTTATCAACTTATGAGAGTAGACTTATAGGACTTATTTTATGTAAAATAAGGTGCTAAATCTACTAGTGAAAGCCGCGATGTCCTATCTTTAACCGATTAAAAGATCAAGTTAAATGGAGAATAATAAATATTTGAAAATGTGATATATAAACATTTTATTCGTTTGTACCTTTATCAACTCTTTAGAGTAGACTTATAGGACTTATTTTATGTAAAATGAGGTGCTAAATCCGCTGGTAAAAACCGCGATGTCTTATCTGTAACCGTTTAGGAGATCGAGTAAAATGTAGAATAATAGATATTTGAAAATGTGATATATAAACATTTTATTCGTTTGTACCTTTATCAATCTCATTAGGGTAGACTTATAGAACTTATTTTATGTAAAATAAGGTGCTAAATCCACTGGTAAAAACCGCGATGTCCAATCTTAAACCGTTTAGGAGATCGAGTAAAATGGAGTATAACAGATATTTGAAAATGTGATATATAAACATTTTATTCGTTTGTACCTTTATCAACTTATGAGAGTAGACTTATAGGACTTATTTTATGTAAAATAAGGTGCTAAATCCACTGGTGAAAGCCGCGATGTCCTATCTTTAACCGATTAAAAGATCAAGTTAAATGGAGAATAATAAATATTTGAAAATGTGATAAATAAACATTTTATTCGTTTGTACCTTTATCAACTGATGAGAGTAGACTTATAGGACTTATTTTATGTAAAATGAGGTGCTAAATCCACTGGTAAAAACCGCGATGTCCTATCTTTAACCGTTTAGGAGATCGAGTAAAATGGAGAATAATAAATACTTGAAAATGTGATATATAAACATTTTATTCGTTTGTACCTTTATCAACTCTTGAGAGTAGACTTATAGAACTTATTTTATGTAAAATGAGGTGCTAAATCCACTGGTGAAAACCGTGATGTCCTATCTTTAACCGCTTATTAGATCGAGTAAAATATAGAATAACAGATATTTGAAAATGTGATATATAAACATTTTATTTGTTTGTACCTTTTTCAACTCTTGACAGTAGACTTATAGGACTTATTTTATGTAAAATGAGGTGCTTAATCCACTAGTGAAAACCGCGATGTTTAATCTCTAACCGTTTAGGAGATCGAGTAAAAAGGAAAATAATAGATATTTGAAAATGTGATATATAAACATTTTATTCGTTTGTAGCTTTATCAACTCTTAAGAGTAGACTTATAGAACTTATTTTATGTAAAATGAGGTGCTAAATCCACTGGTAAAAACCGCGATGTCCAATCTTAAACCGTTTAGGAGATCGAGTAAAATGGAGTATAACAGATATTTGAAAATGTGATATATAAACATTTTATTCGTTTGTACCTTTATCAACTTATGAGAGTAGACTTATAGGACTTATTTTATGTAAAATAAGGTGCTAAATCCACTGGTAAAAACCGCGATGTCCAATCTTAAACCGTTTAGGAGATCGAGTAAAATGGAGTATAACAGATATTTGAAAATGTGATATATAAACATTTTATTCGTTTGTACCTTTATCAACTTATGAGAGTAGACTTATAGGACTTATTTTATGTAAAATAAGGTGCTAAATCCACTGGTGAAAGCCGCGATGTCCTATCTTTAACCGATTAAAAGATCAAGTTAAATGGAGAATAATAAATATTTGAAAATGTGATAAATAAACATTTTATTCGTTTGTACCTTTATCAACTGATGAGAGTAGACTTATAGGACTTATTTTATGTAAAATGAGGTGCTAAATCCACTGGTAAAAACCGCGATGTCCTATCTTTAACCGTTTAGGAGATCGAGTAAAATGGAGAATAATAAATACTTGAAAATGTGATATATAAACATTTTATTCGTTTGTACCTTTATCAACTCTTGAGAGTAGACTTATAGAACTTATTTTATGTAAAATGAGGTGCTAAATCCACTGGTGAAAACCGTGATGTCCTATCTTTAACCGCTTATTAGATCGAGTAAAATATAGAATAACAGATATTTGAAAATGTGATATATAAACATTTTATTTGTTTGTACCTTTTTCAACTCTTGACAGTAGACTTATAGGACTTATTTTATGTAAAATAAGGTGCTAAATCCACTGGTGAAAGCCGCGATGTCCTATCTTTAACCGATTAAAAGATCAAGTTAAATGGAGAATAATAAATATTTGAAAATGTGATATATAAACATTTTATTCGTTTGTACCTTTATCAACTTATGAGAGTAGACTTATAGGACTTATTTTATGTAAAATGAGGTGCTAAATCCGCTGGTGAAAACCACGATGTCCTATCTGTAACCGTTTAGGAGATCGAGTAAAATGTTGAATAATAGATATTTGAAAATGTGATATATAAACATTTTATTCGTTTGTACCTTTATCAACTCTTTAGAGTAGACTTATAGGACTTATTTTATGTAAAATAAAGTGCTCAATCCACTGGTGAAAACCGCGATGTCCTATCATTAACCGCTTATTAGATCGAGTAAAATATAGAATAACTGATATTTGAAAATGTTATATATAAACATTTTATTTGTTTGTACCTTTATCAACTCTCAACTCTTGACAGTAGACTTATAGGACTTATTTTATGTAAAATGAGGTGCTTAATCCACTAGTGAAAACCGCGATGTCCTATCTTTAACCGTTTAGGAGATCGAGTAAAATGTTGAATAATAGATATTTGAAAATGTGATATATAAACATTTTATTCGTTTGTACCTTTATCAACTCTTTAGAGTAGACTTATAGGACTTATTTTATGTAAAATAAAGTGCTCAATCCACTGGTGAAAACCGCGATGTCCTATCATTAACCGCTTATTAGATCGAGTAAAATATAGAATAACTGATATTTGAAAATGTGATATATAAACATTTTATTCGTTTGTACCTTTATCAACTTATGAGAGTAGGCTTATAGGACTTATTTTATGTAAAATAAGGTGCTAAATCCACTGGTGAAAGCCGCGATGTCCTTTCTTTAACCGATTAAAAGATCGAGTTAAATGGAGAATAATAAATATTTGAAAATGTGATATATAAACATTTTATTCGTTTGTACCTTTATCAACTCTTTAGAGTAGACTTATAGGTTTTATTTTATGTAAAATGAGGTGCTAAATCCGCTGGTGAAAACCGCGATGTTCTATCTGTAACCGTTTAGATGATCGAGTAATATGGAGAATAATAGATATTTGAAAATGTGATTTATAAACATTTTATTTGTTTGTACCTTTATCAACTCATGAGGGTAGACTTATAGGACTTATTTGATGTAAAATGAGGTGTCCAATAGTGAAAACCGCGATGTCCTATCTGTAACCGTTTAGGAGATCGAGTAAAATGGAGAATAATAGATATTTGAAAATGTGATTTGTAAACATTTTATTATTTTTTACCTTTATCAACTCTTGAGAGTACACTTATAGGACTTATTTTAGGTAAAATGAGGTACTAATTCCACTGGTGAAAACCACGATGAAATATCTCTAACCGTTTAGGAGATCGTGTAAAATGGAGAATAATAGATATTTGAAAATGTGATATATAAACATTTTATTCGTTTGTACCTTATCAACTCTTGAGAGTAGACTTATAGAACTTATTTTATGTAAAATGAGGTGCTTAATCCACTGGTGAAAACCGTGATGTCCTATCTTTAACCGCTTATTAGATCGAGTTAAATGGAGAATAATAAATACTTGAAAATATGATATATAAACATTTTATTCGTTTGTACCTTTATCAACTCTTTAGAGTAGACTTATAGGACTTATTTTATGTAAAATGAGGTGCTAAATCCGCTGGTGAAAACCGCGATGTTCTATCTGTAACCGTTTAGATGATCGAGTAATATGGAGAATAATAGATATTTGAAAATGTGGTTCATAAACATTTTATTGTACCTTTATCCACTCTTGAGAGTAGACTTATAGAACTTATTTTATGTAAAATGAGGTGCTAACTCCACTGGTAAAAACCGCGATGTCCTATCTTTAACCGCTTATTAGATCTAGTAAAATATAGAATAACAGATATTTGAAAATGTGATATATAAACATTTTATTCGTTTGTACCTTTATCAACTCTTGAGAGTAGACTTATAGAACTTATTTTATGTAAAATGAGGTGCTAAATCCACTGGTAAAAACCGCGATGTCCTATCTCTAACCATTTAGGAGATCGAGTAAAATGGAGTATAACAGATATTTGAAAATGTGATATATAAACATATTATTCGTTTGTTCCTTTATCAACTTATGAGAGTAGACTTATAGGACTTATTTTATGTAAAATAAGGTGCTAAATCCACTGGTGAAAGCCGCGATGTCTTATCTTAAACCGTTTAGGAGTTAGAGTAAAATGGAGAATAATAGATATTTGAAAATGTGATATATAAACATTTTATTTGTTTGTACATTTATCAACTCCTGAGAGTAGACTTATAGGACTTATTTTATGTAAAATGAGGTGCTAAATCCACTGGTGAAAACCGCGATGTCCTATCTTTAACCGTTTAGGAGATTGTGTAAATTGGAGAATAATAGATATTTGAAAATGTGATATATAAACATTTTATTCGTTTGTACCTTTATCAACTCTTGAGAGTAGACTTATAGGACTTATTTTATGTAAAATAAAGTGCTCAATCCACTGGTGAAAACCGCGATGTCCTATCATTAACCGTTTAGGTGATCGAGTAAAATGGAGAATAATAGATATTTGAAATGTGATTTATATACATTTTATTCGTTTGTACCTTTATCAACTCTTGAGAGTAGACTTATAGAACTTATTTTATGTAAAATAAAGTGCTAAATCCACTGGTGAAAACCGCGATGTCTTATCTTTAACCGTTTAGGAGATCTAGTTAAATGGAAAATAATAGATATTTGAAAATGTGATATATAAACATTTTATTCATTTGTACCATTTTCAACTCCTGAGAGTAGACTTATAGAACTTATTTTATGTAAAATGAAGTGCTAAATCCACTGGTGAAAACCGCGATGTCCTATCTTTAACCGTTTAGGAGATTGTGTAAAATGGAGAATAATAGATATTTGAAAATGTGATATATAAACATTTTATTCGTTTGTACCTTTATCAACTCTTGAGAGTAGACTTATAGAACTTATTTTATGTAAAATGAGGTGCTAAATCCACTGGTGAAAACCGCGATGTCCTATCTTTAACCGTTTAGGAGATCGAGTAAAATGGAGAATAATAAATACTTGAAAATGTGATATATAAACATTTTATTCGTTTGTACCTTTATCAACTCTTGAGAGTAGACTTATAGAACTTATTTTATGTAAAATGAGGTGCTTAATCCACTGGTGAAAACCGTGATGTCCTATCTTTAACCGCTTATTAGATCGAGTAAAATATAGAATAACAGATATTTGAAAATGTGATATATAAACATTTTATTTGTTTGTACCTTTATCAACTCTTAAGAGTAGACTTATAGAACTTATTTTATGTAAAATGTGGTGCTAAATCCACTGGTAAAAACCGCGATGTCCAATCTTAAACCGTTTAGGAGATCGAGTAAAATGGAGTATAACAGATATTTGAAAATGTGATATATAAACATTTTATTCGTTTGTACCTTTATCAACTTATGAGAGTAGACTTATAGGACTTATTTTATGTAAAATAAGGTGCTAAATCCACTGGTGAAAGCCGCGATGTCCTCTCTTTAACCGATTAAAAGATCAAGTTAAATGGAGAATAATAAATATTTGAAAATGTGATATATAAACATTTTATTCGTTTGTACCTTTATCTACTCTTTAGAGTAGACTTATAGGACTTATTTTATGTAAAATGAGGTGCTAAATCCGCTGGGGAAAACCACGATGTCCTATCTGTAACCGTTTAGGAGATCGAGTAAAATGTTGAATAATAGATATTTGAAAATGTGATATATAAACATTTTATTCGTTTGTACCTTTATCAATCTCATTAGAGAAGACTTATAGAACTTATTTTATGTAAAATAAGGTGCTAAATCCACTGGTGAAAGCCGCGATGTCTTATCTTAAACCGTTTAGGAGTTAGAGTAAAATGGAGAATAATAGATATTTGAAAATGTGATATATAAACATTTTATTCGTTTGTACTTTTATCAACTCCTGAAAGCAGACTTATAGAACCTATTTTATGTAAAATGAAGTGCTAAATCCACTAGTGAAAACCGCGATGTCCTATCTTTAACCGTTTAGGAGATCGAGTAAAATGGAGAATAATAGATATTTGAAAATGTGATTTGTAAACATTTTATTATTTTTTACCTTTATCAACTCTTGAGAGTACACTTATAGGACTTATTTTAGGTAAAATGAGGTGCTAATTCCACTGGTGAAAACCGCGATGAAATATCTCTAACCGTTTAGGAGATAGAGTAAAATGGAGAATAATAGATATTTGAAAATGTGATATATAAACATTTTATTCGTTTGTACCTTTATCAACTTATGAGAGTAGACTTATAGGACTTATTTTATGTAAAATAAGGTGCTAAATCCACTAGTGAACGCCGCGATGTCCTAACTTTAACCGTTTAGGATATCGAGTAAAATGGAGAATAATAGATATTTGAAAATGTGATATATAAACATTTTATTCGTTTGTACCTTTATCAAGTCTTGAGAGTAGACTTATAGAACTTATTTTATGTAAAATGAGGTGCTAAATCCACTTGTAAAAACCGCGATGTCCTATCTTTAACGGTTTAGGAGATCGAGTTAAATGGAGAATAATAGATATTTGAAAATGAGATACATAAACATTATAATCGTTTGTACCGTTATCATCTCCTGAGAGTAGACTTATAGGACTTATTTTATGTAAAATGAGGTGCTAAATCCACTGGTGAAAACCGCGGTGTTCTATCTGTAACCGTTTAGGAGATCGAGTAATATAGAGAATAATAGATATTTGAAAATGTGATATATAAACATTTTATTTGTTTGTACCTTTATCAACTCATGAGGGTAGACATATAAGACTTATTTTATATAAAATAAGGTGCTAATTCTGCTGGTGAAAACGGCGATGTGCTATCTGTAACCGTTTAGGAGATCGAGTAAAATGGAGAATAATAGATATTTGAAAATGTGATTTATAAACATTTTATTTGTTTGTACCTTTATCAACTCATGAGGGTAGACATATAAGACTTATTTTATATAAAATAAGGTGCTAATTCTGCTGGTGAAAACGGCGATGTGCTATCTGTAACCGTTTAGGAGATCGAGTAAAATGGAGAATAATAGATATTTGAAAATGTGATATATAAACATTATAATCGTTTGTACCGTTATCATCTCCTGAGAGTAGACTTATAGGACTTATTTTATGTAAAATGAGGTGCTAAATCCACTTGTGAAAACCGCGATGTCCTATCTTTAACCGTTTAGGAGATCGAGTTAAATGGAGAATAATAGATATTTGAAAATGTGATATATAAACATTTTATTTGTTTGTACCTTTATCAACTCCTGAGGGTAGACTTATAGGACTTATTTTATTCAAAATGAGGTGCTAAATCCACTGGTGAAAACCGCGATGTCCTATCTTTAACCGTTTAGGAGATTGTGAAAAATGGAGAATAATAGATATTTGAAAATGTGATATATAAACATTTTATTCGTTTGTACCTTTATCAACTCTTGAGAGAAGACTTATAGGACTTATTATATGTAAAATGAAGTGCTAAATCCACTGGTATAAACCGCGATGTCCAATCTTTAACCGTTTAAGAGATCGAGTAAAATGAAGAATATAAGATATTTGAAAATGTGATATATAAACATTTTATTTGTTTGTACCTTTATCAACTCATGAGGGTAGACTTATAAGACTTATTTTATATAAAATAAGGTGCTAATTCTGTTGGTGAAAACGGCGATGTGCTATCTGTAACCGTTTAGGAGATCGAGTAAAATGGAGAATAATAGATATTTGAAAATGTGATATTTAAACATTTTATTCGTTTGTAACTTTATCAACTCTTGAGAGTAGACTTATAGGACTTATTTTATGTAAAATGAGGTGCTTATTCCACTGGTGAAAACTGCGATGTCCTATCTGTAACCGTTTAGAATATTGAGTAAAGTGGAGAATAATAGATATTTGAAAATGTGATTTATATACATTTTATTCGTTTGTACCTTTATCAACTCTTGAGAGTAGACTTATAGGACTTATTTTATGTAATATGAGGTGCTTATTCCACTGGTGAAAACCGCGATGTCCTATCTGTAACCGTTTAGGAGATCGAGTTAAATGGAGAATAATAGATATTTGAAAATGTGATATATAAACATTTTATTCGTTTGTACCTTTATCAATCCTTGAGAGTAGACTTATAGGACTTATTTTATGTAAAATGAGGTGCTAAATCCACTTGTGAAAAGCGCGATGTCCTGTCTTTAACCGTTTAGGAGATAGAGTAAAATGGAGAATAATAGATATTTGAAAATGTGATATATAAACATTTTATTCGTTTGTACCTTTATCAACTTATGAGAGTAGACTTATAGGACTTATTTTATGTAAAATAAGGTGCTAAATCTACTAGTGAAAGCCGCGATGTCCTATCTTTAACCGATTAAAAGATCAAGTTAAATGGAGAATAATAAATATTTGAAAATGTGATATATAAACATTTTATTCGTTTGAACCTTTATCAACTCCTGAAAGCAGACTTATAGAACCTATTTTATGTAAAATGAGGTGCTAAATCCACTGGTGAAAACCGCGATGTCCTATCTTTAACCGTTTAGGAGATCGAGTTAAATGGAAAATAATAGATATTTGAAAATATGATATATAAACATTTTACTCGTTTGTACCTTTATTAACTCTTGACAGTAGACTTATAGGACTTATTTTATGTAAAATGAGGTGCAAAATCCACTGGTGAAAACCGCGATGTCCTAACTTTAACCGTTTAGGATATCGAGTAAAATGGAGAATAATAGATATTTGAAAATGTGATATATTAACATTTTATTCGTTTGTACCTTTATCAACTCTTGAGAGTAGACTTATAGAACTTATTTTATGTAAAATGAGGTGCTAAATCCACTGGTAAAAACCGCTTTGTCCTATCTTTAACCGTTTAGGAGATCGAGTAAAATGGAGAATAATAAATACTTGAAAATGTGATATATAAACATTTTATTCGTTTGTACCTTTATAAACTCTTGAAAGTAGACTTATAGGACCTATTTTATGTAAAATGAGGTGCTACATCCACTGGTGAAAACCGCGATGTCCTATCTTTAACCGTTTAGGAGATCGAGTAAAATGGAGTATAACAGATATTTGAAAATGTGATATATAAACATTTTATTCGTTTGTACCTTTATCAACTTATGAGAGTAGACTTATAGGACTTATTTTATGTAAAATAAGGTGCTAAATCCACTGGTGAAAGCCGCGATGTCCTATCTTTAACCGATTAAAAGATCGAGTTAAATGGAGAATAATAAATATTTGAAAATGTGATATATAAACATTTTATTCGTTTGTACCTTTATCAACTTTTTAGAGTAGACTCATAGGACTTATTTTATGTAAAATGAGGTGCTTAATCCGCTGGTGAAAACCGCGATGTTCTATCTGTAACCGTTTAGGAGATCGAGTAAAATGGAGAATAATAGATATTTGAAAATGTGATATATAAACATTATAATCGTTTGTACCGTTATCATCTCCTGAGAGTAGACTTATAGGACTTGTTTTATGTAAAATGAGGTGCTAAATCCACTTGTGAAAACCGCGATGTCCTATCTTTAACCGTTTAGAAGATCGAGTAAAATGGAGAATAATAGATATTTGAAAATGTGATATATAAACATTATATTCGTTTGTACCTTTATCAACTCTAGAGGGTAGACTTATAGGACTTATTTTATATAAAATGAGGTGCTTAATCCGCTGGTGAAAATTGCGATATCCTATCTGTAACCGTTTAGGAGATCGAGTAAAATGAAGAATAATAGATATTTGAAAATGTGATATATAAACATTTTATTCGTTTGTACCTTTATCAACTCCTGAGAGTAGACTTATAGAACTTATTTTATGTAAAATGAGGTGCTTAATCCACTGGTGAAAACCGCGATGTCCTATATTTAACCGTTTAGGAGATCGAGTAAAATGAAGATTAATAGATATTTGTAAATGTGATATATAATCATTTTATTCGTTTGTACCTTTATCAAATTTTGAGAGTAGACTTATAGGACTTATTATATGTGAAATGAGGTGCTAAATCCACTGGTAAAAACCGCGATGTCCTATCTTTAACCGTTTAGAAGATCGAGTAAAATGGGGAATAATAGATATTTGAAAGTGTGATATATAAACATTTTATTCGTTTGTACCTTTATCAACTCATTAGAGTAGACTTATAGGACTTATTTTATGTAAAATGAGGTGCTTAATCCGCTGGTGAAAACCGCGATGTTCTATCTGTAACCGTTTAGGAGATCGAGTAAAATGGAGAATAATAGATATTTGAAAATGTGATATATAAACATTATAATCGTTTGTACCGTTATCATCTCCTGAGAGTAGACTTATAGGACTTGTTTTATGTAAAATGAGGTGCTAAATCCACTTGTGAAAACCGCGATGTCCTATCTTTAACCGTTTAGAAGATCGAGTAAAATGGAGAATAATAGATATTTGAAAATGTGATATATAAACATTATATTCGTTTGTACCTTTATCAACTCTAGAGGGTAGACTTATAGGACTTATTTTATATAAAATGAGGTGCTTAATCCGCTGGTGAAAATTGCGATATCCTATCTGTAACCGTTTAGGAGATCGAGTAAAATGAAGAATAATAGATATTTGAAAATGTGATATATAAACATTTTATTCGTTTGTACCTTTATCAACTCCTGAGAGTAGACTTATAGAACTTATTTTATGTAAAATGAGGTGCTAAATCCACTGGTGAAAACCGCGATGTCCTATCTTTAACTGTTTAGAAGATCGAGTAAAATGGAGAATAATAGATATTTGAAAGTGTGATATATAAACATTTTATTCGTTTGTACTTTTATCAACTCATTAGAGTAGACTTATAGGACTTATTTTATGTAAAATAAGGTGCTAAATCCACTGGTCAAAACCGCGATGTCCTATCTTTAACCGTTTAGAAGATCGAGTAACATGGAGAATAATAAATATTTGAAAATGTGATATATAAACATTTTATTCGTTTGTACCTTTATCAACTTCTGAGAGTAGACTTAAAGGACATATTTTATGTAAAATGAGGTGCTAAATCCATTGGTGAAAACCGCGATGTCTAATCATTAACCGTTTAGGAGATCGAGTAAAATGGAGAATAATAGATATTTGAAAATGTGATATATAAACATTATATTCGTTTGTACCGTTATCATCTCCTGAGAGTAGACTTATAGGACTTATTTTATGTAAAATGAGGTGCTAAATCCATTGGTGAAAACCGCGATGTAATATCTTTTACCGTTTAGAAAATCGAGTAAAATGGAGAATAATAGATATTTGAAAATGTGATATATAAACATTATATTCGTTTGTACCGTTATCATCTCCTGAGAGTAGACTTATAGGACTTATTTTATGTAAAATGAGGTGCTAAATCCATTGGTGAAAACCGCGATGTCTTATCATTAACCGTTTAGGGGATTGAGTAAAATGGAGAATAATAGATATTTGAAAATGTGATATATAAACATTTTATTCGTTTGTACTTTTATCAACTCATGAGGGTAGACTTATAGGACTTATTTTATATAAAATGAGGTGCTTAACCCACTGGTAAAAACCGTGATGTCCTATCTTTAACCGTTTAGGAGATCGAGTAAAATGGAGAATAATAGATATTTGAAAATGTGATATATAAACATTTTATTCGTTTGTACCATTATCAACTTATGAGGGTAGACTTATAGGACTTATTTTATGTAAAATGAGGTGCTAAATCCACTGGTAAAAACCGTGATGTCCTATCTTTAACCGTTTAGGATATCGAGTAAAATGGAGAATAATAGATATTTGAAAATGTGATATATAAACATTTTATTCGTTTGTACCATTATCAACTTATAAGGGTAGACTTATAGGACTTATTTTATATAAAATGAGGTGCTTAACCCACTGGTAAAAACCGTGATGTCCTATCTTTAACCGTTTAGGAGATCGAGTAAAATGGAGAATAATAGATATTTGAAAATGTGATATATAAACATTTTATTCGTTTGTACCATTATCAACTTATGAGGGTAGACTTATAGGACTTATTTTATATAAAATGAGGTGCTTAACCCACTGGTAAAAACCGTGATGTCCTATCTTTAACCGTTTAGGATATCGAGTAAAATGGAGAATAATAGATATTTGGAAATGTGATATATTAACATTTTATTCGTTTGTACCTTTATCAACTCTTGAGAGTAGACTTATAGAACTTATTTTATGTAAAATGAGGTGCTAAATCCACTGGTAAAAACCGCTTTGTCCTATCTTTAACCGTTTAGGAGATCGAGTAAAATGGAGAATAATAAATACTTGAAAATGTGATATATAAACATTTTATTCGTTTGTACCTTTATAAACTCTTGAAAGTAGACTTATAGGACTTATTTTATGTAAAATGAGGTGCTAAATCCACTGGTGAAAACCGCGATGTCCTATCTTTAACCGTTTAGGAGATCGAGTAAAATGGAGTATAACAGATATTTGAAAATGTGATATATAAACATTTTATTCGTTTGTACCTTTATCAACTTATGAGAGTAGACTTATAGGACTTATTTTATGTAAAATAAGGTGCTAAATCCACTATTGAAAGCCGCGATGTCCTATCTTTAACCGATTAAAAGATCGAGTTAAATGGAGAATAATAAATATTTGAAAATGTGATATATAAACATTTTATTCGTTTGTACCTTTATCAACTTTTTAGAGTAGACTCATAGGACTTATTTTATGTAAAATGAGGTGCTTAATCCGCTGGTGAAAACCGCGATGTTCTATCTGTAACCGTTTAGGAGATCGAGTAAAATGGAGAATAATAGATATTTGAAAATGTGATATATAAACATTATAATCGTTTGTACCGTTATCATCTCCTGAGAGTAGACTTATAGGACTTGTTTTATGTAAAATGAGGTGCTAAATCCACTTGTGAAAACCGCGATGTCCTATCTTTAACCGTTTAGAAGATCGAGTAAAATGGAGAATAATAGATATTTGAAAATGTGATATCTAAACATTTTATTCGTTTGTACCTTTATCAACTCTAGAGGGTAGACTTATAGGACTTATTTTATATAAAATGAGGTGCTTAATCCGCTGGTGAAAATTGCGATATCCTATCTGTAACCGTTTAGGAGATCGAGTAAAATGAAGAATAATAGATATTTGTAAATGTGATATATAATCATTTTATTCGTTTGTACCTTTATCAAATTTTGAGAGTAGACTTATAGGACTTATTTTATGTGAAATGAGGTGCTAAATCCACTGGTAAAAACCGCGATGTCCTATCTTTAACCGTTTAGAAGATCGAGTAAAATGGGGAATAATAGATATTTGAAAGTGTGATATATAAACATTTTATTCGTTTGTACCTTTATCAACTCATTAGAGTAGACTTATAGGACTTATTTTATGTAAAATAAGGTGCTAAATCCACTAGTCAAAACCGCGATGTCCTATCTTTAACCGTTTAGAAGATCGAGTAAAATGGAGAATAATAAATATTTGAAAATGTGATATATAAACATTTTATTCGTTTGTACCTTTATCAACTCTAGAGGGTAGACTTATAGGACTTATTTTATATAAAATGAGGTGCTTAATCCGCTGGTGAAAATTGCGATATCCTATCGGTAACCGTTTAGGAGATCGAGTAAAATGAAGAATAATAGATATTTGAAAATGTGATATATAAACATTTTATTCGTTTGTACCTTTATCAACTCCTGAGAGTAGACTTATAGAACTTATTTTATGTAAAATGAGGTGCTAAATCCACTGGTGAAAACCGCGATGTCCTATCTTTAACCGTTTAGAAGATCGAGTAAAATGGAGAATAATAGATATTTGAAAGTGTGATATATAAACATTTTATTCGTTTGTACTTTTATCAACTCATTAGAGTAGACTTATAGGACTTATTTTATGTAAAATAAGGTGCTAAATCCACTGGTCAAAACCGCGATGTCCTATCTTTAACCGTTTAGAAGATCGAGTAACATGGAGAATAATAAATATTTGAAAATGTGATATATAAACATTTTATTCGTTTGTACCTTTATCAACTTCTGAGAGTAGACTTAAAGGACATATTTTATGTAAAATGAGGTGCTAAATCCATTGGTGAAAACCGCGATGTCTAATCATTAACCGTTTAGGAGATCGAGTAAAATGGAGAATAATAGATATTTGAAAATGTGATATATAAACATTATATTCGTTTGTACCGTTATCATCTCCTGAGAGTAGACTTATAGGACTTATTTTATGTAAAATGAGGTGCTAAATCCATTGGTGAAAACCGCGATGTAATATCTTTTACCGTTTAGAAAATCGAGTAAAATGGAGAATAATAGATATTTGAAAATGTGATATATAAACATTATATTCGTTTGTACCGTTATCATCTCCTGAGAGTAGACTTATAGGACTTATTTTATGTAAAATGAGGTGCTAAATCCATTGGTGAAAACCGCGATGTCTTATCATTAACCGTTTAGGGGATTGAGTAAAATGGAGAATAATAGATATTTGAAAATGTGATATATAAACATTTTATTCGTTTGTACTTTTATCAACTCATGAGGGTAGACTTATAGGACTTATTTTATATAAAATGAGGTGCTTAACCCACTGGTAAAAACCGTGATGTCCTATCTTTAACCGTTTAGGAGATCGAGTAAAATGGAGAATAATAGATATTTGAAAATGTGATATATAAACATTTTATTCGTTTGTACTTTTATCAACTCATGAGGGTAGACTTATAGGACTTATTTTATATAAAATGAGGTGCTTAACCCACTGGTAAAAACCGTGATGTCCTATCTTTAACCGTTTAGGAGATCGAGTAAAATGGAGAATAATAGATATTTGAAAATGTGATATATAAACATTTTATTCGTTTGTACCATTATCAACTTATGAGGGTAGACTTATAGGACTTATTTTATGTAAAATAAGGTGTTAAATCAACTGGTGAAAACCGCGATGTTCTATCTTTAACCGTTTAGAAGATCGAGTAAAATTGAGAATAATAGATATTTAAATATGTGATATATAAACATTTTATTCGTTTGTACCTTTATCAACTCTTGAGACTAGACTTATAGGACTTATTTTATGTAAAATAAGGTGCTAAATCTACTGGTAAAAACTGTGATGTCCTATCTTTAACCGATTAGAAGATCGAGTAAAATGGAGAATAATAGATTTTTGAAAATGTGATATATAAACATTTTATTCGTTTGTATCTTTATCAACTCATGAGGGTAGACTTATTGGACTTATTTTATGTAAAATGAGGTGCTAAATCCACTGGTAAAAACCGCGATGTCCTATCTTTAACCGATTAGAAGATCGAGTAAAATGGAGAATATTAAATATTTGAAAATGTGATATATAAACATTTTATTCGTTTGTACCTTTATCAACTCTTTAGAGTAGACTTATAGGACTTATTTTATGTAAAATAAGGTGCTAAATCCACTGGTGAAAACCGCGATGTCCTATCTTTAACCGATTAGAAGATCGAGTAAAATGGAGAATATTAAATATTTGAAAATGTGACATATAAACATTTTATTCGTTTGTACCTTTATCAACTCTTTAGAGTAGACTTATAGGACTTATTTTATGTAAAATGAGGTGCTAAATCCGCTGGTGAAAAACGCGATGTCCTATCTGTAACCGATTAGGAGATCGAGTAACATGGAGAATAATAAATATTTAAAAATGTGATATATAAACATTTTATTCGTTTGTACCTTTATCAACTTCTGAGAGTAGACTTAAAGGACATATTTTATGTAAAATGAGGTGCTAAATCCATTGGTGAAAACCGCGATGTAATATCTTTTACCGTTTAGAAAATCGAGTAAAATGGAGAATAATAGATATTTGAAAATGTGATATATAAACATTATATTCGTTTGTACCGTTATCATCTCCTGAGAGTAGACTTATAGGACTTATTTTATGTAAAATGAGGTGCTAAATCCATTGGTGAAAACCGCGATGTCTTATCATTAACCGTTTAGGGGATTGAGTAAAATGGAGAATAATAGATATTTGAAAATGTGATATATAAACATTTTATTCGTTTGTACTTTTATCAACTCATGAGGGTAGACTTATAGGACTTATTTTATATAAAATGAGGTGCTTAACCCACTGGTAAAAACCGCGATGTCCTATCTTTAACCGTTTAGGAAATCGAGTAAAATGGAGAATATTAGATATTTGAAAATGTGATATATAAACATTTTATTCGTTTGTACCTTTATCAACTCTTGGGAGGAGACATATAGGACTTATTTTATGTAAAATAAGGTGCTAAATCGATTGGTAAAAACCGCGATATCCTTTCTGTAACCGTTTAGGAGATCGAGTAAAATTAAGAATAATAGATATTTGAAATACGATATATAAACATTTTATTCGTTTGTACCTTTATCAACTCTTGAGAGTAGACTTATGGGACTTATTTTATATAAAATGAGGTGCTTAACTCACTAGTGAAAACCGCGATGTCCTATCTGTAACCGTTTAGGAGATCGAGTAAAATGGAGAATAATAATTATTTGAAAATGTGATTTATAAACATTTTATTCGTTTGTACCTTTATCAGTTCATGAAGGTAGACTTATAGGACTTATTTTATGTAAAATAAGGTGCTAAATCCACTAGTGAAAACCGCTATGTCTTATCTTTAAAAGTTTAGAAGATCAAGTAAAATGGTGAATAATAAGGATTTTAAAATGTGATATATAAACATTTTATTCGTTTGAACCTTTATCAGTTCATGAAAGTAGACTTATGGGACTTATTTTATGTAAAATAAGGTGCTAAATCCACTAGTGAATACCGTGATGTCCTATCTTTAACCGTTTAGGAGATCGAGTAAAATGGAGAATAATAGATATTTGAAAATGTGATATATAAACATTTTATTCGTTTGTACCATTATCAACTTATGAGGGTAGACTTATAGGACTTATTTTATGTAAAATAAGGTGTTAAATCAACTGGTGAAAACCGCGATGTTCTATCTTTAACCGTTTAGAAGATCGAGTAAAATTGAGAATAATAGATATTTAAATATGTGATATATAAACATTTTATTCGTTTGTACCTTTATCAACTCTTGAGACTAGACTTATAGGACTTATTTTATGTAAAATAAGGTGCTAAATCCACTGGTAAAAACTGTGATGTCCTATCTTTAACCGTTTAGAAGATCGAGTAAAATGGAGAATAATAGATTTTTGAAAATGTGATATATAAACATTTTATTCGTTTGTAACTTTATCAGTTCATGAGGGTAGATTTATAGGACTTATTTTATGTAAAATGAGATGCTAAATCCACTGGCGAAAACCGCGATGTCCTATCTTTAACCGTTTAGAAGATCGAGTAAAATGGAAAATAATAGATATTTGAAAATGTGATATATAAACAATTTATTCGTTTGTACCTTTATCAACTCTTTAGAGTAGACTTATGGGACTTATTTTATGTAAAATTAGGTGCTCAACTCACTAGTGAAAACCGCGATGTTCTATCTGTAACCGTTTAGGATATCGAGTAAAATTAAGAATAATAGATATTTGAAAATGTGATTTATAAACATTTTATTCGTTTGTACCTTTATCAACTCATGAGGGTAGACTTATATTACTTATTTTATGTAAAATGAGGTGCGAAATCCACTGGTGAAAACTGCGATGTCCTATCTTTAACCGTTTAGAAGATCGAGTAAAATGGAGAATAATAGATATTTGAAAATGTGATATATAAACATTTTATTCGTTTGTACCTTTATCAACTCTTTAGAGTAGGCTTATAAGACTTATTTTATGTAAAATGAGGTGCTAAATCCACTGGTGAAAACCGCGATGTCCTATCTGTAAATGTTTAGGAGATCGAGTATAATGGAGAATAGTAGATAATTGAAAATGTGATATATAAACATTTTTTCGTTTGTACCTTTATCAACTCTTGAGAGTAGACTTATAGGACTCATTTTATGTAAAATTATGTGCTAAATCCACTGGTGAAAACCGCGATGTCCTATCTTTAACCGTTTAGGAGATCGAATAGAATGGAAAAAATAGATATTTGTAAATGTGATATATAAACATTTTATCCGTTTGTACCTTTATCAACTCTTGAAAGTAGACTTATAGGACTTATTTTATGTAAAATAAGGTGCTAAATCCACTGGTAAAAACTGTGATGTCCTATCTTTAACCGTTTAGAAGATCGAGTAAAATGGAGAATAATAGATTTTTGAAAATGTGATATATAAACATTTTATTCGTTTGTAACTTTATCAGTTCATGAGGGTAGATTTATAGGACTTATTTTATGTAAAATGAGATGCTAAATCCACTGGCGAAAACCGCGATGTCCTATCTTTAACCGTTTAGAAGATCGAGTAAAATGGAAAATAATAGATATTTGAAAATGTGATATATAAACAATTTATTCGTTTGTACCTTTATCAACTCTTTAGAGTAGACTTATGGGACTTATTTTATGTAAAATTAGGTGCTCAACTCACTAGTGAAAACCGCGATGTTCTATCTGTAACCGTTTAGGATATCGAGTAAAATTAAGAATAATAGATATTTGAAAATGTGATATATAAACATTTTATTCGTTTGTACCTTTATCAACTCAAGAGGGTAGACTTATTGGACTTATTTTATGTAAAATGAGGTGCTAAATCCACTGGTAAAAACCGCGATGTCCTATCTTTAACCGATTAGAAGATCGAGTAAAATGGAGAATAATAGATATTTGAAAATGTGATATATAAACATTTTATTCGTTTGTACCTTTATCAACTCTTTAGAGTAGACTTATAGGACTTATTTTATGTAAAATGAGGTGTCTAATGGTAAAAACCGCGATGTCCTATCTTTAACCGTTTAGGAGATCGAGTAAAATGGAGAATAATAGATATTTGAAAATGTGATATATAAACATTTTATTCGTTTGTACCTTTATTAACTTATGAGAGTAGACTTATAAAACTTATTTTATGTAAAATAAGGTGCTAAATTCACTGGTGAAAACCGCGATGTCCTATCTTTAACCGATTAGAAGATCGAATAAAATGGAGAATAATAAATATTTGAAAATGTGATATATAAACATTTTATTCGTTTGTACCTTTATCAACTCTTGAGAGTAGACTTATAGGACTTATTTTATGTAAAATAAGGTGCTAAATCCACTGGTGAAAACCGCGATGTCCTATCTTTAACCGTTTAGGAGATTGAGTAAAATGGAGAATAATAGATATATGAAAATGTGATATATAAACATTTTATTCGTTTGTACCTTTATCAACTCTTGAGAGTAGACTTATAGGACTTTTTATATGTAAAATGAGGTGCTAAATCCACTGGTAAACACCGCGAAATTCTATCTGTAACCGTTTAGGTGATCGAGTAATATGGAGAATAATAGATATTTGAAAATGTCTGTAACCGTTTAGGAGATCGAGTAAAATTAAGAATAATAGATATTTGAAAATGTGATATATAAACATTTTATTCGTTTGTACATTTATCAACTCATGAGGGTAGACTTATATTACTTATTTTATGTAAAATGAGGTGCTAAATCCACTGGTGAAAACCGCGATGTCCTATCAGTAACCGTATAGGAGATCGAGTAAAATGGAGAATAGACTTTTGAAAATGTGATATATAAAAATTTTATTCGTTTGTACCTTTATCAACTCATGAGAGTAGACATATACGACTTATTTTATGTAAAATGAGGTGCTAAATCCGCTGGTGAAAACCGCGATGTCCTATCTTTAACCGTTTAGGAGATTGAGTAAAATGTAGAATAAAAGATATTTGAAAATGTAATATATTAACATTTTATTCGTTTGTACCTTTATCAACTCTTGGGAGGAGACTTATAGGACATAATTTATGTTAAATGAGGTGCTAAATCCACTGGTAAAAACCGCGATGTCCTATCTTTAACCTTTTAGGAAATCGAGTAAAATGGAGAATATTAGATATTTGAAGATGTGTTATATAAACATTTTATTCGTTTGTACCTTTATCAACTTCTGAGAGTAGACTTATAGGACTTATTTTATGTAAAATGAGGTGCTAAATCCACTGGTGAAAACCGCGATGTCCTATCTGTAACCGTTTAGGAGATCGAGTAAAATGGAGAATAGTAGATAATTGAAAATGTGATATATAAACATTTTTTCGTTTGTACCTTTATCAACTCTTGAGAGTAGACTTATAGGACTCATTATATGTAAAATTAGGTGCTAAATCCACTGGTGAAAACCGCGATGTCCTATCTTTAACCGTTTAGGAGATCGAGTAAAATGGAGAATAATAGATATTTGAAAATGTGATATATAAACATTTTATTCGTTTGTACCTTTATTAACTTATGAGAGCAGACTTATAGGACTTATTTTATGTAAAATAAGGTGCTAAATCCACTGGTGAAAACCGCGATGTCCTATCTTTAACCGATTAGAAGATCGAGTAAAATGAATAATAATAAATATTTGAAAATGTGATATATAAACATTTTATTCGTTTGTACCTTTATCAACTCTTTAGAGTAGACTTTTAGGACTTATTTTATGTAAAATGAGGTGCTAAATCTGCTGGTGAAAACCGCGATGTCCTATCTGTAACCGTTTAGGAGATCGAGTAAAATGGAGAATAATAAATATTTGAAAATGTGATATATAAACATTTTATCCGTTTGTACCTTTATCAACTTTTTAGAGTAGACTTATAGGACTTATTTTATGTAAAATGAGGTGTCCAATGGAGAAAACCGCGATGTCCTATCTATAACCGTTTAGGAGATCGAGTAAAATAGCGAATAATAGATATTTGAAAATGTGATATATAAACATTTTATTCGTTTGTTCCTTCATTAACTCTTGAGAGTAGACTTATAGGACTTATTTTATGTAAATTGAGGTGTCCAATGGTGAAAACCGCGATGTCCTATCTTTAACCGTTTAGGAGATCGAATAGAATGGAAAAAATAGATATTTGTAAATGTGATATATAAACATTTTATCCGTTTGTACCTTTATCAACTCTTGAAAGTAGACTTATAGGACTTATTTTATGTAAAATAAGGTGCTAAATCCACTGGTAAAAACTGTGATGTCCTATCTTTAACCGTTTAGAAGATCGAGTAAAATGGAGAATAATAGATTTTTGAAAATGTGATATATAAACATTTTATTCGTTTGTAACTTTATCAGTTCATGAGGGTAGATTTATAGGACTTATTTTATGTAAAATGAGATGCTAAATCCACTGGCGAAAACCGCGATGTCCTATCTTTAACCGTTTAGAAGATCGAGTAAAATGGAAAATAATAGATATTTGAAAATGTGATATATAAACAATTTATTCGTTTGTACCTTTATCAACTCTTTAGAGTAGACTTATGGGACTTATTTTATGTAAAATTAGGTGCCCAACTCACTAGTGAAAACCGCGATGTTCTATCTGTAACCGTTTAGGATATCGAGTAAAATTAAGAATAATAGATATTTGAAAATGTGATTTATAAACATTTTATTCGTTTGTACCTTTATCAACTCATGAGGGTAGACTTATATTACTTATTTTATGTAAAATGAGGTGCGAAATCCACTGGTGAAAACTGCGATGTCCTATCTTTAACCGTTTAGAAGATCGAGTAAAATGGAGAATAATAGATATTTGAAAATGTGATATATAAACATTTTATTCGTTTGTACCTTTATCAACTCTTTAGAGTAGACTTATAAGACTTATTTTATGTAAGATGAGGTGCTCAACTCACTAGTGAAAACCGCGATGTTCTATCTGTAACCGTTTAGGATATCGAGTAAAATTAAGAATAATAGATATTTGAAAATGTGATATATAAACATTTTATTCGTTTGTATCTTTATCAACTCATGAGGGTAGACTTATTGGACTTATTTTATGTAAAATGAAGTGCTAAATCCACTGGTAAAATCCGCGATGTCCTATCTTTAACCGATTAGAAGATCGAGTAAAATGGAGAATATTAAATATTTGAAAATGTGATATATAAACATTTTATTCGTTTGTACCTTTATCAACTCTTTAGAGTAGACTTATAGGACTTATTTTATGTAAAATGAGGTGCTAAATCCGCTGGTGAAAAACGCGATGTCCTATCTGTAACCGATTAGGAGATCGAGTAAAATGGAGAATAATAAATATTTGAAAATGTGATATATAAACATTTTATCCGTTTGTACCTTTATCAACTTTTTAGAGTAGACTTATAGGACTTATTTTATGTAAAATGAGGTGTCCAATGGTGAAAACCGCGATGTCCTATCTATAACCGTTTAGGAGATCGAGTAAAATAGCGAATAATAGATATTTGAAAATGTGATATATAAACATTTTATTCGTTTGTTCCTTCATTAACTCTTGAGAGTAGACTTATAGGACTTATTTTATGTAAATTGAGGTGTCCAATGGTGAAAACCGCGATGTCCTATCTTTAACCGTTTAGGAGATCGAATAGAATGGAAAAAATAGATATTTGTAAATGTGATATATAAACATTTTATCCGTTTGTACCTTTATCAACTCTTGAAAGTAGACTTATAGGACTTATTTTATGTAAAATAAGGTGCTAAATCCACTGGTGAAAACCGCGATGTCCTATCTTTAACCGTTTAGGAGATTGAGTAAAATGGAGAATAATAGATATATGAAAATGTGATATATAAACATTTTATTCGTTTGTACCTTTATCAACTCTTGAGAGTAGACTTATAGGACTTTTTATATGTAAAATGAGGTGCTAAATCCACTGGTAAACACCGCGAAATTCTATCTGTAACCGTTTAGGTGATCGAGTAATATGGAGAATAATAGATATTTGAAAATGTCTGTAACCGTTTAGGAGATCGAGTAAAATTAAGAATAATAGATATTTGAAAATGTGATATATAAACATTTTATTCGTTTGTACATTTATCAACTCATGAGGGTAGACTTATATTACTTATTTTATGTAAAATGAGGTGCTAAATCCACTGGTGAAAACCGCGATGTCCTATCAGTAACCGTATAGGAGATCGAGTAAAATGGAGAATAGACTTTTGAAAATGTGATATATAAAAATTTTATTCGTTTGTACCTTTATCAACTCATGAGAGTAGACATATACGACTTATTTTATGTAAAATGAGGTGCTAAATCCGCTGGTGAAAACCGCGATGTCCTATCTTTAACCGTTTAGGAGATTGAGTAAAATGTAGAATAAAAGATATTTGAAAATGTAATATATTAACATTTTATTCGTTTGTACCTTTATCAACTCTTGGGAGGAGACTTATAGGACATAATTTATGTTAAATGAGGTGCTAAATCCACTGGTAAAAACCGCGATGTCCTATCTTTAATTTTTTAGGAAATCGAGTAAAATGGAGAATATTAGATATTTGAAGATGTGTTATATAAACATTTTATTCGTTTGTACCTTTATCAACTTCTGAGAGTAGACTTATAGGACTTATTTTATGTAAAATGAGGTGCTAAATCCACTGGTGAAAACCGCGATGTCCTATCTGTAACCGTTTAGGAGATCGAGTAAAATGGAGAATAGTAGATAATTGAAAATGTGATATATAAACATTTTTTCGTTTGTACCTTTATCAACTCTTGAGAGTAGACTTATAGGACTCATTATATGTAAAATTAGGTGCTAAATCCACTGGTGAAAACCGCGATGTCCTATCTTTAACCGTTTAGGAGATCGAGTAAAATGGAGAATAATAGATATTTGAAAATGTGATATATAAACATTTTATTCGTTTGTACCTTTATTAACTTATGAGAGCAGACTTATAGGACTTATTTTATGTAAAATAAGGTGCTAAATCCACTGGTGAAAACCGCGATGTCCTATCTTTAACCGATTAGAAGATCGAGTAAAATGAATAATAATAAATATTTGAAAATGTGATATATAAACATTTTATTCGTTTGTACCTTTATCAACTCTTTAGAGTAGACTTTTAGGACTTATTTTATGTAAAATGAGGTGCTAAATCTGCTGGTGAAAACCGCGATGTCCTATCTGTAACCGTTTAGGAGATCGAGTAAAATGGAGAATAATAAATATTTGAAAATGTGATATATAAACATTTTATCCGTTTGTACCTTTATCAACTTTTTAGAGTAGACTTATAGGACTTATTTTATGTAAAATGAGGTGTCCAATGGAGAAAACCGCGATGTCCTATCTATAACCGTTTAGGAGATCGAGTAAAATAGCGAATAATAGATATTTGAAAATGTGATATATAAACATTTTATTCGTTTGTTCCTTCATTAACTCTTGAGAGTAGACTTATAGGACTTATTTTATGTAAATTGAGGTGTCCAATGGTGAAAACCGCGATGTCCTATCTTTAACCGTTTAGGAGATCGAATAGAATGGAAAAAATAGATATTTGTAAATGTGATATATAAACATTTTATCCGTTTGTACCTTTATCAACTCTTGAAAGTAGACTTATAGGACTTATTTTATGTAAAATAAGGTGCTAAATCCACTGGTAAAAACTGTGATGTCCTATCTTTAACCGTTTAGAAGATCGAGTAAAATGGAGAATAATAGATTTTTGAAAATGTGATATATAAACATTTTATTCGTTTGTAACTTTATCAGTTCATGAGGGTAGATTTATAGGACTTATTTTATGTAAAATGAGATGCTAAATCCACTGGCGAAAACCGCGATGTCCTATCTTTAACCGTTTAGAAGATCGAGTAAAATGGAAAATAATAGATATTTGAAAATGTGATATATAAACAATTTATTCGTTTGTACCTTTATCAACTCTTTAGAGTAGACTAATGGGACTTATTTTATGTAAAATTAGGTGCCCAACTCACTAGTGAAAACCGCGATGTTCTATCTGTAACCGTTTAGGATATCGAGTAAAATTAAGAATAATAGATATTTGAAAATGTGATTTATAAACATTTTATTCGTTTGTACCTTTATCAACTCATGAGGGTAGACTTATATTACTTATTTTATGTAAAATGAGGTGCGAAATCCACTGGTGAAAACTGCGATGTCCTATCTTTAACCGTTTAGAAGATCGAGTAAAATGGAGAATAATAGATATTTGAAAATGTGATATATAAACATTTTATTCGTTTGTACCTTTATCAACTCTTTAGAGTAGACTTATAAGACTTATTTTATGTAAGATGAGGTGCTCAACTCACTAGTGAAAACCGCGATGTTCTATCTGTAACCGTTTAGGATATCGAGTAAAATTAAGAATAATAGATATTTGAAAATGTGATATATAAACATTTTATTCGTTTGTATCTTTATCAACTCATGAGGGTAGACTTATTGGACTTATTTTATGTAAAATGAAGTGCTAAATCCACTGGTAAAATCCGCGATGTCCTATCTTTAACCGATTAGAAGATCGAGTAAAATGGAGAATATTAAATATTTGAAAATGTGATATATAAACATTTTATTCGTTTGTACCTTTATCAACTCTTTAGAGTAGACTTATAGGACTTATTTTATGTAAAATGAGGTGCTAAATCCGCTGGTGAAAAACGCGATGTCCTATCTGTAACCGATTAGGAGATCGAGTAAAATGGAGAATAATAAATATTTGAAAATGTGATATATAAACATTTTATCCGTTTGTACCTTTATCAACTTTTTAGAGTAGACTTATAGGACTTATTTTATGTAAAATGAGGTGTCCAATGGTGAAAACCGCGATGTCCTATCTATAACCGTTTAGGAGATCGAGTAAAATAGCGAATAATAGATATTTGAAAATGTGATATATAAACATTTTATTCGTTTGTTCCTTCATTAACTCTTGAGAGTAGACTTATAGGACTTATTTTATGTAAATTGAGGTGTCCAATGGTGAAAACCGCGATGTCCTATCTTTAACCGTTTAGGAGATCGAATAGAATGGAAAAAATAGATATTTGTAAATGTGATATATAAACATTTTATCCGTTTGTACCTTTATCAACTCTTGAAAGTAGACTTATAGGACTTATTTTATGTAAAATAAGGTGCTAAATCCACTGGTAAAAACTGTGATGTCCTATCTTTAACCGTTTAGAAGATCGAGTAAAATGGAGAATAATAGATATTTGAAAATGTGATATATAAACATTTTATTCGTTTGTACCTTTATCAACTCTTTAGAGTAGACTTATAAGACTTATTTTATGTAAGATGAGGTGCTCAACTCACTAGTGAAAACCGCGATGTTCTATCTGTAACCGTTTAGGATATCGAGTAAAATTAAGAATAATAGATATTTGAAAATGTGATATATAAACATTTTATTCGTTTGTACCTTTATCAACTCATGAGGGTAGACTTATATTACTTATTTTATGTAAAATGAGGTGCGAAATCCACTGGTGAAAACTGCAATGTCCTATCTTTAACCGTTTAGAAGATCGAGTAAAATGGAGAATAATAGATATTTGAAAATGTGATATATAAACATTTTATTCGTTTGTACCTTTATCAACTCTTTAGAGTAGACTTATAAGACTTATTTTATGTAAGATGAGGTGCTCAACTCACTAGTGAAAACCGCGATGTTCTATCTGTAACCGTTTAGGATATCGAGTAAAATTAAGAATAATAGATATTTGAAAATGTGATATATAAACATTTTATTCGTTTGTATCTTTATCAACTCATGAGGGTAGACTTATTGGACTTATTTTATGTAAAATGAGGTGCTAAATCCACTGGTAAAAACCGCGATGTCCTATCTTTAACCGATTAGAAGATCGAGTAAAATGGAGAATTATAAAATTTTTGAAAATGTGATATATAAACATTTTATTCGTTTGTACCTTTATCAACTCTTTAGAGTAGACTTATAGGACTTATTTTATGTAAAATAAGGTGCTAAATCCACTGGTGAAAACCGCGATGTCCTATCTTTAACCGATTAGAAGATCGAGTAAAATGGAGAATATTAAATATTTGAAAATGTGATATATAAACATTTTATTCGTTTGTACCTTTATCAACTCTTTAGAGTAGACTTATAGGACTTATTTTATGTAAAATGAGGTGCTAAATCCGCTGGTGAAAACCGCGATGTCCTATCTGTAACCGATTAGGAGATCGAGTAAAATGGAGAATAATAAATATTTGAAAATGTGATATATAAACATTTTATTCGTTTGTACCTTTATCAACTCTTTAGAGTAGACTTATAGGACTTATTTTATGTAAAATGAGGTGTCCAATGGTAAAAACCGCGATGTCCTATCTTTAACCGTTTAGGAGATCGAGTAAAATGGAGAATAATAGATATTTGAAAATGTGATATATAAACATTTTATTCGTTTGTACCTTTATTAACTTATGAGAGTAGACTTATAGAACTTATTTTATGTAAAATAAGGTGCTAAATCCACTGGTGAAAACCGCGATGTCCTATCTTTAACCGATTAGAAGATCGAATAAAATGGAGAATAATAAATATTTGAAAATGTGATATATAAACTTTTTATTCGTTTGTACCTTTATCAACTCTTTAGAGTAGACTTATAGGACTTATTTTATGTAAAATAAGGTGCTAAATCCACTGGTGAAAACCGCGATGTCCTATCTTTAACCGATTAGAAGATCGAGTAAAATGGAGAATAATAAATATTTGAAAATGTGATATATAAACATTTTATTCGTTTGTACCTTTATCAACTCTTTAGAGTAGACTTATAGGACTTATTTTTTGTAAAATAAGGTGCTAAATCCACTGGTGAAAACCGCGATGTCCTATCTTTAACCGATTAGAAGATCGAGTAAAATGGAGAATAATAAATATTTGAAAATGTTATATATAAACATTTTATTCGTTTGTACCTTTATCAACTCTTTAGAGTAGACTTATAGGACTTATTTTTTGTAAAATAATTTGCTAAATCCACTGGTGAAAACCGCGATGTCCTATCTTTAACCGATTATAAGATCGAGTAAAATGGAGAATAATAGATATTTGAAATTGATATATATATATATATAAACATTTTATTCGTTTGTACCTTTATCAACTCTTGAGAGTAGACTTATAGGACTTATTTTATGTAAAATGAGGTGCTAAATCCACTGGTGAAAACCGCCATGTCCTATCTTTAATTGTTTAGAGAGATCGAGTAAAATGGAAAATAATAGATATTTGAAAATGTGATATATAAACATTTTATTCGTTTGTACCTTTATCAACTCTTGAGAGTAGACTTATAAGACTTATTTTATGTAAAATGAGGTGTTAAATCCACTGGTGAAAACCGCAATGTCCTATCTTTAACCGTTTAGGAGATTGAGTAAAATGGAGAATAATAGATATATGAAAATGTGATATATAAACATTTTATTCGTTTGTACCTTTATCAACTCTTGAGAGTAGACTTATAGGACTTTTTATATGTAAAATGAGGTGCTAAATCCACTGGTAAACACCGCAAAGTTCTATCTGTAACCGTTTAGGTGATTGAGTAATATGGAGAATAATAGATATTTGAAAATGTGATATATAAGCATTTTATTCGTTTGCACCTTTATCAACTCTTGAGAATAGACTTATAGGACTATCTTATGTAAATTGAGGTGCTAAATCCACTGGTGAAAACCGCGATGTCCTATGTTTAACCGTTTAGGAGATCGAGTAAAATGGAGAATAATAGATATTTGAAAATGTGATATATAAACATTTTATTTGTTTGTACCTTTATCAACTCCTGAGAGTAGACTTATAGGACTTATTTTATATAAAATGAGGTGCTAAATCCACTGGTGAAAACCGCGATGTCCTATCTTTAACCGTTTAGGAGATTGTGTAAAATGGAGAATAATAGA
Organism: Silvanus unidentatus; assembly: GCA_963930825.1. Lineage (NCBI taxonomy): Eukaryota > Metazoa > Arthropoda > Insecta > Coleoptera > Silvanidae > Silvanus > Silvanus unidentatus. Next base: position 11,901,281 of record OZ005760.1, on the reverse strand, counting down.
TATTTCAAAATGTGATATATAAACATTTTATTTGTTTGTACCTTTATCAACTCCTGAGAGTAGACTTATAGGACTTATTTTATGTAAAATGAGGTGCTAAATCCACTGGTGAAAACCGCGATGTACTATCTGTAACCGTTTAGGAGATCGAGTAAAATTAAGAATAATAGATATTTGAAAATGTGATATATAAACATTTTATTCGTTTGTACATTTATCAACTCATGAGGGTAGACTTATATTACTTATTTTATGTAAAATGAGGTGCTAAATCCCCTGGTGAAAACCGCGATGTCCTATCAGTAACCGTATAGGAGATCGAGTAAAATGGAGAATAATAGATATTTGAAAATGTGATATATAAACATTTTATTCGTTTGTACCATTATCAACTTATGAGGGTAGACTTATAGGACTTATTTTATGTAAAATAAGGTGTTAAATCAACTGGTGAAAACCGCGATGTTCTATCTTTAACCGTTTAGAAGATCGAGTAAAATTGAGAATAATAGATATTTAAATATGTGATATATAAACATTTTATTCGTTTGTACCTTTATCAACTCTTGAGACTAGACTTATAGGACTTATTTTATGTAAATTGAGGTGTCCAATGGTGAAAACCGCGATGTCCTATCTTTAACCGTTTAGGAGATCGAATAGAATGGAAAAAATAGATATTTGTAAATGTGATATATAAACATTTTATCCGTTTGTACCTTTATCAACTCTTGAAAGTAGACCTATAGGACTTATTTTATGTAAAATAAGGTGCTAAATCCACTGGTAAAAACTGTGATGTCCTATCTTTAACCGTTTAGAAGATCGAGTAAAATAGAGAATAATAGATTTTTGAAAATGTGATATATAAACATTTTATTCGTTTGTAACTTTATCAGTTAATGAGGGTAGATTTATAGGACTTATTTTATGTAAAATGAGATGCTAATTCCACTGGCGAAAACCGCGATGTCCTATCTTTAACCGTTTAGAAGATCGAGTAAAATGGAAAATAATAGATATTTGAAAATGTGATATATAAACAATTTATTCGTTTGTACCTTTATCAACACTTTAGAGTAGACTTATGGGACTTATTTTATGTAAAATTAGGTGCTCAACTCACTAGTGAAAACCGCGATGTTCTATCTGTAACCGTTTAGGATATCGAGTAAAATTAAGAATAATAGATATTTGAAAATGTGATTTATAAACATTTTATTCGTTTGTACCTTTATCAACTCATGAGGGTAGACTTATATTACTTATTTTATGTAAATTGAGGTGTCCAATGGTGAAAACCGCGATGTCCTATCTTTAACCGATTAGAAGATCGAGTAAAATGGAGAATATTAAATATTTGAAAATGTGATATATAAACATTTTATTCGTTTGTACCTTTATCAACTCTTTAGAGTAGACTTATAGGACTTATTTTATGTAAAATAAGGTGCTAAATTTACTGGTAAAAACCGCGATGTCCTATCCTTAACCGTTTAGGAGATCGAGTTAGGAGATCGAGTAAAATGGAGAATAATAGATATTTGAAAATGTGATATATAATCATTATATTCGTATGTACCTTTATCAACACTTGTGACTAGACTTATAGGACTTATTTTATGTAAAATGAGGTGCTTAATCCACTGGTGAAAACCGCGATGTCCTATCCCTAACCGTTTAGGAGATCGAGTAAAATGGAGAATAATAGATATTTGAAAATGTGATATATAAACAATTTATTCGTTTGTACCTTTCTGAACTCCTGAGAGTAGACTTATAGAACTTTATTTATGTAAAATGAGATGCTAAATCCACTGGTGAAAACCGCGATGTCCTATCTTTAACCGTTTAGGAGATCGAGTAAAATGGAGAATAATAGATATTTGAAAATGTGATTTATAAACATTTTATTCGCTTGTACCTTTATTAACTCTTAAGAGTAGAATTATAGGTCTTATTTTATATAAAATTAGGTGCTCATTCCACTAGTGAAAACCGCGATGTCCTATCTTTAACCGTTTAGGAGATAGAGTAAAATGGAGGATAATAGAAATTTGAAAATTTGATATATAAACATTTTATTCGTTTGTACCTTTATCAGCTCCTGAGAGTAGACTTATAGAACTTATTTTATGTAAAATGAGGTGCTAAATCCACTGGTAAAAACCGCGATGTCCTATCTTTAACCGTTTAGGAGATCGAGGTAGGAGATCGAGTAAAATGGAGAATAATAGAAATTTGAAAATGTGATATATAAACATTTAATTCGTTTGTACCTTTATCAATTTTTGAGAGAAGACCTATAGGACTTATTTTATGTAAAATAAGGTGCTAAATCCACTGGTAAAAACCGCGATGTCCTATCTTTAACCGTTTAGGAGATCGAGTTAGGAGATCGAGTAAAATGGAGAATAATAGAAATTTGAAAATGTGATATATAAACATTTTATTCGTTTGTACCTTTATCAACCCTTGACAGTAGACTTATAGAACTTATTTTATGTAAAATGAGGTGCTAAATCCACTGGTGAAAACCGCGATGTCCTATCTTTAACCGTTTAGGAGATTGAGTAAAATGGAGAATAATAGATATTTGAAAATGTGTTTTATAAACATTTTATTCGTTTGTACCTTTATCAACTCTTGAGAGTAGACTTATAGGTTTCATTTTATGTAAAATTAGGTGCTCATTCCACTAGTGAAAACCGCGATGTCCTATCTTTAACCGTTTAGGAGATAGAATAAATTGGAGAATAATAGATATTTGAAAATTTGATATATAAACATTTTATTCGTTTGTACCTTTATCAACTCTTGAAAGTAGACTTATAGGACTTGTTTTATGTAAAATGAGGTGCTAAATCCACTGGTAAAAACCGCGATGTCCTATCTTTAACCGTTTAGGAGATCGAGGTAGGAGATCGAGTAAAATGGAGAATAATAGAAATTTGAAAATGTGATATATAAACATTTTTTCGTTTGTACCATTATCGACTCCTGAGAGTAGACTTATAGAACTTATTTTATGTAAAATGAGGTGCTAAATCCACTGGTGAAAATCGCGATGTCCTATCTTTAACCGTTTAGGAGATCGAGTAAAATGGAGAATCATAGATATTTGAAAATTTGATATATAAACATTATATTCGTTTGTACCTTTATCAACTCCTGAGAGTAGACTTATAGGACTTATTTTATGTAAAATGAGGTGCTAAATCCACTGGTGAAAACCGCGATGTCCTATCTGTAACCGTTTAGGAGATCGAGTAAAATGGAGAATAATAGATATTTGAAAATGTGATATATAAACATTTGAATCGTTAGTACCTTTATCAACTCTTGAGAGTAGACATATAGGACATATTTTATGTAAAATGAGGTGCTAAATCTACTAGTGAAAACCGCGATGTCCTATCTTTAACCCTTTAGGAGATCGAGTAAAATGGAGAATAATAGAAATTTGAAAATGTGATATATAAACATTTTATTCGTTTGTACTTTTATCAACTCTTGAGAGTAGACTTATAGGATTTATTTTATGTAAAATGAGGTGCTAAATCCACTGGTAAAAACCTCGAGTAAAATGGAGAATAATAGATATTTGAAAATGTGATATATAATCATTTTATCGGTTTGTACCTTTATCAACTCCTGTGACTAGTCTTATAGGACTTATTTTATGTAAAATGAGGTGCTAAATCCACTGGTGAAAACCGCGATGTCCTATCTGAAACCGTTTTGGAGATCGAGTAAAATGGAGAATTATAGATATTTGAAAATTTGATATATAAACATTTTATTCGTTTGTACCTTTATCAACTCCTGAGAGTAGATTTATAGAACTTATTTTATGTAAAATAAGTTGCTAAATCCACTGGGGAAAACCGCGATGTCCTATCTTTAACCGTTTAGGAGATCGAGTAAAAGGAAAATAATAGATATTTGAAAATGTGATATATAAACATTTTATTCGTTTGTACCTTTACCAACTCTTGACAGTAGACTTATAGGACTTAATTTATGTAAAATGAGGTGATTAATCCACTGGTGAAAACCGCGATGTTCTATTTTTAACCGTTTAGGAGTTCGAGTAAAAAGGAAAATAATAGATATTTGAAAATGTGATATATAAACATTTTATTCGTTTGTACCTTTATCAACTCTTGAGAGTAGACTTATAGGACTCATATTATGTAGAATGAGGTGCTAAATCCACTGGTGAAAACCGCGATGTCCTTTTTTTAACCGTTTAGGAGATCGAGTAAAATGGAGAATAATAGATATTTGAAAATTTGATATATAAACATTTTATTCGTTTGTACCTTTATCAACTCTTGAGAGTAGACTTATAGAACTTATTTTATGTAAAATGAGGTGCTAAATCCACTGGTAAAAACCGCGATGTCCTATCTGAAACCGTTTAGCAGATCGAGTAAAATAGAGAATAATAGATATTTGAAAATTTGATATATACACATTTTATTCGTTTGTACCTTTATCAACCCTTGACAGTAGACTTATAGAACTTATTTTATGTAACATGAGGTGCTAAATCCACTGGTGAAAACCGCGATGTCCTATCTTTAACCGTTTAGGAGATTGAGTAAAATGGAGAATAATAGATATTTGAAAATGTGTTTTATAAACATTTTATTCGTTTGTACCTTTATCAACTCTTGAGAGTAGACTTATAGGTTTCATTTTATGTAAAATTAGGTGCTCATTCCACTAGTGAAAACCGCGATGTCCTATCTTTAACCGTTTAGGAGATAGAATAAAATGGAGAATAATAGATATTTGAAAATTTGATATATAAACATTTTATTCGTTTGTACCTTTAACAACTCCTGAGAGTAGACTTATACAACTTATTTTATGTAAAATGAGGTGCTAAATCCACTGGTGAATATCGCGATGTCTTATCTTTAACCCTTTAGCAGATCGAGTAAAATGGAGAATAATAGATATTTGAAAATTTGATATATAATCATTTTATTCGTTTGTACCTTTATCAACTCTTGAAAGTAGACTTATAGGACTTGTTTTATGTAAAATGAGGTGCTAAATCCACTGGTAAAAACCGCGATGTCCTATCTTTAACCGTTTAGGAGATCGAGGTAGGAGATCGAGTAAAATGGAGAATAATAGAAATTTGAAAATGTGATATATAAACATTTTTTCGTTTGTACCATTATCGACTCCTGAGAGTAGACTTATAGAACTTATTTTATGTAAAATGAGGTGCTAAATCCACTGGTGAAAACCGCGATGTCCTATCTTTAACCGTTTAGGAGATAGAGTAAAATGGAGGATAATAGAAATTTGAAAATTTGATATATAAACATTTTATTCGTTTGTACCTTTATCAGCTCCTGAGAGTAGACTTATAGAACTTATTTTATGTAAAATGAGGTGCTAAATCCACTGGTAAAAACCGCGATGTCCTATCTTAAACCGTTTAGGAGATCGAGGTAGGAGATCGAGTAAAATGGAGAATAATAGAAATTTGAAAATGTGATATATAAACATTTAATTCGTTTGTACCTTTATCAATTCTTGAGAGAAGACCTATAGGACTTATTTTATGTAAAATAAGGTGCTAAATCCACTGGTAAAAACCGCGATGTCCTATCTTTAACCGTTTAGGAGATCGAGTTAGGAGATCGAGTAAAATGGAGAATAATAGATATTTGAAAATGTGATATATAAACATTTTATTCGTTTGTACCTTTATCAATTCTTGAGAGAAGACCTATAGAACTTATTTTATGTAAAATGAGGTGCTAAATCCACTTGTTAAAACCGCGATGTCCTATCCTTAACCGTTTAGGAGATCGAGTAAATTGGAAAATAATAGATATTTGAAAATGTGATATATAAACATTTTATTCGTTTGTACCTTTATCAACCCTTGACAGTAGACTTATAGAACTTATTTTATGTAAAATGAGGTGCTAAAATCACTGGTGAAAACCGCGATGTCCTATCTGTAACCGTTTAGGAGATCGAGTAAAATGGAGAATAATAGATATTTGAAAATGTGATATATAAACATTTGAATCGTTTGTACTTTTATCAACTCTTGAGAGTAGACTTATAGGACTTATTTTATGTAAAATGAGGTGCTAAATCCACTGGTAAAAACCTCGAGTAAAGTGGAGAATAATAGATATTTGAAAATGTGATATATAAACATTTGAATCGTTTGTACTTTTATCAACTCTTGAGAGTAGACATATAGGACATATTTTATGTAAAATGAGGTGCTAAATCCACTAGTGAAAACCGCGATGTCCTATCTTTAACCCTTTAGGAGATCGAGTAAAATGGAGAATAATAGAAATTTGAAAATGTGATATATAAACATTTTATTCGTTTGTACTTTTATCAACTCTTGAGAGTAGACTTATAGGACTTATTTTATGTAAAATGAGGTGCTAAATCCACTGGTAAAAACCTCGAGTAAAATGGAGAATAATAGATATTTGAAAATGTGATATATAATCATTTTATCCGTTTGTACCTTTATCAACTCCTGTGACTAGTCTTATAGGACTTATTTTATGTAAAATGAGTTGCTTAATCCACTGGTGAAAACCGCGATGTCCTATCTGAAACCGTTTAGGAGATCGAGTAAAATGGAGAATTATAGATATTTGAAAATGTGATATATAAACATTTTATTCGTTTGTACCTTTACCAACTCTTGACAGTAGACTTATAGGACTTAATTTATGTAAAATGAGGTGATTAATCCACTGGTGAAAACCGCGATGTCCTATCTGTAACCGTTTAGGAGATCGAGTAAAATGGAGAATTATAGATATTTGAAAATGTGATATATAAACATTTTATTCGTTTGTACCTTTATCAACTCCTGTGACTAGACTTATTGGACTTATTTTATGTAAAATGAGGTGCTAAATCCACTGGTGAAAATTGCGATGTCCTCTTTTTAACCGTTTAGTAGATCAAGTAAAATGGAGAATAATAGATATTTGAAAATGTGATATATAAACATTTTATTCGATTGTACCTTTAACAACTCTTGAGAGTAGACTTATAGGACTCATTTTATGTAAAATGAAGTGCTAAATCCACTGGTAAAAACCGCGATGTCCTATCTTTAACCGTTTAGGAGATAGAGTAAAATGGAGAATAATAGATATTTGAAAATGTGATATATAAACATTTTATTCGTCTGTAAATTTATCAACTCCTGAGAGTAGACTTATAGAACTTATTTTATGTAAAATGAGGTGCTAGATCCACTGGTGAAAACCGCGATGTTCTATCTGAAACACATTAGGAGATCGAGTACAATGGAAAATAATAGATATTTGAAAATTTGATATATAAACATTTTATTCGTTTGTACCTTTATCAACACTTTAGAGTAGACTTATGGGACTTATTTTATGTAAAATTAGGTGCTCAACTCACTAGTGAAAACCGCGATGTTCTATCTGTAACCGTTTAGGATATCGAGTAAAATTAAGAATAATAGATATTTGAAAATGTGATTTATAAACATTTTATTCGTTTGTACCTTTATCAACTCATGAGGGTAGACTTATATTACTTATTTTATGTAAATTGAGGTGTCCAATGGTGAAAACCGCGATGTCCTATCTTTAACCGATTAGAAGATCGAGTAAAATGGAGAATATTAAATATTTGAAAATGTGATATATAAACATTTTATTCGTTTGTACCTTTATCAACTCTTTAGAGTAGACTTATAGGACTTATTTTATGTAAAATAAGGTGCTAAATCCACTGGTGAAAATCGCGATGTCCTATCTTTAACCGATTAGAAGATCGAGTAAAATGGAGAATAATAAATATTTGAAAATGTGATATATAAACATTTTATTCGTTTGTACCTTTATCAACTCTTTAGAGTAGACTTATAGGACTTATTTTTTGTAAAATAAGGTGCTAAATCCACTGGTAAAAACCGCGATGTTCTATCTTTAACCGATTAGAAGATCGAGTAAAATGGAGAATAATAGATATTTGAAATTGATATATATATATAAACATTTTATTCGTTTGTACCTTTATCAACTCTTGAGAGTAGACTTATAGGACTTATTTTATGTAAAATGAGGTGCTAAATCCACTGGTGAAAACCGCCATGTCCTATCTTTAATTGTTTAGAGAGATCGAGTAAAATGGAAAATAATAGATATTTGAAAATGTGATATATAAACATTTTATTCGTTTGTACCTTTATCAACTCTTGAGAGTAGACTTATAAGACTTATTTTATGTAAAATGAGGTGTTAAATCCACTGGTGAAAACCGCGATGTCCTATCTTTAACCGTTTAGGAGATTGAGTAAAATGGAGAATAATAGATATATGAAAATGTGATATATAAACATTTTATTCGTTTATACCTTTATCAACTCTTGAGAGTAGACTTATAGGACTTTTTATATGTAAAATGAGGTGCTAAATCCACTGGTAAACACCGCGATGTCCTATCTTTAACCGTTTAGGTGATCGAGTAATATGGAGAATAATAGATATTTGAAAATGTGATATATAAGCATTTTATTCGTTTGCACCTTTATCAACTCTTGAGAGTAGACTTATAGGACTATCTTATGTAAATTGAGGTGCTAAATCCACTGGTGAAAACCGCGATGTCCTATGTTTAACCGTTTAGGAGATCGAGTAAAATGGAGAATAATAGATATTTGAAAATGTGATATATAAACATTTTATTTGTTTGTACCTTTATCAACTCCTGAGAGTAGACTTATAGGACTTATTTTATGTAAAATGAGGTGCTAAATCCACTGGTGAAATCCGCGATGTACTATCTGTAACCGTTTAGGAGATCGAGTAAAATTAAGAATAATAGATATTTGAAAATGTGATATATAAACATTTTATTCGTTTGTATATTTATCAACTCATGAGGGTAGACTTATATTACTTATTTTATGTAAAATGAGGTGCTAAATCCACTGGTGAAAACCGCGATGTCCTATCAGTAACCGTATAGGAGATCGAGTAAAATGGAGAATAGACTTTTGAAAATGTGATATATAAAAATTTTATTCGTTTGTACCTTTATCAACTCATGAGAGTAGACATATACGACTTATTTTATGTAAAATGAGGTGCTAAATCCGCTGGTGAAAACCGCGATGTCCTATCTTTAACCGTTTAGGAGATTGAGTAAAATGTAGAATAAAAGATATTTGAAAATGTAATATATTAACATTTTATTCGTTTGTACCTTTATCAACTCTTGGGAAGAGACTTATAGGACATAATTTATGTTAAATGAGGTGCTAAATCCACTGGTAAAAACCGCGATGTCCTATCTTTAACCTTTTAGGAAATCGAGTAAAATAGAGAATATTAGATATTTGAAGATGTGTTATATAAACATTTTATTCGTTTGTACCTTTATCAACTTCTGAGAGTAGACTTATAGGACTTATTTTATGTAAAATGAGGTGCTAAATCCACTGGTGAAAACCGCGATGTCCTATCTGTAACCGTTTAGGAGATCGAGTAAAATGGAAAATAGTAGATAATTGAAAATGTGATATATAAACATTTTATTCGTTTGTACCTTTATTAACTTATGAGAGCAGACTTATAGGACTTATTTTATGTAAAATAAGGTGCTAAATCCACTGGTGAAAACCGCGATGTCCTATCTTTAACCGATTAGAAGATCGAGTAAAATGAATAATAATAAATATTTGAAAATGTGATATATAAACATTTTATTCGTTTGTACCTTTATCAACTCTTTAGAGTAGACTTTTAGGACTTATTTTATGTAAAATGAGGTGCTAAATCTGCTGGTGAAAACCGCGATGTCCTATCTGTAACCGTTTAGGAGATCGAGTAAAATGGAGAATAATAAATATTTGAAAATGTGATATATAAACATTTTATCCGTTTGTACCTTTATCAACTTTTTAGACTAGACTTATAGGACTTATTTTATGTAAAATGAGGTGTCCAATGGTGAAAACCGCGATGTCCTATCTTTAACCGTTTAGGAGATCGAGTAAAATAGCGAATAATAGATATTTGAAAATGTGATATATAAACATTTTATTCGTTTGTTCCTTTATTAACTCCTGAGAGTAGACTTATAGGACTTATTTTTTGTAAAATGAGGTGCTAAATCCACTGGTGAAAACCGCGATGTCCTATCTTTAACCGATTAGAAGATCGAGTAAAATGGAGAATAATAAATATTTGAAAATGTGATATATAAACATTTTATTCGTTTGTACCATTATCAACTTATGAGGGTAGACTTATAGGACTTATTTTATGTAAAATAAGGTGTTAAATCTACTGGTGAAAACCGCGATGTTCTATCTTTAACCGTTTAGAAGATCGAGTAAAATTGAGAATAATAGATATTTAAATATGTGATATATAAACATTTTATTCGTTTGTACCTTTATCAACTCTTGAGACTAGACTTATAGGACTTATTTTATGTAAATTGAGGTGTCCAATGGTGAAAACCGCGATGTCCTATCTTTAACCGTTTAGAAGATCGAGTAAAATGGAAAATAATAGATATTTGAAAATGTGATATATAAACAATTTATTCGTTTGTATCTTTATCAACACTTTAGAGTAGACTTATGGGACTTATTTTATGTAAAATTAGGTGCTCAACTCACTAGTGAAAACCGCGATGTTCTATCTGTAACCGTTTAGGATATCGAGTAAAATTAAGAATAATAGATATTTGAAAATGTGATTTATAAACATTTTATTCGTTTGTACCTTTATCAACTCATGAGGGTAGACTTATATTACTTATTTTATGTAAATTGAGGTGTCCAATGGTGAAAACCGCGATGTCCTATCTTTAACCGATTAGAAGATCGAGTAAAATGGAGAATATTAAATATTTGAAAATGTGATATATAAACATTTTATTCGTTTGTACCTTTATCAACTCTTTAGAGTAGACTTATAGGACTTATTTTATGTAAAATAAGGTGCTAAATCCACTGGTGAAAATCGCGATGTCCTATCTTTAACCGATTAGAAGATCGAGTAAAATGGAGAATAATAAATATTTGAAAATGTGATATATAAACATTTTATTCGTTTGTACCTTTATCAACTCTTTAGAGTAGACTTATAGGACTTATTTTTTGTAAAATAAGGTGCTAAATCCACTGGTAAAAACCGCGATGTTCTATCTTTAACCGATTAGAAGATCGAGTAAAATGGAGAATAATAGATATTTGAAATTGATATATATATATAAACATTTTATTCGTTTGTACCTTTATCAACTCTTGAGAGTAGACTTATAGGACTTATTTTATGTAAAATGAGGTGCTAAATCCACTGGTGAAAACCGCCATGTCCTATCTTTAATTGTTTAGAGAGATCGAGTAAAATGGAAAATAATAGATATTTGAAAATGTGATATATAAACATTTTATTCGTTTGTACCTTTATCAACTCTTGAGAGTAGACTTATAAGACTTATTTTATGTAAAATGAGGTGTTAAATCCACTGGTGAAAACCGCGATGTCCTATCTTTAACCGTTTAGGAGATTGAGTAAAATGGAGAATAATAGATATATGAAAATGTGATATATAAACATTTTATTCGTTTATACCTTTATCAACTCTTGAGAGTAGACTTATAGGACTTTTTATATGTAAAATGAGGTGCTAAATCCACTGGTAAACACCGCGATGTCCTATCTTTAACCGTTTAGGTGATCGAGTAATATAAAGAATAATAGATATTTGAAAATGTGATATATAAGCATTTTATTCGTTTGCACCTTTATCAACTCTTGAGAGTAGACTTATAGGACTATCTTATGTAAATTGAGGTGCTAAATCCACTGGTGAAAACCGCGATGTCCTATGTTTAACCGTTTAGGAGATCGAGTAAAATGGAGAATAATAGATATTTGAAAATGTGATATATAAACATTTTATTTGTTTGTACCTTTATCAACTCCTGAGAGTAGACTTATAGGACTTATTTTATGTAAAATGAGGTGCTAAATCCACTGGTGAAAACCGCGATGTACTATCTGTAACCGTTTAGGAGATCGAGTAAAATTAAGAATAATAGATATTTGAAAATGTGATATATAAACATTTTATTCGTTTGTACATTTATCAACTCATGAGGGTAGACTTATATTACTTATTTTATGTAAAATGAGGTGCTAAATCCACTGGTGAAAACCGCGATGTCCTATCAGTAACCGTATAGGAGATCGAGTAAAATGGAGAATAGACTTTTGAAAATGTGATATATAAAAATTTTATTCGTTTGTACCTTTATCAACTCATGAGAGTAGACATATACGACTTATTTTATGTAAAATGAGGTGCTAAATCCGCTGGTGAAAACCGCGATGTCCTATCTTTAACCGTTTAGGAGATTGAGTAAAATGTAGAATAAAAGATATTTGAAAATGTAATATATTAACATTTTATTCGTTTGTACCTTTATCAACTCTTGGGAAGAGACTTATAGGACATAATTTATGTTAAATGAGGTGCTAAATCCACTGGTAAAAACCGCGATGTCCTATCTTTAACCTTTTAGGAAATCGAGTAAAATGGAGAATATTAGATATTTGAAGATGTGTTATATAAACATTTTATTCGTTTGTACCTTTATCAACTTCTGAGAGTAGACTTATAGGACTTATTTTATGTAAAATGAGGTGCTAAATCCACTAATGAAAACCGCGATGTCCTATCTGTAACCGTTTAGGAGATCGAGTAAAATGGAAAATAGTAGATAATTGAAAATGTGATATATAAACATTTTATTCGTTTGTACCTTTATTAACTTATGAGAGCAGACTTATAGGACTTATTTTATGTAAAATAAGGTGCTAAATCCACTGGTGAAAACCGCGATGTCCTATCTTTAACCGATTAGAAGATCGAGTAAAATGAATAATAATAAATATTTGAAAATGTGATATATAAACATTTTATTCGTTTGTACCTTTATCAACTCTTTAGAGTAGACTTTTAGGACTTATTTTATGTAAAATGAGGTGCTAAATCTGCTGGTGAAAACCGCGATGTCCTATCTGTAACCGTTTAGGAGATCGAGTAAAATGGAGAATAATAAATATTTGAAAATGTGATATATAAACATTTTATCCGTTTGTACCTTTATCAACTTTTTAGACTAGACTTATAGGACTTATTTTATGTAAAATGAGGTGTCCAATGGTGAAAACCGCGATGTCCTATCTTTAACCGTTTAGGAGATCGAGTAAAATAGCGAATAATAGATATTTGAAAATGTGATATATAAACATTTTATTCGTTTGTTCCTTTATTAACTCCTGAGAGTAGACTTATAGGACTTATTTTTTGTAAAATGAGGTGCTAAATCCACTGGTGAAAACCGCGATGTCCTATCTTTAACCGATTAGAAGATCGAGTAAAATGGAGAATAATAAATATTTGAAAATGTGATATATAAACATTTTATTCGTTTGTACCATTATCAACTTATGAGGGTAGACTTATAGGACTTATTTTATGTAAAATAAGGTGTTAAATCTACTGGTGAAAACCGCGATGTTCTATCTTTAACCGTTTAGAAGATCGAGTAAAATTGAGAATAATAGATATTTAAATATGTGATATATAAACATTTTATTCGTTTGTACCTTTATCAACTCTTGAGACTAGACTTATAGGACTTATTTTATGTAAATTGAGGTGTCCAATGGTGAAAACCGCGATGTCCTATCTTTAACCGTTTAGAAGATCGAGTAAAATGGAAAATAATAGATATTTGAAAATGTGATATATAAACAATTTATTCGTTTGTACCTTTATCAACACTTTAGAGTAGACTTATGGGACTTATTTTATGTAAAATTAGGTGCTCAACTCACTAGTGAAAACCGCGATGTTCTATCTGTAACCGTTTAGGATATCGAGTAAAATTAAGAATAATAGATATTTGAAAATGTGATTTATAAACATTTTATTCGTTTGTACCTTTATCAACTCATGAGGGTAGACTTATATTACTTATTTTATGTAAATTGAGGTGTCCAATGGTGAAAACCGCGATGTCCTATCTTTAACCGATTAGAAGATCGAGTAAAATGGAGAATATTAAATATTTGAAAATGTGATATATAAACATTTTATTCGTTTGTACCTTTATCAACTCTTTAGAGTAGACTTATAGGACTTATTTTATGTAAAATAAGGTGCTAAATCCACTGGTGAAAATCGCGATGTCCTATCTTTAACCGATTAGAAGATCGAGTAAAATGGAGAATAATAAATATTTGAAAATGTGATATATAAACATTTTATTCGTTTGTACCTTTATCAACTCTTTAGAGTAGACTTATAGGACTTATTTTTTGTAAAATAAGGTGCTAAATCCACTGGTAAAAACCGCGATGTTCTATCTTTAACCGATTAGAAGATCGAGTAAAATGGAGAATAATAGATATTTGAAATTGATATATATATATAAACATTTTATTCGTTTGTACCTTTATCAACTCTTGAGAGTAGACTTATAGGACTTATTTTATGTAAAATGAGGTGCTAAATCCACTGGTGAAAACCGCCATGTCCTATCTTTAATTGTTTAGAGAGATCGAGTAAAATGGAAAATAATAGATATTTGAAAATGTGATATATAAACATTTTATTCGTTTGTACCTTTATCAACTCTTGAGAGTAGACTTATAAGACTTATTTTATGTAAAATGAGGTGTTAAATCCACTGGTGAAAACCGCGATGTCCTATCTTTAACCGTTTAGGAGATTGAGTAAAATGGAGAATAATAGATATATGAAAATGTGATATATAAACATTTTATTCGTTTATACCTTTATCAACTCTTGAGAGTAGACTTATAGGACTTTTTATATGTAAAATGAGGTGCTAAATCCACTGGTAAACACCGCGATGTCCTATCTTTAACCGTTTAGGTGATCGAGTAATATGGAGAATAATAGATATTTGAAAATGTGATATATAAGCATTTTATTCGTTTGCACCTTTATCAACTCTTGAGAGTAGACTTATAGGACTATCTTATGTAAATTGAGGTGCTAAATCCACTGGTGAAAACCGCGATGTCCTATGTTTAACCGTTTAGGAGATCGAGTAAAATGGAGAATAATAGATATTTGAAAATGTGATATATAAACATTTTATTTGTTTGTACCTTTATCAACTCCTGAGAGTAGACTTATAGGACTTATTTTATGTAAAATGAGGTGCTAAATCCACTGGTGAAAACCGCGATGTACTATCTGTAACCGTTTAGGAGATCGAGTAAAATTAAGAATAATAGATATTTGAAAATGTGATATATAAACATTTTATTCGTTTGTACATTTATCAACTCATGAGGGTAGACTTATATTACTTATTTTATGTAAAATGAGGTGCTAAATCCACTGGTGAAAACCGCGATGTCCTATCAGTAACCGTATAGGAGATCGAGTAAAATGGAGAATAGACTTTTGAAAATGTGATATATAAAAATTTTATTCGTTTGTACCTTTATCAACTCATGAGAGTAGACATATACGACTTATTTTATGTAAAATGAGGTGCTAAATCCGCTGGTGAAAACCGCGATATCCTATCTTTAACCGTTTAGGAGATTGAGTAAAATGTAGAATAAAAGATATTTGAAAATGTAATATATTAACATTTTATTCGTTTGTACCTTTATCAACTCTTGGGAAGAGACTTATAGGACATAATTTATGTTAAATGAGGTGCTAAATCCACTGGTAAAAACCGCGATGTCCTATCTTTAACCTTTTAGGAAATCGAGTAAAATGGAGAATATTAGATATTTGAAGATGTGTTATATAAACATTTTATTCGTTTGTACCTTTATCAACTTCTGAGAGTAGACTTATAGGACTTATTTTATGTAAAATGAGGTGCTAAATCTGCTGGTGAAAACCGCGATGTCCTATCTGTAACCGTTTAGGAGATCGAGTAAAATGGAGAATAATAAATATTTGAAAATGTGATATATAAACATTTTATCCGTTTGTACCTTTATCAACTTTTTAGACTAGACTTATAGGACTTATTTTATGTAAAATGAGGTGTCCAATGGTGAAAACCGCGATGTCCTATCTTTAACCGTTTAGGAGATCGAGTAAAATAGCGAATAATAGATATTTGAAAATGTGATATATAAACATTTTATTCGTTTGTTCCTTTATTAACTCCTGAGAGTAGACTTATAGGACTTATTTTTTGTAAAATGAGGTGCTAAATCCACTGGTGAAAACCGCGATGTCCTATCTTTAACCGATTAGAAGATCGAGTAAAATGGAGAATAATAAATATTTGAAAATGTGATATATAAACATTTTATTCGTTTGTACCATTATCAACTTATGAGGGTAGACTTATAGGACTTATTTTATGTAAAATAAGGTGTTAAATCTACTGGTGAAAACCGCGATGTTCTATCTTTAACCGTTTAGAAGATCGAGTAAAATTGAGAATAATAGATATTTAAATATGTGATATATAAACATTTTATTCGTTTGTACCTTTATCAACTCTTGAGACTAGACTTATAGGACTTATTTTATGTAAATTGAGGTGTCCAATGGTGAAAACCGCGATGTCCTATCTTTAACCGTTTAGAAGATCGAGTAAAATGGAAAATAATAGATATTTGAAAATGTGATATATAAACAATTTATTCGTTTGTATCTTTATCAACACTTTAGAGTAGACTTATGGGACTTATTTTATGTAAAATTAGGTGCTCAACTCACTAGTGAAAACCGCGATGTTCTATCTGTAACCGTTTAGGATATCGAGTAAAATTAAGAATAATAGATATTTGAAAATGTGATTTATAAACATTTTATTCGTTTGTACCTTTATCAACTCATGAGGGTAGACTTATATTACTTATTTTATGTAAATTGAGGTGTCCAATGGTGAAAACCGCGATGTCCTATCTTTAACCGATTAGAAGATCGAGTAAAATGGAGAATATTAAATATTTGAAAATGTGATATATAAACATTTTATTCGTTTGTACCTTTATCAACTCTTTAGAGTAGACTTATAGGACTTATTTTATGTAAAATAAGGTGCTAAATCCACTGGTGAAAATCGCGATGTCCTATCTTTAACCGATTAGAAGATCGAGTAAAATGGAGAATAATAAATATTTGAAAATGTGATATATAAACATTTTATTCGTTTGTACCTTTATCAACTCTTTAGAGTAGACTTATAGGACTTATTTTTTGTAAAATAAGGTGCTAAATCCACTGGTAAAAACCGCGATGTTCTATCTTTAACCGATTAGAAGATCGAGTAAAATGGAGAATAATAGATATTTGAAATTGATATATATATATAAACATTTTATTCGTTTGTACCTTTATCAACTCTTGAGAGTAGACTTATAGGACTTATTTTATGTAAAATGAGGTGCTAAATCCACTGGTGAAAACCGCCATGTCCTATCTTTAATTGTTTAGAGAGATCGAGTAAAATGGAAAATAATAGATATTTGAAAATGTGATATATATACATTTTATTCGTTTGTACCTTTATCAACTCTTGAGAGTAGACTTATAAGACTTATTTTATGTAAAATGAGGTGTTAAATCCACTGGTGAAAACCGCGATGTCCTATCTTTAACCGTTTAGGAGATTGAGTAAAATGGAGAATAATAGATATATGAAAATGTGATATATAAACATTTTATTCGTTTATACCTTTATCAACTCTTGAGAGTAGACTTATAGGACTTTTTATATGTAAAATGAGGTGCTAAATCCACTGGTAAACACCGCGATGTCCTATCTTTAACCGTTTAGGTGATCGAGTAATATAAAGAATAATAGATATTTGAAAATGTGATATATAAGCATTTTATTCGTTTGCACCTTTATCAACTCTTGAGAGTAGACTTATAGGACTATCTTATGTAAATTGAGGTGCTAAATCCACTGGTGAAAACCGCGATGTCCTATGTTTAACCGTTTAGGAGATCGAGTAAAATGGAGAATAATAGATATTTGAAAATGTGATATATAAACATTTTATTTGTTTGTACCTTTATCAACTCCTGAGAGTAGACTTATAGGACTTATTTTATGTAAAATGAGGTGCTAAATCCACTGGTGAAAACCGCGATGTACTATCTGTAACCGTTTAGGAGATCGAGTAAAATTAAGAATAATAGATATTTGAAAATGTGATATATAAACATTTTATTCGTTTGTACATTTATCAACTCATGAGGGTAGACTTATATTACTTATTTTATGTAAAATGAGGTGCTAAATCCACTGGTGAAAACCGCGATGTCCTATCAGTAACCGTATAGGAGATCGAGTAAAATGGAGAATAGACTTTTGAAAATGTGATATATAAAAATTTTATTCGTTTGTACCTTTATCAACTCATGAGAGTAGACATATACGACTTATTTTATGTAAAATGAGGTGCTAAATCCGCTGGTGAAAACCGCGATGTCCTATCTTTAACCGTTTAGGAGATTGAGTAAAATGTAGAATAAAAGATATTTGAAAATGTAATATATTAACATTTTATTCGTTTGTACCTTTATCAACTCTTGGGAAGAGACTTATAGGACATAATTTATGTTAAATGAGGTGCTAAATCCACTGGTAAAAACCGCGATGTCCTATCTTTAACCTTTTAGGAAATCGAGTAAAATGGAGAATATTAGATATTTGAAGATGTGTTATATAAACATTTTATTCGTTTGTACCTTTATCAACTTCTGAGAGTAGACTTATAGGACTTATTTTATGTAAAATGAGGTGCTAAATCCACTGGTGAAAACCGCGATGTCCTATCTGTAACCGTTTAGGAGATCGAGTAAAATGGAAAATAGTAGATAATTGAAAATGTGATATATAAACATTTTATTCGTTTGTACCTTTATTAACTTATGAGAGCAGACTTATAGGACTTATTTTATGTAAAATAAGGTGCTAAATCCACTGGTGAAAACCGCGATGTCCTATCTTTAACCGATTAGAAGATCGAGTAAAATGAATAATAATAAATATTTGAAAATGTGATATATAAACATTTTATTCGTTTGTACCTTTATCAACTCTTTAGAGTAGACTTTTAGGACTTATTTTATGTAAAATGAGGTGCTAAATCTGCTGGTGAAAACCGCGATGTCCTATCTGTAACCGTTTAGGAGATCGAGTAAAATGGAGAATAATAAATATTTGAAAATGTGATATATAAAC
The DNA here is from genome assembly GCA_963930825.1 of Silvanus unidentatus. Taxonomy (NCBI): domain Eukaryota; kingdom Metazoa; phylum Arthropoda; class Insecta; order Coleoptera; family Silvanidae; genus Silvanus; species Silvanus unidentatus. The sequence continues at coordinate 11,881,993 of OZ005760.1, read as the reverse complement.
ATTTTATCCGTTTGTACCTTTATCAACTTTTTAGACTAGACTTATAGGACTTATTTTATGTAAAATGAGGTGTCCAATGGTGAAAACCGCGATGTCCTATCTTTAACCGTTTAGGAGATCGAGTAAAATAGCGAATAATAGATATTTGAAAATGTGATATATAAACATTTTATTCGTTTGTTCCTTTATTAACTCCTGAGAGTAGACTTATAGGACTTATTTTTTGTAAAATGAGGTGCTAAATCCACTGGTGAAAACCGCGATGTCCTATCTTTAACCGATTAGAAGATCGAGTAAAATGGAGAATAATAAATATTTGAAAATGTGATATATAAACATTTTATTCGTTTGTACCATTATCAACTTATGAGGGTAGACTTATAGGACTTATTTTATGTAAAATAAGGTGTTAAATCTACTGGTGAAAACCGCGATGTTCTATCTTTAACCGTTTAGAAGATCGAGTAAAATTGAGAATAATAGATATTTAAATATGTGATATATAAACATTTTATTCGTTTGTACCTTTATCAACTCTTGAGACTAGACTTATAGGACTTATTTTATGTAAATTGAGGTGTCCAATGGTGAAAACCGCGATGTCCTATCTTTAACCGTTTAGAAGATCGAGTAAAATGGAAAATAATAGATATTTGAAAATGTGATATATAAACAATTTATTCGTTTGTACCTTTATCAACACTTTAGAGTAGACTTATGGGACTTATTTTATGTAAAATTAGGTGCTCAACTCACTAGTGAAAACCGCGATGTTCTATCTGTAACCGTTTAGGATATCGAGTAAAATTAAGAATAATAGATATTTGAAAATGTGATTTATAAACATTTTATTCGTTTGTACCTTTATCAACTCATGAGGGTAGACTTATATTACTTATTTTATGTAAATTGAGGTGTCCAATGGTGAAAACCGCGATGTCCTATCTTTAACCGATTAGAAGATCGAGTAAAATGGAGAATATTAAATATTTGAAAATGTGATATATAAACATTTTATTCGTTTGTACCTTTATCAACTCTTTAGAGTAGACTTATAGGACTTATTTTATGTAAAATAAGGTGCTAAATCCACTGGTGAAAATCGCGATGTCCTATCTTTAACCGATTAGAAGATCGAGTAAAATGGAGAATAATAAATATTTGAAAATGTGATATATAAACATTTTATTCGTTTGTACCTTTATCAACTCTTTAGAGTAGACTTATAGGACTTATTTTTTGTAAAATAAGGTGCTAAATCCACTGGTAAAAACCGCGATGTTCTATCTTTAACCGATTAGAAGATCGAGTAAAATGGAGAATAATAGATATTTGAAATTGATATATATATATAAACATTTTATTCGTTTGTACCTTTATCAACTCTTGAGAGTAGACTTATAGGACTTATTTTATGTAAAATGAGGTGCTAAATCCACTGGTGAAAACCGCCATGTCCTATCTTTAATTGTTTAGAGAGATCGAGTAAAATGGAAAATAATAGATATTTGAAAATGTGATATATAAACATTTTATTCGTTTGTACCTTTATCAACTCTTGAGAGTAGACTTATAAGACTTATTTTATGTAAAATGAGGTGTTAAATCCACTGGTGAAAACCGCGATGTCCTATCTTTAACCGTTTAGGAGATTGAGTAAAATGGAGAATAATAGATATATGAAAATGTGATATATAAACATTTTATTCGTTTATACCTTTATCAACTCTTGAGAGTAGACTTATAGGACTTTTTATATGTAAAATGAGGTGCTAAATCCACTGGTAAACACCGCGATGTCCTATCTTTAACCGTTTAGGTGATCGAGTAATATGGAGAATAATAGATATTTGAAAATGTGATATATAAGCATTTTATTCGTTTGCACCTTTATCAACTCTTGAGAGTAGACTTATAGGACTATCTTATGTAAATTGAGGTGCTAAATCCACTGGTGAAAACCGCGATGTCCTATGTTTAACCGTTTAGGAGATCGAGTAAAATGGAGAATAATAGATATTTGAAAATGTGATATATAAACATTTTATTTGTTTGTACCTTTATCAACTCCTGAGAGTAGACTTATAGGACTTATTTTATGTAAAATGAGGTGCTAAATCCACTGGTGAAAACCGCGATGTACTATCTGTAACCGTTTAGGAGATCGAGTAAAATTAAGAATAATAGATATTTGAAAATGTGATATATAAACATTTTATTCGTTTGTACATTTATCAACTCATGAGGGTAGACTTATATTACTTATTTTATGTAAAATGAGGTGCTAAATCCACTGGTGAAAACCGCGATGTCCTATCAGTAACCGTATAGGAGATCGAGTAAAATGGAGAATAGACTTTTGAAAATGTGATATATAAAAATTTTATTCGTTTGTACCTTTATCAACTCATGAGAGTAGACATATACGACTTATTTTATGTAAAATGAGGTGCTAAATCCGCTGGTGAAAACCGCGATATCCTATCTTTAACCGTTTAGGAGATTGAGTAAAATGTAGAATAAAAGATATTTGAAAATGTAATATATTAACATTTTATTCGTTTGTACCTTTATCAACTCTTGGGAAGAGACTTATAGGACATAATTTATGTTAAATGAGGTGCTAAATCCACTGGTAAAAACCGCGATGTCCTATCTTTAACCTTTTAGGAAATCGAGTAAAATGGAGAATATTAGATATTTGAAGATGTGTTATATAAACATTTTATTCGTTTGTACCTTTATCAACTTCTGAGAGTAGACTTATAGGACTTATTTTATGTAAAATGAGGTGCTAAATCCACTGGTGAAAACCGCGATGTCCTATCTGTAACCGTTTAGGAGATCGAGTAAAATGGAAAATAGTAGATAATTGAAAATGTGATATATAAACATTTTATTCGTTTGTACCTTTATTAACTTATGAGAGCAGACTTATAGGACTTATTTTATGTAAAATAAGGTGCTAAATCCACTGGTGAAAACCGCGATGTCCTATCTTTAACCGATTAGAAGATCGAGTAAAATGAATAATAATAAATATTTGAAAATGTGATATATAAACATTTTATTCGTTTGTACCTTTATCAACTCTTTAGAGTAGACTTTTAGGACTTATTTTATGTAAAATGAGGTGCTAAATCTGCTGGTGAAAACCGCGATGTCCTATCTGTAACCGTTTAGGAGATCGAGTAAAATGGAGAATAATAAATATTTGAAAATGTGATATATAAACATTTTATCCGTTTGTACCTTTATCAACTTTTTAGACTAGACTTATAGGACTTATTTTATGTAAAATGAGGTGTCCAATGGTGAAAACCGCGATGTCCTATCTTTAACCGTTTAGGAGATCGAGTAAAATAGCGAATAATAGATATTTGAAAATGTGATATATAAACATTTTATTCGTTTGTTCCTTTATTAACTCCTGAGAGTAGACTTATAGGACTTATTTTTTGTAAAATGAGGTGCTAAATCCACTGGTGAAAACCGCGATGTCCTATCTTTAACCGATTAGAAGATCGAGTAAAATGGAGAATAATAAATATTTGAAAATGTGATATATAAACATTTTATTCGTTTGTACCATTATCAACTTATGAGGGTAGACTTATAGGACTTATTTTATGTAAAATAAGGTGTTAAATCTACTGGTGAAAACCGCGATGTTCTATCTTTAACCGTTTAGAAGATCGAGTAAAATTGAGAATAATAGATATTTAAATATGTGATATATAAACATTTTATTCGTTTGTACCTTTATCAACTCTTGAGACTAGACTTATAGGACTTATTTTATGTAAATTGAGGTGTCCAATGGTGAAAACCGCGATGTCCTATCTTTAACCGTTTAGGAGATCGAATAGAATGGAAAAAATATAAATTTGTAAATGTGATATATAAACATTTTATCCGTTTGTACCTTGATCAACTCTTTAAAGTAGACTTATAGGACTTATTTTATGTAAAATAAGGTGCTAAATCCACTGGTAAAAACTGTGATGTCCTATCTTTAACCGTTTAGAAGATCGAGTAAAATGGAGAATAATAGATTTTTGAAAATGTGATATATAAACATTTTATTCGTTTGTAACTTTATCAGTTCATGAGGGTAGATTTATAGGACTTATTTTATGTAAAATGAGATGCTAAATCCACTGGCGAAAACCGCGATGTCCTATCTTTAACCGTTTAGAAGATCGAGTAAAATGGAAAATAATAGATATTTGAAAATGTGATATATAAACAATTTATTCGTTTGTACCTTTATCAACTCTTTAGAGTAGACTTATGGGACTTATTTTATGTAAAATTAGGTGCTCAACTCACTAGTGAAAACCGCGATGTTCTATCTGTAACCGTTTAGGATATCGAGTAATATGGAGAATAATAGATATTTGAAAATGTGATATATAAGCATTTTATTCGTTTGCACCTTTATCAACTCTTGAGAGTAGACTTATAGGACTTTTTATATGTAAAATGAGGTGCTAAATCCACTGGTAAACACCGCGAAGTTTTATCTGTAACCGTTTATTTGATCGAGTAATATGGAGAATAATAGATATTTGAAAATGTGATATATAAGCATTTTATTCGTTTGCACCTTTATCAACTCTTGAGAGTAGACTTATAGGACTATCTTAGGTAAATTGAGGTGCTAAATCCACTGGTGAAAACCGCGATGTCCTATGTTTAACCGTTTAGGAGATCGAGTAAAATGGAGAATAATAGATATTTGAAAATGTGATATATAAACATTTTATTTGTTTGTACCTTTATCAACTCCTGAGAGTAGACTTAGAGGACTTATTTTATATAAAATGAGGTGCTAAATCCACTGGTGAAAACCGCGATGTCCTATCTTTAACCGTTTAGGAGATTGTGTAAAATGGAGAATAATATATATTTCATAATGTGATATATAAACATTTTATTTGTTTGAACCTTTATCAACTCCTGAGAGTAGACTTATAGGACTTATTTTATGTAAAATGAGGTGCTAAATCCACTGGTGAAAACCGCGATGTACTATCTGTAACCGTTTAGGAGATCGAGTAAAATTAAGAATAATAGATATTTGAAAATGTGATATATAAACATTTTATTCGTTTGTACATTTATCAACTCATGAGGGTAGACTTATATTACTTATTTTATGTAAAATGAGGTGCTAAATCCACTGGTGAAAACCGCGATGTCCTATCAGTAACCGTATAGGAGATCGAGTAAAATGGACTTTTGAAAATGTGATATATAAAAATTTTATTCGTTTGTACCTTTATCAACTCATGAGAGTAGACATATACGACTTATTTTATGTAAAATGAGGTGCTATATCCGCTGGTGAAAACCGCGATGTCCTATCTTTAACCGTTTAGGAGATTGAGTAAAATGTAGAATAAAAGATATTTGAAAATGTAATATATTAACATTTTATTCGTTTGTACCTTTATCAACTCTTGGGAGGAGGCTTATAGGACATAATTTATGTTAAATGAGGTGCTAAATCCACTGGTAAAAACCGCGATGTCCTATCTTTAACCTTTTAGGAAATCGAGTAAAATGGAGAATATTAGATATTTGAAGATGTGTTATATAATCATTTTATTCGTTTGTACCTTTATCAACTTCTGAGAGTAGACTTATAGGACTTATTTTATGTAAAATGAGGTGCTCAACTCACTAGTGAAAACCGCGATGTTCTATCTGTAACCGTTTAGGATATCGAGTAATATGGAGAATAATAGATATTTGAAAATGTGATATATAAGCATTTTATTCGTTTGCACCTTTATCAACTCTTGAGAGTAGACTTATAGGACTTTTTATATGTAAAATGAGGTGCTAAATCCACTGGTAAACACCGCGAAGTTTTATCTGTAACCGTTTAGGTGATCGAGTAATATGGAGAATAATAGATATTTGAAAATGTGATATATAAGCATTTTATTCGTTTGCACCTTTATCAACTCTTGAGAGTAGACTTATAGGACTATCTTAGGTAAATTGAGGTGCTAAATCCACTGGTGAAAACCGCGATGTCCTATGTTTAACCGTTTAGGAGATCGAGTAAAATGGAGAATAATAGATATTTGAAAATGTGATATATAAACATTTTATTTGTTTGTACCTTTATCAACTCCTGAGAGTAGACTTATAGGACTTATTTTATATAAAATGAGGTGCTAAATCCACTGGTGAAAACCGCGATGTCCTATCTTTAACCGTTTAGGAGATTGTGTAAAATGGAGAATAATAGATATTTCATAATGTGATATATAAACATTTTATTTGTTTGTACCTTTATCAACTCCTGAGAGTAGACTTATAGGACTTATTTTATGTAAAATGAGGTGCTAAATCCACTGGTGAAAACCGCGATGTACTATCTGTAACCGTTTAGGAGATCGAGTAAAATTAAGAATAATAGATATTTGAAAATATGATATATAAACATTTTATTCGTTTGTACATTTATCAACTCATGAGGGTAGACTTATATTACTTATTTTATGTAAAATAAGGTGCTAAATCCACTGGTGAAAACCGCGATGTCCTATCAGTAACCGTATAGGAGATCGAGTAAAATGGAGAATAGACTTTTGAAAATGTGATATATAAAAATTTTATTCGTTTGTACCTTTATCAACTCATGAGAGTAGACATATACGACTTATTTTATGTAAAATGAGGTGCTATATCCGCTGGTGAAAACCGCGATGTCCTATCTTTAACCGTTTAGGAGATTGAGTAAAATGTAGAATAAAAGATATTTGAAAATGTAATATATTAACATTTTATTCGTTTGTACCTTTATCAACTCTTGGGAGGAGACTTATAGGACATAATTTATGTTAAATGAGGTGCTAAATCCACTGGTAAAAACCGCGATGTCCTATCTTTAACCTTTTAGGAAATCGAGTAAAATGGAGAATATTAGATATTTGAAGATGTGTTATATAATCATTTTATTCGTTTGTACCTTTATCAACTTTTGAGAGTAGACTTATAGGACTTATTTTATGTAAAATGAGGTGCTAAATCCACTGGTGAAAACCGCGATGTCCTATCTGTAACCGTTTAGGAGATCGAGTAAAATGGAGAATAGTAGATATTGAAAATGTGATATATAAACATTTTTTCGTTTGTACCTTTATCAACTCTTGAGAGTAGACTTATAGGACTCATTATATGTAAAATTAGGTGCTAAATCCACTGGTGAAAACCGCGATGTCCTATCTTTAACCGTTTAGGGGATCGAGTAAAATGGAGAATAATAGATATTTGAAAATGTGATATATAAACACTTTATTCGTTTGTACCTTTATTAACTTATGAGAGCAGACTTATAGGACTTATTTTATGTAAAATAAGGTGCTAAATCCACTGGTGAAAACCGCGATGTCCTATCTTTAACCGATTAGAAGATCGAGTAAAATGAATAATAATAAATATTTGAAAATGTGATATATAAACATTTTATTCGTTTGTACCTTTATCAACTCTTTAGAGTAGACTTTTAGGACTTATTTTATGTAAAATGAGGTGCTAAATCTGTTGGTGAAAACCGCGATGTCCTATCTGTAACCGTTTAGGAGATCGAGTAAAATGGAGAATAATAGATATTTAAATATGTGATATATAAACATTTTATTCGTTTGTACCTTTATCAACTCTTGAGACTAGACTTATAGGACTTATTTTATGTAAATTGAGGTGTCCAATGGTGGAAACCGCGATGTCCTATCTTTAACCGTTTAGGAGATCGAATAGAATGGAAAAAATAGATATTTGTAAATGTGATATATAAACATTTTATCCGTTTGTACCTTTATCAACTCTTGAAAGTAGACTTATAGGACTTATTTTATGTAAAATAAGGTGCTAAATCTACTGGTAAAAACTGTGATGTCCTATCTTTAACCGTTTAGAAGATCGAGTAAAATGGAGAATAATAGATTTTTGAAAATGTGATATATAAACAATTTTTTCGTTTGTACCTTTATCAACTCTTTAGAGTAGACTTATGGGACTTATTTTATGTAAAATTAGGTGCTCAACTCACTAGTGAAAACCGCGATGTTCTATCTGTAACCGTTTAGGATATCGAGTAAAATTAAGAATAATAGATATTTGAAAATGTGATTTATAAACATTTTATTCGTTTGTACCTTTATCAACTCATGAGGGTAGACTTATATTACTTATTTTATGTAAAATGAGGTGCGAAATCCACTGGTGAAAACTGCGATGTCCTATCTTTAACCGTTTAGAAGATCGAGTAAAATGGAGAATAATAGATATTTGAAAATGTGATATATAAACATTTTATTCGTTTGTACCTTTATCAACTCTTTAGAGTAGACTTACAAGACTTATTTTATGTAAAATGAGGTGCTCAACTCACTAGTGAAAACCGCGATGTTCTATCTGTAACCGTTTAGGATATCGAGTAAAATTAAGAATAATAGATATTTGAAAATGTGATATATAAACATTTTATTCGTTTGAATCTTTATCAACTCATGAGGGTAGACTTATTGGACTTATTTTATGTAAAATGAGGTGCTAAATCCACTGGTGAAAACCGCGATGTCCTATCAGTAACCGTATAGGAGATCGAGTAAAATGGAGAATATTAGATATTTGAAGATGTGTTATATAATCATTTTATTCGTTTGTACCTTTATCAAATTCTGATAGTAGACTTATAGGACTTATTTTATGTAAAATGAGGTGCTAAATCCACTGGTGAAAACCGCGATGTCCTATCTGTAACCGTTTAGGAGATCGAGTAAAATGGAGAATAGTAGATAATTGAAAATGTGATATATAAACATTTTTTCGTTTGTACCTTTATCAACTCTTGAGAGTAGACTTATAGGACTCATTATATGTAAAATTAGGTGCTAAATCCACTGGTGAAAACCGCGATGTCCTATCTTTAACCGATTAGAAGATCGAGTAAAATGAATAATAATAAATATTTGAAAATGTGATATATAAACATTTTATTCGTTTGTACCTTTATCAACTCTTTAGAGTAGACTTTTAGGACTTATTTTATGTAAAATGAGGTGCTAAATCTGCTGGTGAAAACCGCGATGTCCTATCTGTAACCGTTTAGGAGATCGAGTAAAATGGAGAATAATAAATATTTGAAAATGTGATATATAAACATTTTATCCGTTTGTACCTTTATCAACTCTTTAGAGTAGACTTATAGGACTTATTTTATGTAAAATGAGGTGTCCAATGGTGAAAACCGCGATGTCCTATCTTTAACCGTTTAGGAGATTGAGTAAAATGGAGAATAATAGATATATGAAAATGTGATATATAAACATTTTATTCGTTTGTACCTTTATCAACTCTTGAGAGTAGACTTATAGGACTTTTTATATGTAAAATGAGGTGCTAAATCCACTGGTAAACACCGCGAAGTTCTATCTGTAACCGTTTAGGTGATCGAGTAATATGGAGAATAATAGATATTTGAAAATGTGATATATAAGCATTTTATTCGTTTGCACCTTTATCAACTCTTGAGAGTAGACTTATAGGACTATCTTATGTAAATTGAGGTGCTAAATACACTGGTGAAAACCGCGATGTCCTATGTTTAACCGTTTAGGAGATCGAGTAAAATGGAGAATAATAGATATTTGAAAATGTGATATATAAACATTTTATTTGTTTGTACCTTTATCAACTCCTGAGAGTAGACTTATAGGACTTATTTTATATAAAATGAGGTGCTAAATCCACTGGTGAAAACCGCGATGTCCTATCTTTAACCGTTTAGGAGATTGTGTAAAATGGAGAATAATAGATATTTCAAAATGTGATATATAAACATTTTATTTGTTTGTACCTTTATCAACTCCTGAGAGTAGACTTATAGGACTATCTTAGGTAAATTGAGGTGCTAAATCCACTGGTGAAAACCGCGATGTCCTATCTTTAACCGTTTAGGAGATTGAGTAAAATGTAGAATAATAGATATTTGAAAATGTGATATATAAGCATTTTATTCGTTTGTGTTGAAATTGTGTTTGATACGCATGCGAAAGACAAAGTTAGTTAATTTTGTTTTATAACTAGTTTTCAGTTTAAAAAACCAGTTCCGTTTTTGGTGTGATTGTGTGTGGTATGGGCAATGGTCGTATTAAAAATAAAATCCTATTTTTAAAAGCATAATCTCGTTTCCGTTTATTCCAAAAACCTCAACAGGTTATGGGCCCAGACCCGATAGTGTAAAGTACGTTCATATTTTCAAAGTTTTGTAATAAACTGAGTTGTTTAAGAACATTGTCGTTCTTAGTGAAAAGACCGCGTGTCGCGTTTTCTTGTTTGAGTAAATCTCGTGAAGTCTGAACTGAAAATATCGGAACAGCAATGGAAAATATGGAGAAAAGTCGGATAGTGAAACTGCGTGACTCAAGTAATTGGGCTCAGTGGCAGTTTGTCGTAAAAACTCTCCTAGATTGCAATGGGTGCTTGGAAATTTGTGAAGGAACGTCGTTGAAACCAGAGCCTCCAGCTGAAGGGGCAACCGAACAAGAAGTCATCCAGTACAAGGCAAACTTAAATGGATGGACGAGGCTAGAAGGATTTGCCAGAAAACTGTTCGTAACTAGTGTAGAAGAAAAACCGTTACAGTTTCTAATGAACATGGAAACAGCGCACGATATGTGGAACAAACTACATTCAGTATACGACCTCAAAAGTGATGAAACACTTGGCTTGATTCAGAAAAGTTTTTTTGATTTTGAATGGAATCCGTCTTGGTCAGTGGGCGAACATATTGCGAAGTTAGAGCAATTAACGAACCGTATGAAAAAGTTGGAAGCGACAATTCCAGATTCGATGTTGTTATCAAGAATCCTGTCTATACTACCTGGTGAATATAAGCATTTTCACAGCGCGTGGGACTCGACTAGTATGGAACAAAAAACTGTTGACAACTTGACTACCAGATTGCTAACCGAAGAGCAAAGAATCAAAAATGGGCAACTTGAGAAGAATGAGGGTGACAATGTGGCGCTATTAACCCGTTTTAAACCAAATTTCAGAAATAAAACTTTTAAGAAAAAGGAGTCAAGCTGTTATACATGCGGAAAAAAGGATCACTTGCGTAAAGATTGTAAAGGGTGTTTTAGTTGCGGTTCCAAAAATCACATAATGAAAAATTGTCCAAATAAGAGAGGCCATTTCACTAGTAGAACATCAAGTCGTGACCATGTGGCACTTGTGGGAAATTCCTCATCTCATTTAAATAGTGGCCAGTGGTATATAGACAGTGCCGCATCTGATCACATGACAAATGATAAAAACGTATTCAAGGAATTTGTCCAGTTTTCATCGCCAATAGGTGTTAGTGTGGGTGATGGACGCAAAGTAAAAGCATACGGAAAAGGAAACGTCGAATTTGAGTGCATTGCAAACAAAAATCGGATAAATGGAACTATGTACGACGTTTTATACACTCCTGAAATGATATGTAACCTGTTCTCCGTGACAAAAGTCGCCTTAAAAGGAGTAGACTTTGCTGTCAAGAATTTTGGTCGCGAGTGTTATTTCGAGAAAGGTGGAAAAATTCTTGCAACGGGAGTTAGAGAAGGAAGCCTGTTTAGATTAAACCTGAAAGTGAATATGCCTAAAAACATTATCGCGTGTGCTGCAAATAAAATTAATAACTCGATTGACGATGTGCAATTGTGGCATGAACGTTTTGTGCACCAAAACAAAAGACATGTGTGTCAGATTCTAGAGCGACTAAATGTGAAAGTGGACCACAGCAATGTGAACAATGATTTGTGCGATGGATGCATGTTCGGAAAAATGCATCGTCTTCCGTTCAGGGAGCGTGTGGAACGAGCGCGAGAGCCACGACAAACAATAAGTGCGGACGTGTGTGGACCCATGCACATAGAATCCTTAGGCAAAAAGCGGTATTTCGTGTTATTCAAGGACGATTACAGTAGTTACCGTCGCGTGTTTTTCTTGAAAAACAAATCCGAAGTGAAAGAAAAGTTTGAAGTATTTTGCAAAGAAGTGTCGAACGTTTTCGAAGAAAATATCAAAGAACTCAACACTGATGGTGGAAAGGAGTTCGTCAATAAAGATATGGCAACGTTGACCAGCAATTTAGGAATAAAACACACCGTTACACCCCCATATACGCCTCAACACAATGGCATTGCGGAGCGGGAAAATCGGACCATCATTGAAGCACCAAGAAGCATGCTCTTTTCCAAACCGCATCTGCCAAGGACATTGTGGGCTGAAGCAGTAAATGCTGCAGTGCATGTGCTAAATAAAACAGGCCCAACGAAAGTGAAAAATAAAACACCATTGGAATTGTGGAGTGGAAATGATTTAACTGATATTAGTGATTTACGCGTTTTTGGAACAGAGTGTTTCGTGCATGTGCCGTCGGAATTGCGACGAAAGCTAGAGAAGAAATCATTAAAGGGCTACTTTGTCGGGTACCACGATGGACTCGGAGGTTATAGAGTGTATGTGCCGGAAAAACAAGACGTGATTGTAAGTCGTGATGTTGTTTTCAAAAACGAAATGTTGGTGAACTCTTCTGTCTCAATTCAAACGATGAACGAAGATGAATTGTGCGATGTTTTTCCAAATGAACCCCTTCCCGATAACGCGCAACCAGAAATAAATGAAGTTGAAAATGAAACAATAACTCAAGAGCTGCCAGGAACCAGTTATGTTCAGGAGAATGACGCGAGTTTCGAAAGTTTTCAAACACTGAATTCGGACGAGGAAACGTCAGATGAAGAAAATGTACAAGCGAATCAAAATGATGTGCAAAATAACGAAAGTGAAATAGAGGAAACACCTAGATTTTCCTTGAGAGATCGATCAACACTAAAAAAACCGTCGCATTATGCCGGTTTTTCAATGATAGCCGCGTCAGGAGAAAAAGTTCCTGAAAATTACGATGAAGCAGTCGCCTCAGCAGAAGCCAGCATGTGGAAAGCTGCCATGGACGACGAAATCAGCTCACTTGATCAAAATAAAACGTGGACTTTGGTGAAAAAACCCAAAAATTTAAAAGTGCTAGATAACAAATGGGTATACAAAATAAAAGGTGGTGATAATGTGAGTGAAACGAGTGAAAATAAAAGGTATAAAGCGCGTTTAGTAGTGCGTGGTTTTTGGCAAAAACCGGGTGAAGACTTTGAAGAAACATTCAGTCCTGTAGTGCGTTTTGAAACAATTCGTATTGTTTTAGGTTTAGTTGTGACTGAACAACTGTCAGTGCGACAATTTGATGTGAAAACAGCCTTCCTACACGGTGTCATCGAGGAGAAAATCTACATGAAGCAACCGCAGGGTTATAACGATGGAACTAATCGGGTGTGTCGACTAATTAAAAGCTTGTACGGTCTAAAGCAGGCGTCACGCTGCTGGAATCGCCGATTCACCGATTTTCTATTAACGTTCGGACTAAAAGAATGTGAATCAGACGCGTGTTTATTTGTTAGACAAAGTACGAATCGCAAACTGATTGTAATAATTTATGTCGATGACGGACTTGTGATTGGAAATGAATTGAACGACATTGAAGTGTTTTTAGAAGCTCTAAAACGCGAATTTGAGGCAACGATCAATTTATCAGTGAAAATGTTTCTCGGAATCGAATTTACGCACCTGGAAAACGGTTCAGTTTTCTTAACACAAAGTGATTATGTGGGCAAGATCTTAAATGGCTTTAACATGCAAGATTGCAAGCCAGCTCCAACTCCGATCGATGTTGGATGGAACAAAAGTGACGCGATTAATCAAAGTGCGGAAAATGTGCCGTATCGTGAATTGGTTGGGAATTTAATGTTTTTGCAGAACGGAACGCGTCCCGACATAACTTTCGCCGTAAACGTTTTGTCCAGACAATTGGAAAAGCCGTCGGTCGCGCACTGGGTGCTAGCAAAAAGGGTACTGCGTTATCTTCAAGGTACTCGAAACGTCGGTATTCTGTACGATGGAAAAGGCGTCATGAAGGTGTATAGCGACGCTGACTATGCGGGAGACGTCGCTTCAAGGAAATCAACATCAGGATGTGTATGCGTGTTTGGTGGTGGTCCAGTGATATGGAAAAGTAAAAAGCAACAGTGTGTGGCCCTTTCTACAACCGAAGCAGAGTTTGTGAGTGCTTCTAGTGCAATAAAAGATGGTGTTTGGTTGTCTCGTGTTTTAAATGACTTGGATGTTGTGTGCGAGTCGATAGGATTGTGTATTGACAATCAAAACACAATTAAAGTAATCAAAAATAAAGAACTACACGACCGCTCCAAACACATTGATATAAAATATCATTTCATTAGGGACTTACATAAAAAAGGCTTAATTGAAATTGAATATGTACCTACTGAAAAACAACTGGCTGATCTATTTACAAAACCATTGTCAACTCAAAGATTTATGATGATGAAAAGGATGTTAAATATTGTTGAATTAACTTAAGTTCTATTTTTGTTATTTTTGTTAAAGGGAATTATTGTAAGGGTTGTATTATGAATATGACATTTGTTTCTTATTTTTGAACTAACTTTGGGGGGGAATGTTGAAATTGTGTTTGATACGCATGCGAAAGACAAAGTTAGTTAATTTTGTTTTATAACTAGTTTTCAGTTTAAAAAAACCAGTTCCGTTTTTGGTGTGATTGTGTGTGGTATGGGCAATGGTCGTATTAAAAATAAAATCCTATTTTTAAAAGCATAATCTCGTTTCCGTTTATTCCAAAAACCTCAACATATAAGTCTACTCTCAAAAGTTGATAAAGGTACAAACGAATAAAATATTTATATATATCATTTTCAAATATCTATTATTCTCCATTTTACTCTATCTCCTAAACAATTAAAGATAGAACATCGCGGTTTTCACCAGTGAAGTAAGCACCTCAATTTACATAAAATATGTCCTATAAGTCTACTCTCAATAGTTGATAATGGTACAAACGAATAAAATGTTTAATATCACATTTTCAAATATCTATTATTCTCCATTTTACTCGATCTCCTAAACAGTTAAAGATAGGACATCGCGGTTTTTACCAGTGGATTTAGCACCTCATTTTACATAAAATAAGTTCTATAAATCTACTCTCAGGAGTTGATAAAGGTACAAACGAATAAAATATTTATATATATCATTTTCAAATATCTATTATTCTCCATTTTACTCGATCTCCTAAACGGCTAAAGATAGGACATTGCGGTTTTCACCAGTGGATTAGACATCTCATTATACATAAAATAAGTTCTATAAGTCTACTCTCAAAAGTTGATAAAGGTACAAACGAATAAAATATTTATATATATCATTTTCAAATATCTAATATTCTCCATTGTACTCGATCTCCTAAAGGGTTTCAGATAGAACATCGCGGTTTTCACCAGTGGATTTAGCACCTCATTTTACATAAAATATGTCCTATAAGTCTACTCTCAAGAGTTGATAAAGGTACAAACGAATAAAATGTTTATATATCACATTTTCAAATATCTATTATTCTCCATTTTACTCGATCTCCTAAACGGTTAAAGATAGGACATCGCGGTTTTCACCAGTGGATTTAGCACCTAATTTTACATAAAATAAGTTCTATAAATCTACTCTCAGGAGTTGATAAAGGTACAAACGAATAAAATGTTTATATATCAAATTTTCAAATATCTAATATTCTCCATTGTACTCGATCTCCTAAAGGGTTTCAGATAGAACATCGCGGTTTTCACCAGTGGATTTAGCACCTCATTTTACATAAAATAAGTTCTATAAGTCTACTCTTAGGAGTTGATAATCGTACAAACGAATAAAATGTTTACATATCACATTTTCAAATATCTATTATTCTCCATTTTACTCGATCTCCTAAACGGTTTCAGATAGAGCATCGCGGTTTTCACCTGTGGATTTAGCACCTCATTTTACAATAAATAAGTTCTATAAGTCTACTCTCAAAAGTTGATAAAGGTACAAACGAATAAAATATTTATATATATCATTTTCAAATATCTATTATTCTCCATTTTACTCGATCTCCTAAACGGCTACAGATAGGACATCGCGGTTTTTACCAGTGGATTTAGCACCTCATTTTACATAAAAAAAGTTCTATAAGTCTAGTCTCAAGAGTTGATAAAGGTTACAAACGAACAAAATATTTATATATCACATTTTCAAATATCTATTATTCTCCATTTTACTCTATCTCCTAAACATTTAAAGATAGAACATCGCGGTTTTCACCAGTGGAGTAAGCACCTCATTTTACATAAAATATGTCCTATAAGTCTACTCTCAAGAGTTGATAATGGTACAAACGAATAAAATGTTTATATATCACATTTTCAAATAACTATTATTCTCCATTTTACTCGATCTCCTAAACGGTTAAAGATAGGACATCGCGGTTTTTACCAGTGGATTTAGCACCTTATTTTACATAAAATAAGTTCTATAAGTCTACTCTCAGGAGTTGATAAAGGTACAAACGAATAAAATGTTTATATATCAAATTTTCAAATATCTATTAATCTCCATTTTACTCGATTTCCTAAACGGTTAAAGATAGGACATCGCGGTTTTCACCAGTGGATTTAGTACCTCATTTTACATAAAATAAGTTCTATAAGTCTATTCTCAGGAGTTGATAAAGGTACAAACGAATAAAATGTTTATATATCACATTTTCAAATATCTATTATTCTCCATTTTACTCAATCTCCTAAACGGTTAAAGATAGAACATCGCGGTTTTCAAAAGTGGAGTAAGCACCTCATTTTACATAAAATAAGTTCTATATATCTACTCTCAGGAGTTGATAAAGGTACAAACGAATAAAATGTTTATATATCAAATTTTCAAATATCTATTATTTTCCATTGTACTCGATCTCCTAATGTGTTTCAGATAGAACATCGCGGTTTTCACCAGTGGATCTAGCACCTCATTTTACATAAAATAAGTTCTATAAGTCTACTCTCAGGAGTTGATAAATTTACAGACGAATAAAATGTTTATATATCACATTTTCAAATATCTATTATTCTCCATTTTACTCTATCTCCTAAACGGTTAAAGATAGGACATCGCGGTTTTTACCAGTGGATTTAGCACTTCATTTTACATAAAATGAGTCCTATAAGTCTACTCTCAAGAGTTGTTAAAGGTACAATCGAATAAAATGTTTATATATCACATTTTCAAATATCTATTATTCTCCATTTTACTTGATCTACTAAACGGTTAAAAAGAGGACATCGCAATTTTCACCAGTGGATTTAGCACCTCATTTTACATAAAATAAGTCCAATAAGTCTAGTCACAGGAGTTGATAAAGGTACAAACGAATAAAATGTTTATATATCACATTTTCAAATATCTATAATTCTCCATTTTACTCGATCTCCTAAACGGTTACAGATAGGACATCGCGGTTTTCACCAGTGGATTAATCACCTCATTTTACATAAATTAAGTCCTATAAGTCTACTGTCAAGAGTTGGTAAAGGTACAAACGAATAAAATGTTTATATATCACATTTTCAAATATCTATAATTCTCCATTTTACTCGATCTCCTAAACGGTTTCAGATAGGACATCGCGGTTTTCACCAGTGGATTAAGCAACTCATTTTACATAAAATAAGTCCTATAAGACTAGTCACAGGAGTTGATAAAGGTACAAACGGATAAAATGATTATATATCACATTTTCAAATATCTATTATTCTCCATTTTACTCTATCTCCTAAACAATTAAAGATAGAACATCGCGGTTTTCACCAGTGGAGTAAGCACCTCATTTTACATAAAATATGTCCTATAAGTCTACTCTCAAGAGTTGATAATGGTACAAACGAATAAAATGTTTATATATCACATTTTCATATAACTATTATTCTCCATTTTACTCGATCTCCTAAACGGTTAAAGATAGGACATCGCGGTTTTTACCAGTGGATTTAGCACCTTATTTTACATAAAATAAGTTCTATAAGTCTACTCTCAGGAGTTGATAAAGGTACAAACGAATAAAATGTTTATATATCAAATTTTCAAATATCTATTAATCTCCATTTTACTCGATTTCCTAAACGGTTAAAGATAGGACATCGCGGTTTTCACCAGTGGATTTAGTACCTCATTTTACATAAAATAAGTTCTATAAGTCTATTCTCAGGAGTTGATAAAGGTACAAACGAATAAAATGTTTATATATCACATTTTCAAATATCTATTATTCTCCATTTTACTCAATCTCCTAAACGGTTAAAGATAGAACATCGCGGTTTTCAAAAGTGGAGTAAGCACCTCATTTTACATAAAATAAGTTCTATATATCTACTCTCAGGAGTTGATAAAGGTACAAACGAATAAAATGTTTATATATCAAATTTTCAAATATCTATTATTTTCCATTGTACTCGATCTCCTAATGTGTTTCAGATAGAACATCGCGGTTTTCACCAGTGGATCTAGCACCTCATTTTACATAAAATAAGTTCTATAAGTCTACTCTCAGGAGTTGATAAATTTACAGACGAATAAAATGTTTATATATCACATTTTCAAATATCTATTATTCTCCATTTTACTCTATCTCCTAAACGGTTAAAGATAGGACATCGCGGTTTTTACCAGTGGATTTAGCACTTCATTTTACATAAAATGAGTCCTATAAGTCTACTCTCAAGAGTTGTTAAAGGTACAATCGAATAAAATGTTTATATATCACATTTTCAAATATCTATTATTCTCCATTTTACTTGATCTACTAAACGGTTAAAAAGAGGACATCGCAATTTTCACCAGTGGATTTAGCACCTCATTTTACATAAAATAAGTCCAATAAGTCTAGTCACAGGAGTTGATAAAGGTACAAACGAATAAAATGTTTATATATCACATTTTCAAATATCTATAATTCTCCA
This sequence comes from Silvanus unidentatus, assembly GCA_963930825.1. Classification (NCBI taxonomy): domain Eukaryota; kingdom Metazoa; phylum Arthropoda; class Insecta; order Coleoptera; family Silvanidae; genus Silvanus; species Silvanus unidentatus. The sequence goes on along the minus strand of OZ005760.1, from coordinate 11,863,022 downwards.
TTTTACTCGATCTCCTAAACGGTTACAGATAGGACATCGCGGTTTTCACCAGTGGATTAATCACCTCATTTTACATAAATTAAGTCCTATAAGTCTACTGTCAAGAGTTGGTAAAGGTACAAACGAATAAAATGTTTATATATCACATTTTCAAATATCTATAATTCTCCATTTTACTCGATCTCCTAAACGGTTTCAGATAGGACATCGCGGTTTTCACCAGTGGATTAAGCAACTCATTTTACATAAAATAAGTCCTATAAGACTAGTCACAGGAGTTGATAAAGGTACAAACGGATAAAATGATTATATATCACATTTTCAAATATCTATTATTCTCCATTTTACTCGAGGTTTTTACCAGTGGATTTAGCACCTCATTTTACATAAAATAAGTCCTATAAGTCTACTCTCAAGAGTTGATAAAAGTACAAACGAATAAAATGTTTATATATCACATTTTCAAATTTCTATTATTCTCCATTTTACTCGATCTCCTAAAGGGTTAAAGATAGGACATCGCGGTTTTCACTAGTGGATTTAGCACCTCATTTTACATAAAATATGTCCTATATGTCTACTCTCAAGAGTTGATAAAAGTACAAACGATTCAAATGTTTATATATCACATTTTCAAATATCTATTATTCTCCACTTTACTCGAGGTTTTTACCAGTGGATTTAGCACCTCATTTTACATAAAATAAGTCCTATAAGTCTACTCTCAAGAGTTGATAAAAGTACAAACGATTCAAATGTTTATATATCACATTTTCAAATATCTATTATTCTCCATTTTACTCGATCTCCTAAACGGTTACAGATAGGACATCGCGGTTTTCACCAGTGATTTTAGCACCTCATTTTACATAAAATAAGTTCTATAAGTCTACTGTCAAGGGTTGATAAAGGTACAAACGAATAAAATGTTTATATATCACATTTTCAAATATCTATTATTTTCCAATTTACTCGATCTCCTAAACGGTTAAGGATAGGACATCGCGGTTTTAACAAGTGGATTTAGCACCTCATTTTACATAAAATAAGTTCTATAGGTCTTCTCTCAAGAATTGATAAAGGTACAAACGAATAAAATGTTTATATATCACATTTTCAAATATCTATTATTCTCCATTTTACTCGATCTCCTAACTCGATCTCCTAAACGGTTAAAGATAGGACATCGCGGTTTTTACCAGTGGATTTAGCACCTTATTTTACATAAAATAAGTCCTATAGGTCTTCTCTCAAGAATTGATAAAGGTACAAACGAATTAAATGTTTATATATCACATTTTCAAATTTCTATTATTCTCCATTTTACTCGATCTCCTACCTCGATCTCCTAAACGGTTTAAGATAGGACATCGCGGTTTTTACCAGTGGATTTAGCACCTCATTTTACATAAAATAAGTTCTATAAGTCTACTCTCAGGAGCTGATAAAGGTACAAACGAATAAAATGTTTATATATCAAATTTTCAAATTTCTATTATCCTCCATTTTACTCTATCTCCTAAACGGTTAAAGATAGGACATCGCGGTTTTCACCAGTGGATTTAGCACCTCATTTTACATAAAATAAGTTCTATAAGTCTACTCTCAGGAGTCGATAATGGTACAAACGAAAAAATGTTTATATATCACATTTTCAAATTTCTATTATTCTCCATTTTACTCGATCTCCTACCTCGATCTCCTAAACGGTTAAAGATAGGACATCGCGGTTTTTACCAGTGGATTTAGCACCTCATTTTACATAAAACAAGTCCTATAAGTCTACTTTCAAGAGTTGATAAAGGTACAAACGAATAAAATGATTATATATCAAATTTTCAAATATCTATTATTCTCCATTTTACTCGATCTGCTAAAGGGTTAAAGATAAGACATCGCGATATTCACCAGTGGATTTAGCACCTCATTTTACATAAAATAAGTTGTATAAGTCTACTCTCAGGAGTTGTTAAAGGTACAAACGAATAAAATGTTTATATATCAAATTTTCAAATATCTATTATTCTCCATTTTATTCTATCTCCTAAACGGTTAAAGATAGGACATCGCGGTTTTCACTAGTGGAATGAGCACCTAATTTTACATAAAATGAAACCTATAAGTCTACTCTCAAGAGTTGATAAAGGTACAAACGAATAAAATGTTTATAAAACACATTTTCAAATATCTATTATTCTCCATTTTACTCAATCTCCTAAACGGTTAAAGATAGGACATCGCGGTTTTCACCAGTGGATTAATCACCTCATTTTACATAAATTAAGTCCTATAAGTCTACTGTCAAGAGTTGGTAAAGGTACAAACGAATAAAATGTTTATATATCACATTTTCAAATATCTATTATTTTCCTTTTACTCGATCTCCTAAACGGTTAAAGATAGGACATCGCGGTTTTCCCCAGTGGATTTAGCAACTTATTTTACATAAAATAAGTTCTATAAATCTACTCTCAGGAGTTGATAAAGGTACAAACGAATAAAATGTTTATATATCAAATTTTCAAATATCTATAATTCTCCATTTTACTCGATCTCCAAAACGGTTTCAGATAGGACATCGCGGTTTTCACCAGTGGATTTAGCACCTCATTTTACATAAAATAAGTCCTATAAGACTAGTCACAGGAGTTGATAAAGGTACAAACCGATAAAATGATTATATATCACATTTTCAAATATCTATTATTCTCCATTTTACTCGAGGTTTTTACCAGTGGATTTAGCACCTCATTTTACATAAAATAAATCCTATAAGTCTACTCTCAAGAGTTGATAAAAGTACAAACGAATAAAATGTTTATATATCACATTTTCAAATTTCTATTATTCTCCATTTTACTCGATCTCCTAAAGGGTTAAAGATAGGACATCGCGGTTTTCACTAGTAGATTTAGCACCTCATTTTACATAAAATATGTCCTATATGTCTACTCTCAAGAGTTGATAAAGGTACTAACGATTCAAATGTTTATATATCACATTTTCAAATATCTATTATTCTCCATTTTACTCGATCTCCTAAACGGTTACAGATAGGACATCGCGGTTTTCACCAGTGGATTTAGCACCTCATTTTACATAAAATAAGTCCTATAAGTCTACTCTCAGGAGTTGATAAAGGTACAAACGAATATAATGTTTATATATCAAATTTTCAAATATCTATGATTCTCCATTTTACTCGATCTCCTAAACGGTTAAAGATAGGACATCGCGATTTTCACCAGTGGATTTAGCACCTCATTTTACATAAAATAAGTTCTATAAGTCTACTCTCAGGAGTCGATAATGGTACAAACGAAAAAATGTTTATATATCACATTTTCAAATTTCTATTATTCTCCATTTTACTCGATCTCCTACCTCGATCTCCTAAACGGTTAAAGATAGGACATCGCGGTTTTTACCAGTGGATTTAGCACCTCATTTTACATAAAACAAGTCCTATAAGTCTACTTTCAAGAGTTGATAAAGGTACAAACGAATAAAATGTTTATATATCAAATTTTCAAATATCTATTATTCTCCAATTTATTCTATCTCCTAAACGGTTAAAGATAGGACATCGCGGTTTTCACTAGTGGAATGAGCACCTAATTTTACATAAAATGAAACCTATAAGTCTACTCTCAAGAGTTGATAAAGGTACAAACGAATAAAATGTTTATAAAACACATTTTCAAATATCTATTATTCTCCATTTTACTCAATCTCCTAAACGGTTAAAGATAGGACATCGCGGTTTTCACCAGTGGATTTAGCACCTCATTTTACATAAAATAAGTTCTATAAGTCTACTGTCAAGGGTTGATAAAGGTACAAACGAATAAAATGTTTATATATCACATTTTCAAATTTCTATTATTCTCCATTTTACTCGATCTCCTAACTCGATCTCCTAAACGGTTAAAGATAGGACATCGCGGTTTTTACCAGTGGATTTAGCACCTTATTTTACATAAAATAAGTCCTATAGGTCTTCTCTCAAAAATTGATAAAGGTACAAACGAATTAAATGTTTATATATCACATTTTCAAATTTCTATTATTCTCCATTTTACTCGATCTCCTACCTCGATCTCCTAAACGGTTAAAGATAGGACATCGCGGTTTTTACCAGTGGATTTAGCACCTCATTTTACATAAAATAAGTTCTATAAGTCTACTCTCAGGAGCTGATAAAGGTACAAACGAATAAAATGTTTATATATCAAATTTTCAAATTTCTATTATCCTCCATTTTACTCTATCTCCTAAACGGTTAAAGATAGGACATCGCGGTTTTCACTAGTGGAATGAGCACCTAATTTTATATAAAATAAGACCTATAATTCTACTCTTAAGAGTTAATAAAGGTACAAGCGAATAAAATGTTTATAAATCACATTTTCAAATATCTATTATTCTCCATTTTACTCGATCTCCTAAACGGTTAAAGATAGGACATCGCGGTTTTCACCAGTGGATTTAGCATCTCATTTTACATAAATAAAGTTCTATAAGTCTACTCTCAGGAGTTCAGAAAGGTACAAACGAATAAATTGTTTATATATCACATTTTCAAATATCTATTATTCTCCATTTTACTCGATCTCCTAAACGGTTAGGGATAGGACATCGCGGTTTTCACCAGTGGATTAAGCACCTCATTTTACATAAAATAAGTCCTATAAGTCTAGTCACAAGTGTTGATAAAGGTACATACGAATATAATGATTATATATCACATTTTCAAATATCTATTATTCTCCATTTTACTCGATCTCCTAACTCGATCTCCTAAACGGTTAAGGATAGGACATCGCGGTTTTTACCAGTAAATTTAGCACCTTATTTTACATAAAATAAGTCCTATAAGTCTACTCTCAGGAGTTGATAAAGGTACAAACGAATATAATGTTTATATATCAAATTTTCAAATATCTATGATTCTCCATTTTACTCGATCTCCTAAACGGTTAAAGATAGGACATCGCGGTTTTCACCAGTGGATTTAGCACCTCATTTTACATAAAAGAAGTTCTATAAGTCTACTCTCAGGAGTTGATAAAGGTACAAACGAATAAAATGTTTATATATCAAATTTTCAAATATCTATTATTCTCCATTTTACTCGATCTCCTAAACGGTTAAAGATAAGACATCGCGATATTCACCAGTGGATTTAGCACCTCATTTTACATAAAATAAGTTCTATAAGTCTACTCTCAGGAGTTGATAAAGGTACAAACGAATATAATGTTTATATATCAAATTTTCAAATATCTATTATTCTCCATTTTACTCGATTTCCTAAACGGTTAAAGATAAGACATCGCGATATTCACCAGTGGATTTAGCACCTCATTTTACATAAAATAAGTTCTATAAGTCTACTCTCAGGAGTTGATAAAGGTACAAACGAATAAAATGTTTATATATCAAATTTTCAAATATCTATTATTCTCCATTTTATTCTATCTCCTAAACGGTTAAAGATAGGACATCGCGGTTTCCACTAGTGGAATGAGCACCTAATTTTACATAAAATGAAACCTATAAGTCTACTCTCAAGAGTTGATAAAGGTACAAACGAATAAAATGTTAATATATCACATTTTCAAATATCTATTATTCTCCATTTTACTCAATCTCCTAAACGGCTCAAGATAGGACATCGCGGTTTTCACCAGTGGATTTAGCACCTCATTTACATAAAATAAGTTTAATAAGTCTACTGTCAAGGGTTAATAGAAGTACAAACGAATAAAATGTTTATATATCACATTTTCAAATATCTATTATTTTCCAATTTACTCGATCTCCTAAACGGTTAAAGATAGGACATCGCGGTTTTAACAAGTGGATTAAGCACCTCATTTTACATAAAATAAGTCCTATAGGTCTTCTTTCAAGAATTGATAAAGGTACAAACGAATAAAATGTTTATATATCACATTTTCAAATTTCTATTATTCTCCATTTTACTCGATCTCCTACCTCGATCTCCTAAACGGTTAAAGATAGGACATCGCGGTTTTTACCAGTGGATTTAGCACCTCATTTTACATAAAATAAGTCCTATAAGTCTACTTTCAAGAGTTGATAAAGGTACAAACGAATAAAATGTTTATATATCAAATTTTCCAATATCTATTATTCTCCATTTTACTCGATCTCCTAAACGGTTAAAGATAGGACATCGCGGTTTTCACCAGTGGATTTAGCATCTCATTTTACATAAATAAAGTTCTATAAGTCTACTCTCAGGAGTTCATAAAGGTACAAACGAATAAATTGTTTATATATCAAATTTTCAAATATCTATTATTCTCCATTTTACTCTATCTCCTAAACGGTTAAAGATAGGACATCGCGGTTTTTACCAGTGGATTTAGCACCTCATTTTACATAAAATAAGTCCTATAAGTCTACTCTCACTAGTTGATAATGGTACAAACGAATATAATGTTTATATATCACATTTTCAAATATCTATTATTTTCCAATTTACTCGAACTCCTAAACGGTTAAAAATAAGACATCGCGGTTTTCACCAGTGGATTTAGCACCTCATTTTACATAAAATGAGTCCTATAAGTCTACACTCAAGAGTTGATAAAGGTACAAACGAATAAAATGTTTATATATCAAATTTTCAAATATCTATTATTCTCCATTTTACTCGATCTCCTAAACGGTTAACGATCAGACATCCCGGTTTTCACCAGTGGATTTAGCACCTCATTTTACATTATATAAGTTCTATAAGTCTACTCTCAGGAGTTGATAAACGTACAAACGAATAAAATGTTTATATATCACATTTTCAAATATCTATTATTCTCCATTTTACTCGATCTCCTAAACGGTTTCAAATAGAACATCGCGGTTTTCACCTGTGGATTTAGCACCTCATTTTACAAAAAATAAGTTTTATAAGTCTACTCTCAAGAGTTGATAAAGGTACAAACGAATAAAATATTTATATATATCATTTTCAAATATCTATTATTCTCCATTTTACTCTATCTCCTAAACGGTTAAAGATAGAACATCGCGGTTTTCACTAGTTGAATAAGCACCTCATTTTACATAAAAAAAGTTCTATAAGTCTAGTCTCAAGAGTTGATAAAGGTTACAAACGAACAAAATATTTATATATCACATTTTCAAATATCTATTATTCTCCATTTTACTCTATCTCCTAAACAATTAAAGATAGAACATCGCGGTTTTCACCAGTGGAGTAAGCACCTCATTTTACATAAAATATGTCCTATAAGTCTACTCTCAAGAGTTGATAATGGTACAAACGAATAAAATGTTTATATATCACATTTTCAAATAACTATTATTCTCCATTTTACTCGATCTCCTAAACGGTTAAAGATAGGACATCGCGGTTTTTACCAGTGGATTTAGCACCTTATTTTACATAAAATAAGTTCTATAAGTCTACTCTCAGGAGTTGATAAAGGTACAAACGAATAAAATGTTTATATATCAAATTTTCAAATATCTATTAATCTCCATTTTACTCGATTTCCTAAACGGTTAAAGATAGGACATCGCGGTTTTCACCAGTGGATTTAGTACCTCATTTTACATAAAATAAGTTCTATAAGTCTATTCTCAGGAGTTGATAAAGGTACAAACGAATAAAATGTTTATATATCACATTTTCAAATATCTATTATTCTCCATTTTACTCAATCTCCTAAACGGTTAAAGATAGAACATCGCGGTTTTCAAAAGTGGAGTAAGCACCTCATTTTACATAAAATAAGTTCTATATATCTACTCTCAGGAGTTGATAAAGGTACAAACGAATAAAATGTTTATATATCAAATTTTCAAATATCTATTATTTTCCATTGTACTCGATCTCCTAATGTGTTTCAGATAGAACATCGCGGTTTTCACCAGTGGATCTAGCACCTCATTTTACATAAAATAAGTTCTATAAGTCTACTCTCAGGAGTTGATAAATTTACAGACGAATAAAATGTTTATATATCACATTTTCGAATATCTATTATTCTCCATTTTACTCTATCTCCTAAACGGTTAAAGATAGGACATCGCGGTTTTTACCAGTGGATTTAGCACTTCATTTTACATAAAATGAGTCCTATAAGTCTACTCTCAAGAGTTGTTAAAGGTACAATCGAATAAAATGTTTATATGTCACATTTTCAAATATCTATTATTCTCCATTTTACTTGATCTACTAAACGGTTAAAAAGAGGACATCGCAATTTTCACCAGTGGATTTAGCACCTCATTTTACATAAAATAAGTCCAATAAGTCTAGTCACAGGAGTTGATAAAGGTACAAACGAATAAAATGTTTATATATCACATTTTCAAATATCTATAATTCTCCATTTTACTCGATCTCCTAAACGGTTACAGATAGGACATCGCGGTTTTCACCAGTGGATTAATCACCTCATTTTACATAAATTAAGTCCTATAAGTCTACTGTCAAGAGTTGGTAAAGGTACAAACGAATAAAATGTTTATATATCACATTTTCAAATATCTATAATTCTCCATTTTACTCGATCTCCTAAACGGTTTCAGATAGGACATCGCGGTTTTCACCAGTGGATTAAGCAACTCATTTTACATAAAATAAGTCCTATAAGACTAGTCACAGGAGTTGATAAAGGTACAAACGGATAAAATGATTATATATCACATTTTCAAATATCTATTATTCTCCATTTTACTCGAGGTTTTTACCAGTGGATTTAGCACCTCATTTTACATAAAATAAGTCCTATAAGCCTACTCTCAAGAGTTGATAAAAGTACAAACGAATAAAATGTTTATATATCACATTTTCAAATTTCTATTATTCTCCATTTTACTCGATCTCCTAAAGGGTTAAAGATAGGACATCGCGGTTTTCACTAGTGGATTTAGCACCTCATTTTACATAAAATATGTCCTATATGTCTACTCTCAAGAGTTGATAAAAGTACAAACGATTCAAATGTTTATATATCACATTTTCAAATATCTATTATTCTCCACTTTACTCGAGGTTTTTACCAGTGGATTTAGCACCTCATTTTACATAAAATAAGTCCTATAAGTCTACTCTCAAGAGTTGATAAAAGTACAAACGATTCAAATGTTTATATATCACATTTTCAAATATCTATTATTCTCCATTTTACTCGATCTCCTAAACGGTTACAGATAGGACATCGCGGTTTTTACCAGTGAATTTAGCACCTCATTTTACATAAAATAAGTTCTATAAGTCTACTGTCAAGGGTTGATAAAGGTACAAACGAATAAAATGTTTATATATCACATTTTCAAATATCTATTATTTTCCAATTTACTCGATCTCCTAAACGGTTAAGGATAGGACATCGCGGTTTTAACAAGTGGATTTAGCACCTCATTTTACATAAAATAAGTTCTATAGGTCTTCTCTCAAGAATTGATAAAGGTACAAACGAATAAAATGTTTATATATCACATTTTCAAATATCTATTATTCTCCATTTTACTCGATCTCCTAACTCGATCTCCTAAACGGTTAAAGATAGGACATCGCGGTTTTTACCAGTGGATTTAGCACCATATTTTACATAAAATAAGTCCTATAGGTCTTCTCTCAAGAATTGATAAAGGTACAAACGAATTAAATGTTTATATATCACATTTTCAAATTTCTATTATTCTCCATTTTACTCGATCTCCTACCTCGATCTCCTAAACGGTTAAAGATAGGACATCGCGGTTTTTACCAGTGGATTTAGCACCTCATTTTACATAAAATAAGTTCTATAAGTCTACTCTCAGGAGCTGATAAAGGTACAAACGAATAAAATGTTTATATATCAAATTTTCAAATTTCTATTATCCTCCATTTTACTCTATCTCCTAAACGGTTAAAGATAGGACATCGCGGTTTTCACCAGTGGATTTAGCACCTTATTTTACATAAAATAAGTTCTATAAGTCTACTCTCAGGAGTCGATAATGGTACAAACGAAAAAATGTTTATATATCACATTTTCAAATTTCTATTATTCTCCATTTTACTCGATCTCCTACCTCGATCTCCTTAACGGTTAAAGATAGGACATCGCGGTTTTTACCAGTGGATTTAGCACCTCATTTTACATAAAACAAGTCCTATAAGTCTACTTTCAAGAGTTGATAAAGGTACAAACGAATAAAATGATTATATATCAAATTTTCAAATATCTATTAATCTCCATTTTACTCGATTTCCTAAACGGTTAAAGATAGGACATCGCGGTTTTTACCAGTGGATTTAGCACCTTATTTTACATAAAATAAGTCCTATAGGTCTTCTCTCAAGAATTGATAAAGGTACAAACGAATTAAATGTTTATATATCACATTTTCAAATTTCTATTATTCTCCATTTTACTCGATCTCCTACCTCGATCTCCTAAACGGTTAAAGATAGGACATCGCGGTTTTTACCAGTGGATTTAGCACCTCATTTTACATAAAATAAGTTCTATAAGTCTACTCTCAGGAGCTGATAAAGGTACAAACGAATAAAATGTTTATATATCAAATTTTCAAATTTCTATTATCCTCCATTTTACTCTATCTCCTAAACGGTTAAAGATAGGACATCGCGGTTTTCACCAGTGGATTTAGCACCTTATTTTACATAAAATAAGTTCTATAAGTCTACTCTCAGGAGTCGATAATGGTACAAACGAAAAAATGTTTATATATCACATTTTCAAATTTCTATTATTCTCCATTTTACTCGATCTCCTACCTCGATCTCCTTAACGGTTAAAGATAGGACATCGCGGTTTTCACTAGTGGAATGAGCACCTAATTTTACATAAAATGAAACCTATAAGTCTACTCTCAAGAGTTGATAAAGGTACAAACGAATAAAATGTTTATAAAACACATTTTCAAATATCTATTATTCTCCATTTTACTCAATCTCCTAAACGGTTAAGGATAGGACATCGCGGTTTTCACCAGTGGATTTAGCACCTCATGTTACATAAAATAAGTTCTATAAGTCTACTGTCAAGGGTTGATAAAGGTACAAACGAATAAAATGTTTATATATCAAATTTTCAAATATCTATTATTCTCTATTTTACTCGATCTGCTAAACGGTTTCTGATAGGACATCGCGGTTTTTACCAGTGGATTTAGCACCTCATTTTACATAAAATAAGTTCTATAAGTCTACTCTCAAGAGTTGATAAAGGTACAAACGAATAAAATGTTTATATATCAAATTTTCAAATATCTATTATTCTCCATTTTACTCGATCTCCTAAACGGTTAAAAAAAGGACATCGCGGTTTTCACCAGTGGATTTAGCACCTCATTCTACATAATATGAGTCCTATAAGTCTACTCTCAAGAGTTGATAAAGGTACAAACGAATAAAATGTTTATATATCACATTTTCAAATATCTATTATTTTCCTTTTTACTCGATCTCCTAAACGGTTAAAAATAGAACATCGCGGTTTTCACCAGTGGATTAATCACCTCATTTTACATAAATTAAGTCCTATAAGTCTACTGTCAAGAGTTGGTAAAGGTACAAACGAATAAAATGTTTATATATCACATTTTCAAATATCTATTATTTTCCTTTTACTCGATCTCCTAAACGGTTAAAGATAGGACATCGCGGTTTTCCCCAGTGGATTTAGCAACTTATTTTACATAAAATAAGTTCTATAAATCTACTCTCAGGAGTTGATAAAGGTACAAACGAATAAAATGTTTATATATCAAATCTTCAAATATCTATAATTCTCCATTTTACTCGATCTCCAAAACGGTTTCAGATAGGACATCGCGGTTTTCACCAGTGGATTTAGCACCTCATTTTACATAAAATAAGTCCTATAAGACTAGTCACAGGAGTTGATAAAGGTACAAACGGATAAAATGATTATATATCACATTTTCAAATATCTATTATTCTCCATTTTACTCGAGGTTTTTACCAGTGGATTTAGCACCTCATTTTACATAAAATAAATCCTATAAGTCTACTCTCAAGAGTTGATAAAAGTACAAACGAATAAAATGTTTATATATCACATTTTCAAATTTCTATTATTCTCCATTTTACTCGATCTCCTAAAGGGTTAAAGATAGGACATCGCGGTTTTCACTAGTAGATTTAGCACCTCATTTTACATAAAATATGTCCTATATGTCTACTCTCAAGAGTTGATAAAGGTACTAACGATTCAAATGTTTATATATCACATTTTCAAATATCTATTATTCTCCATTTTACTCGATCTCCCAAACGGTTACAGATAGGACATCGCGGTTTTCACCAGTGGATTTAGCACCTCATTTTACATAAAATAAGTCCTATAAGTCTACTCTCAGGAGTTGATAAAGGTACAAACGAATATAATGTTTATATATCAAATTTTCAAATATCTATGATTCTCCATTTTACTCGATCTCCTAAACGGTTAAAGATAGGACATCGCGATTTTCACCAGTGGATTTAGCACCTCATTTTACATAAAATAAGTTCTATAAGTCTACTCTCAGGAGTCGATAATGGTACAAACGAAAAAATGTTTATATATCACATTTTCAAATTTCTATTATTCTCCATTTTACTCGATCTCCTACCTCGATCTCCTAAACGGTTAAAGATAGGACATCGCGGTTTTTACCAGTGGATTTAGCACCTCATTTTACATAAAACAAGTCCTATAAGTCTACTTTCAAGAGTTGATAAAGGTACAAACGAATAAAATGTTTATATATCAAATTTTCAAATATCTATTATTCTCCAATTTATTCTATCTCCTAAACGGTTAAAGATAGGACATCGCGGTTTTCACTAGTGGAATGAGCACCTAATTTTACATAAAATGAAACCTATAAGTCTACTCTCAAGAGTTGATAAAGGTACAAACGAATAAAATGTTTATAAAACACATTTTCAAATATCTATTATTCTCCATTTTACTCAATCTCCTAAACGGTTAAAGATAGGACATCGCGGTTTTCACCAGTGGATTTAGCACCTCATTTTACATAAAATAAGTTCTATAAGTCTACTGTCAAGGGTTGATAAAGGTACAAACGAATAAAATGTTTATATATCACATTTTCAAATTTCTATTATTCTCCATTTTACTCGATCTCCTAACTCGATCTCCTAAACGGTTAAAGATAGGACATCGCGGTTTTTACCAGTGGATTTAGCACCTTATTTTACATAAAATAAGTCCTATAGGTCTTCTCTCAAAAATTGATAAAGGTACAAACGAATTAAATGTTTATATATCACATTTTCAAATTTCTATTATTCTCCATTTTACTCGATCTCCTACCTCGATCTCCTAAACGGTTAAAGATAGGACATCGCGGTTTTTACCAGTGGATTTAGCACCTCATTTTACATAAAATAAGTTCTATAAGTCTACTCTCAGGAGCTGATAAAGGTACAAACGAATAAAATGTTTATATATCAAATTTTCAAATTTCTATTATCCTCCATTTTACTCTATCTCCTAAACGGTTAAAGATAGGACATCGCGGTTTTCACTAGTGGAATGAGCACCTAATTTTATATAAAATAAGACCTATAATTCTACTCTTAAGAGTTAATAAAGGTACAAGCGAATAAAATGTTTATAAATCACATTTTCAAATATCTATTATTCTCCATTTTACTCGATCTCCTAAACGGTTAAAGATAGGACATCGCGGTTTTCACCAGTGGATTTAGCATCTCATTTTACATAAATAAAGTTCTATAAGTCTACTCTCAGGAGTTCATAAAGGTACAAACGAATAAATTGTTTATATATCACATTTTCAAATATCTATTATTCTCCATTTTACTCGATCTCCTAAACGGTTAGGGATAGGACATCGCGGTTTTCACCAGTGGATTAGGCACCTCATTTTACATAAAATAAGTCCTATAAGTCTAGTCACAGGTGTTGATAAAGGTACATACGAATATAATGATTATATATCACATTTTCAAATATCTATTATTCTCCATTTTACTCGATCTCCTAACTCGATCTCCTAAACGGTTAAGGATAGGACATCGCGGTTTTTACCAGTGGATTTAGCACCTTATTTTACATAAAATAAGTCCTATAAGTCTACTCTCAGGAGTTGATAAAGGTACAAACGAATATAATGTTTATATATCAAATTTTCAAATATCTATGATTCTCCATTTTACTCGATCTCCTAAACGGTTAAAGATAGGACATCGCGGTTTTCACCAGTGGATTTAGCACCTCATTTTACATAAAATAAGTTCTATAAGTCTACTCTCAGGAGTTGATAAAGGTACAAACGAATAAAATGTTTATATATCAAATTTTCAATTATTTATTATTCTCCATTTTACTCGATCTCCTAAACGGTTAAAGATAAGACATCGCGATATTCACCAGTGGATTTAGCACCTCATTTTACATAAAATAAGTTCTATAAGTCTACTCTCAGGAGTTGATAAAGGTACAAACGAATAAAATGTTTATATATCAAATTTTCAAATATCTATTATTCTCCATTTTATTCTATCTCCTAAACGGTTAAAGATAGGACATCGCGGTTTCCACTAGTGGAATGAGCACCTAATTTTACATAAAATGAAACCTATAAGTCTACTCTCAAGAGTTGATAAAGGTACAAACGAATAAAATGTTAATATATCACATTTTCAAATATCTATTATTCTCCATTTTACTCAATCTCCTAAACAGCTCAAGATAGGACATCGCGGTTTTCACCAGTGGATTTAGCACCTCATTTACATAAAATAAGTTTTATAAGTCTACTGTCAAGGGTTAATAGAAGTACAAACGAATAAAATGTTTATATATCACATTTTCAAATATCTATTATTTTCCAATTTACTCGATCTCCTAAACGGTTAAAGATAGGACATCGCGGTTTTAACAAGTGGATTAAGCACCTCATTTTACATAAAATAAGTCCTATAGGTCTTCTTTCAAGAATTGATAAAGGTACAAACGAATAAAATGTTTATATATCACATTTTCAAATTTCTATTATTCTCCATTTTACTCGATCTCCTACCTCGATCTCCTAAACGGTTTAAGATAGGACATCGCGGTTTTTACCAGTGGATTTAGCACCTCATTTTACATAAAATAAGTCCTATAAGTCTACTTTCAAGAGTTGATAAAGGTACAAACGAATAAAATGTTTATATATCAAATTTTCCAATATCTATTATTCTCCATTTTACTCGATCTCCTAAACGGTTAAAGATAGGACATCGCGGTTTTCACCAGTGGATTTAGCATCTCATTTTACATAAATAAAGTTCTATAAGTCTACTCTCAGGAGTTCATAAAGGTACAAACGAATAAATTGTTTATATATCAAATTTTCAAATATCTATTATTCTCCATTTTACTCTATCTCCTAAACGGTTAAAGATAGGACATCGCGGTTTTTACCAGTGGATTTAGCACCTCATTTTACATAAAATAAGTCCTATAAGTCTACTCTCACTAGTTGATAATGGTACAAACGAATATAATGTTTATATATCAAATTTTCAAATATCTATGATTCTCCATTTTACTCGATCTCCTAAACGGTTAAAGATAGGACATCGCGCTTTTCACCAGTGGATTTAGCACCTCATTTTACATAAAATAAGTTCTATAAGTCTACTCTCAGGAGTCGATAATGGTACAAACGAATAAAATGTTTATATATCAAATTTTCAAATATCTATTATTCTCCATTTTACTCTATCTCCTAAACGGTTAAAGATTTGACATCGCGGTTTTCACTAGTGGAATGAGCACTTAATTTTATATAAAATAAGACCTATAATTCTACTCTTAAGAGTTGATAAAGGTACAAGCGAATAAAATGTTTATAAATCACATTTTCAAATATCTATTATTCTCCATTTTACTCGATCTCCTAAACGGTTAAAGATAGGGCATCGCGGTTTTCACCAGTGGATTTAGCATCTCATTTTACATAAATAAAGTTCTATAAGTCCACTCGCAGGAGTTCATAAAGGTACAAACGAATAAAATGTTTATATATCACATTTTCAAATATCTATTATTCTTCATTTTACTCGATCTCCTAAACGGTTAAAGATAAGACATCGCGGTTTTCACCAGTGGATTTAGCATCTCATTTTACATAAATAAAGTTCTATAAGTCCACTCGCAGGAGTTCATAAAGGTACAAACGAATAAAATGTTTATATATCAAATTTTCAAATTTCTATTATCCTCCATTTTACTCTATCTCCTAAACGGTTAAAGATAGGACATCGCGGTTTTCACTAGTGGAATGAGCACCTAATTTTATATAAAATAAGACCTATAATTCTACTCTTAAGAGTTAATAAAGGTACAAGCGAATAAAATGTTTATAAATCACATTTTCAAATATCTATTATTCTCCATTTTACTCGATCTCCTAAACGGTTAAAGATAGGACATCGCGGTTTTCACCAGTGGATTTAGCATCTCATTTTACATAAATAAAGTTCTATAAGTCTACTCTCAGGAGTTCATAAAGGTACAAACGAATAAATTGTTTATATATCACATTTTCAAATATCTATTATTCTCCATTTTACTCGATCTCCTAAACGGTTAGGGATAGGACATCGCGGTTTTCACCAGTGGATTAAGCACCTCATTTTACATAAAATAAGTCCTATAAGTCTAGTCACAGGTGTTGATAAAGGTACATACGAATATAATGATTATATATCACATTTTCAAATATCTATTATTCTCCATTTTACTCGATCTCCTAAACGGTTAAGGATAGGACATCGCGGTTTTTACCAGTGGATTTAGCACCTTATTTTACATAAAATAAGTCCTATAAGTCTACTCTCAGGAGTTGATAAAGGTACAAACGAATATAATGTTTATATATCAAATTTTCAAATATCTATGATTCTCCATTTTACTCGATCTCCTAAACGGTTAAAGATAGGACATCGCGGTTTTCACCAGTGGATTTAGCACCTCATTTTACATAAAATAAGTTCTATAAGTCTACTCTCAGGAGTTGATAAAGGTACAAACGAATAAAATGTTTATATATCAAATTTTCAATTATTTATTATTCTCCATTTTACTCGATCTCCTAAACGGTTAAAGATAAGACATCGCGATATTCACCAGTGGATTTAGCACCTCATTTTACATAAAATAAGTTCTATAAGTCTACTCTCAGGAGTTGATAAAGGTACAAACGAATATAATGTTTATATATCAAATTTTCAAATATCTATTATTCTCCATTTTACTCGATTTCCTAAACGGTTAAAGATAAGACATCGCGATATTCACCAGTGGATTTAGCACCTCATTTTACATAAAATAAGTTCTATAAGTCTACTCTCAGGAGTTGATAAAGGTACAAACGAATAAAATGTTTATATATCAAATTTTCAAATATCTATTATTCTCCATTTTATTCTATCTCCTAAACGGTTAAAGATAGGACATCGCGGTTTCCACTAGTGGAATGAGCACCTAATTTTACATAAAATGAAACCTATAAGTCTACTCTCAAGAGTTGATAAAGGTACAAACGAATAAAATGTTAATATATCACATTTTCAAATATCTATTATTCTCCATTTTACTCGATCTCCTAAACGGTTAGGGATAGGACATCGCGGTTTTCACCAGTGGATTAAGCACCTCATTTTACATAAAATAAGTTCTATAAGTCTAGTCACAGGTGTTGATAAAGGTACATACGGATAAAATGATTATATATCACATTTTCAAATATCTATTATTCTCCATTTTACTCGAGGTTTTCACCAGTGGATTTAGCACCTCATTTTACATAAAATAAGTCTTATAAGTCTACTCTCAAGAGTTGATAAAGGTACAAACGAATAAAATGTTTATATATGACATTTTCAAATTTCTATTATTCTCCATTTTACTCGATCTCCTAACTCGATCTCCTAAACGGTTAAAGATAGGACATCGCGGTTTTTACCAGTGGATTTAGCACCTTATTTTACATAAAATATGTCCTACAGGTATTCTCTCAAGAATTGATAAAGGTACAAACGAATTAAATGTTTATATATCACATTTTCAAATTTCTATTATTCTCCATTTTTCTCGATCTCCTAAACGGTTAAAGATAGGACATCGCGGATTATACCAGTGGATTTAGCACCTCATTTTACATAAAATAAGTTATATAAGTCTACTCTCAAGAATTGATAAAGGTACAAACGAATAAAATGTTTATGTATCACATTATCAAATTTCTATTATTCTCCATTTTACTCGATCTCCTAACTCGATCTCCTAAACGGTTAAAGATAGGACATCACGGTTTTTACCAGTGGATTTAGCACCTCATTTTACATAAAATGAGTCCTATAAGTCTACACTCAAGAGTTGATAAAGGTACAAACGAATAAAATGTTATTATATCACATTTTCAAATATCTATTATTCTCCATTTTACTCGATCTCCTAAACGGTTTCAAATAGAACATCGCGGTTTTCACCTGTGGATTTAGCACCTCATTTTACAGAAAATAAGTTTTATAAGTCTACTCTCAAGAGTTGATAAAGGTACAAACGAATAAAATATTTATATATATCATTTTCAAATATCTATTATTCTCCATTTTACTCTATCTCCTAAACGGTTAAAGATAGAACATCGCGGTTTTCACTAGTTGAATAAGCACCTCATTTTACATAAAATATGTCCTATAAGTCTACTCTCAAGAGTTGATAAAGGTACAAACGAATATAATGTTTATATATCACATTTTCAAATATCTATTATTCTCCATTTTACTCGATCTCCTAAACGGTTAAAGATAGGACATCGCGGTTTTCACCAGTGGATTTAGCACCTCATTTTACATAAAATAAGTTCTATAATTCTACTGTCAAGGGTTAATAAAAGTACAAACGAATAAAATGTTTATATATCACATTTTCAAATATCTATTATTTTCCAATTTACTCGATCTCCTAAACGGTTAAAGATAGGACATCGCGGTTTTCACCAGTGGATTTAGCACCTCATTTTACATAAAATAAGTTCTATAATTCTACTGTCAAGGGTTAATAAAAGTACAAACGAATAAAATGTTTATATATCACATTTTCAAATATCTATTATTCTCCATTTTACTCGATCTCCTAAACGGTTAAAGATAGGACATCGCGGTTTTCACCAGTGGATTTAGCACCTCATTTTACATAAAATAAGTCCTATAGGTCTTCTTTCAAGAATTGATAAAGGTACAAACGAATAAAATGTTTATATATCACATTTTCAAATTTCAATTATTCTCCATTTTACTCGATCTCCTAACTCGATCTCCTAAACGGTTAAAGATAGGACATCGCGGTTTTTACCAGTGGATTTAGCACCTTATTTTACATAAAATAAGTCCTATAGGTCTTCTCTCAAGAATTGATAAAGGTACAAACGAATTAAATGATTATATATCACATTTTCAAATTTCTATTATTCTCCATTATACTCGATCTTCTAAACGGTTAAAAATAAGACATCGCGGTTTTCACCAGTGGATTTAGCACCTCATTTTACATAAAATGAGTCCTATAATTCTACACTCAAGAGTTGATAAAGGTACAAACGAATAAAATGTTAATATATCACATTTTCAAATATCTATTATTTTCCATTTTTCTCAATCTCCTAAACGGTTAAAGATAGGACATCGCGGTTTTCACCAGTGGATTTAGCACCTCATTTTACATAAAATAAGTTCTATAAGTCTACTGTCAAGAGTTGATAAAGGTACAAACGAATAAAATGTTTATATATAACATTTTCAAATATCTATTATTTTCCAATTTACTCGAGCTCCTAAACGGTTAAAAATAAGACATCGCGATATACACCAGTGGATTTAGCACCTCATTTTACATAAAATAAGTTCTATAAGTCTACTCTCAGGAGTTGATAAAGGTACAAACGAATAAAATGTTTATAAATCAAATTTTCAAAAATCTATTATTCTCCATTTTATTCTATCTCCTAAACGGTTAAAGATAGAACATCGCCGTTTTCACTAGTGGAATGAGCACCTAATTTTACATAAAATGAAACCTATAAGTCTACTCTCAAGAGTTGATAAAGGTACAAACGAATAAAATGTTTATAAAACACATTTTCAAATATCTATTATTCTCCATTATACTCGATCTTCTAAACGGTTAAAAATAAGACATCGCGGTTTTCACCAGTGGATTTAGCACCTCATTTTACATAAAATGAGTCCTATAATTCTACACTCAAGAGTTGATAAAGGTACAAACGAATAAAATATTAATATATCACATTTTCAAATATCTATTATTTTCCATTTTTCTCAATATCCTAAACGGTTAAAGATAGGACATCGCGGTTTTCACCAGTGGATTTAGCACCTCATTTTACATAAAATAAGTTCTATAAGTCTACTCTCAGGAGTTGATAAAGGTACAAACGAATAAAATGTTTATATATCAAATTTTCAATTATTTATTATTCTCCATTTTACTCGATCTCCTAAACGGTTAAAGATAAGACATCGCGATATTCACCAGTGGATTTAGCACCTCATTTTACATAAAATAAGTTCTATAAGTCTACTCTCAGGAGTTGATAAAGGTACAAACGAATATAATGTTTATATATCAAATTTTCAAATATCTATTATTCTCCATTTTACTCGATTTCCTAAACGGTTAAAGATAAGACATCGCGATATTCACCAGTGGATTTAGCACCTCATTTTACATAAAATAAGTTCTATAAGTCTACTCTCAGGAGTTGATAAAGGTACAAACGAATAAAATGTTTATATATCAAATTTTCAAATATCTATTATTCTCCATTTTATTCTATCTCCTAAACGGTTAAAGATAGGACATCGCGGTTTCCACTAGTGGAATGAGCACCTAATTTTACATAAAATGAAACCTATAAGTCTACTCTCAAGAGTTGATAAAGGTACAAACGAATAAAATGTTAATATATCACATTTTCAAATATCTATTATTCTCCATTTTACTCGATCTCCTAAACGGTTAGGGATAGGACATCGCGGTTTTCACCAGTGGATTAAGCACCTCATTTTACATAAAATAAGTCCTATAAGTCTAGTCACAGGTGTTGATAAAGGTACATACGGATAAAATGATTATATATCACATTTTCAAATATCTATTATTCTCCATTTTACTCGAGGTTTTCACCAGTGGATTTAGCACCTCATTTTACATAAAATAAGTCTTATAAGTCTACTCTCAAGAGTTGATAAAGGTACAAACGAATAAAATGTTTATATATGACATTTTCAAATTTCTATTATTCTCCATTTTACTCGATCTCCTAACTCGATCTCCTAAACGGTTAAAGATAGGACATCGCGGTTTTTACCAGTGGATTTAGCACCTTATTTTACATAAAATATGTCCTACAGGTATTCTCTCAAGAATTGATAAAGGTACAAACGAATTAAATGTTTATATATCACATTTTCAAATTTCTATTATTCTCCATTTTTCTCGATCTCCTAAACGGTTAAAGATAGGACATCGCGGATTATACCAGTGGATTTAGCACCTCATTTTACATAAAATAAGTTATATAAGTCTACTCTCAAGAATTGATAAAGGTACAAACGAATAAAATGTTTATGTATCACATTATCAAATTTCTATTATTCTCCATTTTACTCGATCTCCTAACTCGATCTCCTAAACGGTTAAAGATAGGACATCACGGTTTTTACCAGTGGATTTAGCACCTCATTTTACATAAAATGAGTCCTATAAGTCTACACTCAAGAGTTGATAAAGGTACAAACGAATAAAATGTTATTATATCACATTTTCAAATATCTATTATTCTCCATTTTACTCGATCTCCTAAACGGTTTCAAATAGAACATCGCGGTTTTCACCTGTGGATTTAGCACCTCATTTTACAGAAAATAAGTTTTATAAGTCTACTCTCAAGAGTTGATAAAGGTACAAACGAATAAAATATTTATATATATCATTTTCAAATATCTATTATTCTCCATTTTACTCTATCTCCTAAACGGTTAAAGATAGAACATCGCGGTTTTCACTAGTTGAATAAGCACCTCATTTTACATAAAATATGTCCTATAAGTCTACTCTCAAGAGTTGATAAAGGTACAAACGAATATAATGTTTATATATCACATTTTCAAATATCTATTATTCTCCATTTTACTCGATCTCCTAAACGGTTAAAGATAGGACATCGCGGTTTTCACCAGTGGATTTAGCACCTCATTTTACATAAAATAAGTTCTATAATTCTACTGTCAAGGGTTAATAAAAGTACAAACGAATAAAATGTTTATATATCACATTTTCAAATATCTATTATTTTCCAATTTACTCGATCTCCTAAACGGTTAAAGATAGGACATCGCGGTTTTCACCAGTGGATTTAGCACCTCATTTTACATAAAATAAGTTCTATAATTCTACTGTCAAGGGTTAATAAAAGTACAAACGAATAAAATGTTTATATATCACATTTTCAAATATCTATTATTCTCCATTTTACTCGATCTCCTAAACGGTTAAAGATAGGACATCGCGGTTTTCACCAGTGGATTTAGCACCTCATTTTACATAAAATAAGTCCTATAGGTCTTCTTTCAAGAATTGATAAAGGTACAAACGAATAAAATGTTTATATATCACATTTTCAAATTTCAATTATTCTCCATTTTACTCGATCTCCTAACTCGATCTCCTAAACGGTTAAAGATAGGACATCGCGGTTTTTACCAGTGGATTTAGCACCTTATTTTACATAAAATAAGTCCTATAGGTCTTCTCTCAAGAATTGATAAAGGTACAAACGAATTAAATGATTATATATCACATTTTCAAATTTCTATTATTCTCCATTATACTCGATCTTCTAAACGGTTAAAAATAAGACATCGCGGTTTTCACCAGTGGATTTAGCACCTCATTTTACATAAAATGAGTCCTATAATTCTACACTCAAGAGTTGATAAAGGTACAAACGAATAAAATGTTAATATATCACATTTTCAAATATCTATTATTTTCCATTTTTCTCAATCTCCTAAACGGTTAAAGATAGGACATCGCGGTTTTCACCAGTGGATTTAGCACCTCATTTTACATAAAATAAGTTCTATAAGTCTACTGTCAAGAGTTGATAAAGGTACAAACGAATAAAATGTTTATATATAACATTTTCAAATATCTATTATTTTCCAATTTACTCGAGCTCCTAAACGGTTAAAAATAAGACATCGCGATATACACCAGTGGATTTAGCACCTCATTTTACATAAAATAAGTTCTATAAGTCTACTCTCAGGAGTTGATAAAGGTACAAACGAATAAAATGTTTATAAATCAAATTTTCAAAAATCTATTATTCTCCATTTTATTCTATCTCCTAAACGGTTAAAGATAGAACATCGCCGTTTTCACTAGTGGAATGAGCACCTAATTTTACATAAAATGAAACCTATAAGTCTACTCTCAAGAGTTGATAAAGGTACAAACGAATAAAATGTTTATAAAACACATTTTCAAATATCTATTATTCTCCATTATACTCGATCTTCTAAACGGTTAAAAATAAGACATCGCGGTTTTCACCAGTGGATTTAGCACCTCATTTTACATAAAATGAGTCCTATAATTCTACACTCAAGAGTTGATAAAGGTACAAACGAATAAAATATTAATATATCACATTTTCAAATATCTATTATTTTCCATTTTTCTCAATATCCTAAACGGTTAAAGATAGGACATCGCGGTTTTCACCAGTGGATTTAGCACCTCATTTTACATAAAATAAGTTCTATAAGTCTACTGTCAAGAGTTGATAAAGGTACAAACGAATAAAATGTTTATATATCACATTTTCAAATATCTATTATTTTCCAATTTACTCGATCACCTAAACGGTTAAAAATATGACATCGTGGTTTTCACCAGTGGATTTAGCACCTCATTTTACATAAAATGAGTCCTATAAGTCTACACTCAAGAGTTGATAAAGGTACAAACGAATAAAATGTTAATATATCACATTTTCAAATATCTATTATTTTCCATTTTACTCGATCTCCTAAACGGATAAAGATAAGACATCGCGATATACACCAGTGGATTTAGCACCTCATTTTACATAAAATAAATTCTATAAGTCTACTCTCAGGAGTTGATAAAGGTACAAACGAATAAAATGTTTATATATCAAATTTTCAAATTTCTATTATTCTCCATTTTACTCGATCTCCTAGACGGTTAAAGATAGGACATCGCGGTTTTCACCAATGGATTTAGCACCTCATTTTACATAAAATAAGTTCTATAAGTCAACTCTCAGGAGTTATTAAAGGTACAAACAAATAAAATTTTTATATATCAAATTTTCAAATATCTATTATTCTCCATTTTACTCGATCTCCTAAACGGTTAACGATCAGACATCGCGGTTTTCACCAGTGGATTTAGCACCTCAATTTACATAAAATAAGTTCTATAAGTCTACACTCAAGAGTTAATTAAGGTACAAACGAATAAAATGTTTATTTATCACATTTTCAAATATCAATTATTGTCCATTTTACTCGATCTCCTAAACGGTTAAAAATAAGACATCGCGGTTTCACCAGTGGATTTAGCACCTCATTTTACATAAAATGAGTCCTATAAGTCTACACTCAAGAGTTGATAAAGGTACAAACGAATAAAATGTTTATAAAACACATTTTCAAATATCTATTATTCTCCATTATACTCGATCTCCTAAACGGTTAAAGATAGGACATCGCGGTTTTCACTAGTGGAATGAGCACCTAATTTTACATAAAATGAAATCTATAAGTCTACTCTCAAGAGTTGATAAAGGTACAAACGAATAAAATGTTTATAAAACACATTTTCAAATATCTATTATTCTCCATTATACTCGATCTCCTAAACGGTTAAAAATAAGACATCGCGGTTTTCACCAGTGGATTTAGCACCTCATTTTACATAAAATGAGTCCTATAAGTCTACACTCAAGAGTTGATAAAGGTACAAACGAATAAAATGTTAATATATCACATTTTCAAATATCTATTATTTTCCTTTTTACTCGATCTCCTAAACGGTTAAAGATAGAACATCGCGGTTTTCACCAGTGGATTAAGCACCTCATTTTACATAAATTAAGTCCTATAAGTCTACTGTCAAGAGTTGATAAAGGTACAATCGAAAAAATGTTTATATATCACATTTTCAAATATCTATTATTTTCCATTTTACTCGATCTCCTAAACGGTTAAAGATAGAACATCGCGGTTTTCACCAGTAAATTAAGCACCTCATTTTACATAAATTAAGACCTATAAGTCTACTCTCAAGAGTTGATAAAGGTACAAACGAATAAAATGTTAATATATCACATTTTCAAATATCTATTATTTTCCTTTTTACTCGATCTCCTAAACGGTTAAAGATAGAACATCGCGGTTTTCACCAGTGGATTAAGCACTTCATTTTACATAAATTAAGTCCTATAAGTCAACTTTCAAGAGTTGATATAGGTACAAACGAATACAATGTTTATATATCAAATTTTCAAATATCTATTATTCTCCATTTTACTCGATCTCCTAAACGGTTAAAGATAGGACATCGCGGTTTTTACCAGTGGATTAAGCACCTGATTTTACATAAAATAAGTCCTATAAGTCTACTTTCAAGAGTTGATAAAGGTACAAACGAATAAAATGTTTATATATCAAATTTTCAAATATCTATTATTCTCCATTTTACTCGATCTCCTAAACGGTTAAAGATAGGACATCGCGGTTTTTACCAGTGGATTTAGCACCTCGTTTTACATAAAATAAGTCCTATAAGTCTACTTTCAAGAGTTGATAAAGGTTCAAACGAATAAAATGTTTATAAATCAAATTTTCAAATATCTATTATTCTCCATTTTATTCTATCTCCTAAACGGTTAAAGATAGAACATCGCGGTTTTCACTAGTGGAATGAGCACCTAATTTTACATAAAATGAAACCTATAAGTCTACTCTCAAGAGTTGATAAAGGTACAAACGAATAAAATGTTTATATATCAAATTTTCAAATATCTATTATTCTCCATTTTACTCGATCTCCTAAACGGTTAAAGATAGGACATCGCGGTTTTTACCAGTGGATTTAGCACCTCATTTTACATAAAATAAGTCCTATAAGTCTACTCTCAGGAGTTGATAAAGGTTCAAACGAATAAAATGTTTATAAATCAAATTTTCAAATATCTATTATTCTCCATTTTATTCTATCTCCTAAACGGTTAAAGATAGAACATCGCGGATTTCACTAGTGGAATGAGCACCTAATTTTATATTAAATGAAACCTATAAGTCTACTCTCAAGAGTTGATAAAGGTACAAACGAATAAAATGTTTATATATCACATTTTCAAATTTCTATTATTCTCCATTTTACTCGATCTCCTACCTCGATCTCCTAAACGGTTAAAGGTAGGACATCGCGGTTTTTACCAGTGGATTTAGCACCCCATTTTACATAAAATAAGTCCTATAATTCTACACTCAAGAGTTGATAAAGGTACAAACGAATAAAATGTTAATATATCACATTTTCAAATATCTATTATTCTCCATTTTTCTCAATCTCCTAAACGGTTAAAGATAGGACATCGCGGTTTTCACCAGTGGATTTAGCACCTCATTTTACATAAAATAAGTTCTATAAGTCTACTGTCAAGAGTTGATAAAGGTACAAACGAATAAAATGTTTATATATCACATTTTCAAATATCTATTATTTTCCAATTTACTCGATCTCCTAAACTGTTAAAAATAAGACATCGTGGTTTTCACCAGTGGATTTAGCACCCCATTTTACATAAAATAAGTCCTATAATTCTACACTCAAGAGTTGATAAAGGTACAAACGAATAAAATGTTAATATATCACATTTTCAAATATCTATTATTCTCCATTTTTCTCAATCTCCTAAACGGTTAAAGATAGGACATCGCGGTTTTCACCAGTGGATTTAGCACCCCATTTTACATAAAATAAGTCCTATAATTCTACACTCAAGAGTTGATAAAGGTACAAACGAATAAAATGTTAATATATCACATTTTCAAATATCTATTATTTTCCAATTTACTCGATCTCCTAAACTGTTAAAAATAAGACATCGTGGTTTTCACCAGTGGATTTAGCACCTCATTTTACATAAAATGAGTCCTATAAGTCTACACTCAAGAGTTGATAAAGGTACAAACGAATAAAATGTTTATATATCACATTTTCAAATTTCTATTATTCTCCATTTTACTCGATCTCCTACCTCGATCTCCTAGACGGTTAAAGGTAGGACATCGCGGTTTTTACCAGTGGATTGAGCACCTCATTTTACATAAATTAAGTCCTATAAGTCTACTTTTAAGATTTGATAAAGGTACAAACGAATAAAATGTTTATATATCAAATTTTCAAATATCTATTATTTTCCTTTTTACTCGATCTGCTAAACGGTTAAAGATAGAACATCGCGGTTTTCACCAGTGGATTAAGCACCTCATTTTACATAAATTAAGTCCTATAAGTCTACTTTCAAGAGTTGATAAAGGTACAAACGAATAAAATGTTTATATATCACATTTTCAAATATCTATTATTTTCCATTTTACTCGATCTCCTAAACGGTTACAGATAGGACATCGCGGTTTTCACCAGTGGATTTAGCACCTCATTTTACATAAAATATGTCCTATAAGTCTACTTTCAAGAGTTGATAAAGGTACAAACGAATAAAATGTTTATATATCAAATTTTCAAATATCTATTATTCCCCATTTTACTCGATCTCCTAAACGGTTAAAGATAAGACATCGCGATTTTCACCAGTGGATTTAGCACCTCATTTTACATAAAATAAGTTCTATAAGTCTACTCTCAGGAGTTGATAAAGGTTCAAACGAATAAAATGTTTATAAATCAAATTTTCAAATATCTATTATTCTCCATTTTATTCTATCTCCTAAACGGTTAAAGATAGAACATCGCGGTTTTCACTAGTGGAATGAGCACCTAATTTTACATAAAATGAAACCTATAAGTCTACTCTCAAGAGTTGATAAAGGTACAAACGAATAAAATGTTTATATATCACATTTTCAAATTTCTATTATTCTCCATTTTACTCGATCTCCTACCTCGATCTCCTAAACGGTTAAAGGTAGGACATCGCGGTTTTTACCAGTGGATTTAGCACCTCATTTTACATAAAATAAGTCCTATAGGTCTACTTTCAAGAGTTGATAAAGGTACAAACGAATAAAATGTTTATATATCAAATTTTCAAATATCTATTATTTTCCTTTTTACTCGATCTGCTAAACGGTTAAAGATAGAACATCGCGGTTTTCACCAGTGGATTAAGCACCTCATTTTACATAAATTAAGTCCTATAAGTCTACTTTCAAGAGTTGATAAAAGTACAAACGAATAAAATGTTTATATATCAAATTTTCAAATATCTATTATTCTCCATTTTACTCGATCTCCTAAACGGTTAAAGATAGGACATCGCGGTTTTTACCAGTGGATTTAGCACCTCATTTTACATAAAATAAGTCCTATAAGTCTACTCTCAAGAGTTGATAAAGGTACAAACGAATAAAATGTTTATATATCACATTTTCAAATTTCTATTATTCTCCATTTTACTCGATCTCCTACCTCGATCTCCTAAACGGTTAAAGGTAGGACATCGCGGTTTTTACCAGTGGATTGAGCACCTCATTTTACATAAATTAAGTCCTATAAGTCTACACTCAAGAGTTGATAAAGGTACAAACGAATAAAATGTTAATATATCACATTTTCAAATATCTATTATTTTCCTTTTTACTCGATCTGCTAAACGGTTAAAGATAGAACATCGCGGTTTTCACCAGTGGATTGAGCACCTCATTTTACATAAATTAAGTCCTATAAGTCTACTTTCAAGAGTTGATAAAGGTACAAACGAATAAAATGTTTATATATCAAATTTTCAAATATCTATTATTCTCCATTTTACTCGATCTCCTAAACGGTTAAAGATAGGATATAGCGGTTTTTACCAGTGGATTTAGCACCTCATTTTACATAAAATAAGTCCTATAAGTCTACTCTCAAGAGTTGATAAAGGTACAAACGAATAAAATGTTTATATATCACATTTTCAAATATCTATTATTTTCCATTTTACTCGATCTCCTAAACGGTTACAGATAGGACATCGCGGTTTTCACCAGTGGATTCAGCACCTCATTTTACATAAAATATGTCCTATAAGTCTACTATCAAGAGTTGATAAAGGTACAAACGAATAAAATGTTTATATACCAAATTTTCAAATATCTATTATTTACCATTTTACTCGATCTCCTAAACGGTTAAAGATAAGACATCGCGATTTTCACCAGTGGATTTAGCACCTCATTTTACATAAAATAAGTTCTATAAGTCTACTCTCAGGAGTTGATAAAGGTTCAAACGAATAAAATGTTTATAAATCAAATTTTCAAATATCTATTATTCTCCATTTTATTCTATCTCCTAAACGGTTAAAGATAAAACATCGCGGTTTTCACTAGTGGAATGAGCACCTAATTTTACATAAAATAAAACCTATAAGTCTACTCTCAAGAGTTGATAAAGGTACAAACGAATAAAATGTTTATAAAACACATTTTCAAATATCTATTATTCTCCATTATACTCGATCTTCTAAACGGTTAACAATAAGACATCGCGGTTTTCACCAGTGGATTTAGCACCCCATTTTACATAAAATAAGTCCTATAATTCTACACTCAAGAGTTGATAAAGGTACAAACGAATAAAATGTTAATATATCACATTTTCAAATATCTATTATTCTCCATTTTTCTCAATCTCCTAAACGGTTAAAGATAAAACATCGCGGTTTTCACCAGTGGATTTAGCACCTCATTTTACATAAAATAAGTTCTATAAGTCTACTGTCAAGAGTTGATAAAGGTACAAACGAATAAAATGTTTATATATCACATTTTCAAATATCTATTATTTTCCAATTTACTCGATCTCCTAAACGGTTAAAAATAAGACATCGTGGTTTTCACCAGTGGATTTAGCACCTCATTTTACATAAAATGAGTCCTATAAGTCTACACTCAAGAGTTGATAAAGGTACAAACGAATAAAATGTTAATATATCACATTTTCAAATATCTATTATTTTCCATTTTACTCGATCTCCTAAACGGATAAAGATAAGACATCGCGATATACACCAGTGGATTTAGCACCTCATTTTACATAAATTAAGTCCTATAAGTCTACTGTCAAGAGTTGATAAAGGTACAATCGAATAAAATGTTTATATATCACATTTTCAAATATCTATTATTTTCCATTTTACTCGATCTCCTAAACGGTTAAAGATAGAACATCGCGGTTTTCACCAGTAAATTAAGCACCTCATTTTACATAAATTAAGACCTATAAGTCTACTCTCAAGAGTTGATAAAGGTACAAACGAATAAAATGTTAATATATCACATTTTCAAATATCTATTATTTTCCATTTTACTCGATCTCCTAAACGGATAAAGATAAGACATCGCGATATACACCAGTGGATTTAGCACCTCATTTTACATAAATTAAGTCCTATAAGTCTACTGTCAAGAGTTGATAAAGGTACAATCGAATAAAATGTTTATATATCACATTTTCAAATATCTATTATTTTCCTTTTTACTCGATCTCCTAAACGGTTAAAGATAGAACATCGCGGTTTTCACCAGTGGATTAAGCACCTCATTTTACATAAATTAAGTCCTATAAGTCTACTTTCAAGAGTTGATATAGGTACAAACGAATAAAATGTTTATATATCAAATTTTCAAATATCTATTATTCTCCATTTTACTCGATCTCCTAAACGGTTAAAGATAGGACATCGCGGTTTTTACCAGTGGATTAAGCACCTGATTTTACATAAAATAAGTCCTATAAGTCTACTCTCAAGAGTTGATAAAGGTACAAACGAATAAAATGTTTATATATCACATTTTCAAATATCTATTATTCTCCATTTTACTCGATCTCCTAAACGGTTACAGATAGGACATCGCGGTTTTCACCAGTGGATTTAGCACCTCATTTTACATATAATAAGTCCTATAAGTCTACTCTCAGGAGTTGATAAAGGTACAAACGAATATAATGTTTATGTATCAAATTTTCAAATATCTATGATTCTCCATTTTACTCGATCTCCTAAACGGTTAAAGATAGGACATCGCGGTTTTCACCAGTGGATTTAGCACCTCATTTTACATAAAATAAGTTCTATAAGTCTACTCTCAGGAGTCGATAATGGAACAAACGAATAAAATGTTTATATATCACATTTTCAAATTTCTATTATTCTCCATTTTACTCGATCTCCTACCTCGATCTCCTAAACGGTTAAAGGTAGGACATCGCGGTTTTTACCAGTGGATTTAGCACCTCATTTTACATAAAATAAGTCCTATAGGTCTACTTTCAAGAGTTGATAAAGGTACAAACGTATAAAATGTTTATATATCAAATTTTCAAATATCTATTATTTTCCTTTTTACTCGATCTGCTAAACGGTTAAAGATAGAACATCGCGGTTTTCACCAGTGGATTAAGCACCTCATTTTACATAAATTAAGTCCTATAAGTCTACTTTCAAGAGTTGATAAAGGTACAAACGAATAAAATGTTTATATATCAAATTTTCAAATATCTATTATTCTCCATTTTACTCGATCTCCTAAACGGTTAAAGATAGGACATCGCGGTTTTTACCAGTGGATTTAGCACCTCATTTTACATAAAATAAGTCCTATAAGTCTACTCTCAAGAGTTGATAAAGGTACAAACGAATAAAATGTTTATATATCACATTTTCAAATTTCTATTATTCTCCATTTTACTCGATCTCCTACCTCGATCTCCTAAACGGTTAAAGGTAGGACATCGCGGTTTTTACCAGTGGATTGAGCACCTCATTTTACATAAATTAAGTCCTATAAGTCTACACTCAAGAGTTGATAAAGGTACAAACGAATAAAATGTTAATATATCACATTTTCAAATATCTATTATTTTCCTTTTTACTCGATCTGCTAAACGGTTAAAGATAGAACATCGCGGTATTCACCAGTGGATTGAGCACCTCATTTTACATAAATTAAGTCCTATAAGTCTACTTTCAAGAGTTGATAAAGGTACAAACGAATAAAATGTTTATATATCAAATTTTCAAATATCTATTATTCTCCATTTTACTCGATCTCCTAAACGGTTAAAGATAGGACATCGCGGTTTTTACCAGTGAATTTAGCACCTCATTTTACATAAAATAAGTCCTATAAGTCTACTCTCAGGAGTTGATAAAGGTTCAAACGAATAAAATGTTTATAAATCAAATTTTCAAATATCTATTATTCTCCATTTTATTCTATCTCCTAAACGGTTAAAGATAGAACATCGCGGTTTTCACTAGTGGAATGAGCACCTAATTTTACATAAAATGAAACCTATAAGTCTACTCTCAAGAGTTGATAAAGGTACAAACGAATAAAATGTTTATATATCACATTTTCAAATTTCTATTATTCTCCATTTTACTCGATCTCCTACCTCGATCTCCTAAACGGTTAAAGGTAGGACATCGCGGTATTTACCAGTGGATTTAGCACCTCATTTTACACAAAATAAGTCCTATAGGTCTACTTTCAAGAGTTGATAAAGGTACAAACGAATAAAATGTTTATATATCAAATTTTCAAATATCTATTATTTTCCTTTTTACTCGATCTGCTAAACGGTTAAAGATAGAACATCGCGGTTTTCACCAGTGGATTAAGCACCTCATTTTACATAAATTAAGTCCTATAAGTCTACTTTCAAGAGTTGATAAAGGTACAAACGAATAAAATGTTTATATATCAAATTTTCAAATATCTATTATTCTCCATTTTACTCGATCTCCTAAACGGTTAAAGATAGGACATCGCGGTTTTTACCAGTGGATTTAGCACCTTATTTTACAAAAAATAAGTCCTATAAGTCTACTCTCAAGAGTTGATAAAGGTACAAACGAATAAAATGTTTATATATCACATTTTCAAATTTCTATTATTCTCCATTTTACTCGATCTCCTACCTCGATCTCCTAAACGGTTAAAGGTAGGACATCGCGGTTTTTACCAGTGGATTGAGCACCTCATTTTACATAAATTAAGTCTTATAAGTCTACACTCAAGAGTTGATAAAGGTACAAACGAATAAAATGTTAATATATCACATTTTCAAATATCTATTATTTTCCTTTTCACTCGATCTGCTAAACGGTTACAGATAGAACATCGCGGTTTTCACCAGTGGATTGAGCACCTCATTTTACATAAATTAAGTCCTATAAGTCTACTTTCAAGAGTTGATAAAGGTACAAACGAATAAAATGTTTATATATCAAATTTTCAAATATCTATTATTCTCCATTTTACTCGATCTCCTAAACGGTTAAAGATAGGACATAGCGGTTTTTACCAGTGGATTTAGCACCTCATTTTACATAAAATAAGTCCTATAAGTCTACTCTCAAGAGTTGATAAAGGTACAAACGAATAAAATGTTTATATATCACATTTTCAAATATCTATTATTTTCCATTTTACTCGATCTCCTAAACGGTTACAGATAGGACATCGCGGTTTTCACCAGTGGATTTAGCACCTCATTTTACATAAAATGTGTCCTATAAGTCTACTATCAAGAGTTGATAAAGGTACATACGAATAAAATGTTTATATATCAAATTTTCAAATATCTATATTCCCCATTTTACTCGATCTCCTAAACGGTTAAAGATAAGACATCGCGATTTTCACCAGTGGATTTAGCACCTCATTTTACATAAAATAAGTTCTATAAGTCTACTCTCAGGAGTTGATAAAGGTTCAAACGAATAAAATGTTTATAAATCAAATTTTCAAATATCTATTATTCTCCATTTTATTCTATCTCCTAAACGGTTAAAGATAGAACATCGCGGTTTTCACTAGTGGAATGAGCACCTAATTTTACATTAAATGAAACCTATAAGTCTACTCTCAAGAGTTGATAA
The DNA here is from genome assembly GCA_963930825.1 of Silvanus unidentatus. Lineage (NCBI taxonomy): Eukaryota > Metazoa > Arthropoda > Insecta > Coleoptera > Silvanidae > Silvanus > Silvanus unidentatus. The sequence continues at coordinate 11,828,714 of OZ005760.1, read as the reverse complement.
AGGTACAAACGAATAAAATGTTTATAAAACACATTTTTAAATATCTATTATTTTCCATTATACTCGATCTTCTAAACGGTTAAAAATAAGACATCGCGGTTTTCACCAGTGGATTTAGCACCCTATTTTACATAAAATAAGTCCTATAATTCTACACTCAAGAGTTGATAAAGGTACAAACGAATAAAATGTTAATATATCACATTTTCAAATATCTATTATTCTCCATTTTTCTCAATCTCCTAAACGGTTAAAGATAGGACATCGCGGTTTTCACCAGTGGATTTAGCACCTCATTTTACATAAAATAAGTTCTATAAGTCTACTGTCAAGAGTTGATAAAGGTACAAACGAATAAAATGTTTATATATCACATTTTCAAATATCTATTATTTTCCAATTTACTCGATCTCCTAAACGGTTAAAAATAAGACATCGTGGTTTTCACCAGTGGATTTAGCACCTCATTTTACATAAAATGAGTCCTATAAGTCTACACTCAAGAGTTGATAAATTTACAAACGAATAAAATGTTTATAAATCAAATTTTCAAATATCTATTATTCTCCATTTTATTCTATCTCCTAAACGGTTAAAGATAGAACATCGCGGTTTTCACTAGTGGAATGAGCACCTAATTTTACATAAAATGAAACCTATAAGTCTACTCTCAAGAGTTGATAAAGGTACAAACGAATAAAATGTTTATATATCACATTTTCAAATTTCTATTATTCTCCATTTTACTCGATCTCCTACCTCGATCTCCTAAACGGTTAAAGGTAGGACATCGCGGTTTTTACCAGTGGATTTAGCACCTCATTTTACATAAAATAAGTCCTATAGGTCTACTTTCAAGAGTTGATAAAGGTACAAACGAATAAAATGTTTATATATCAAATTTTCAAATATCTATTATTTTCCTTTTTACTCGATCTGCTAAACGGTTAAAGATAGAACATCGCGGTTTTCACCAGTGGATTAAGCACCTCATTTTACATAAATTAAGTCCTATAAGTCTACTTTCAAGAGTTGATAAAGGTACAAACGAATAAAATGTTTATATATCACATTTTCAAATTTCTATTATTCTCCATTTTGCTCGATCTCCTACCTCGATCTCCTAAACGGTTAAAGGTAGGACATCGCGGTTTTTACCAGTGGATTGAGCACCTCATTTTACATAATTTAAGTCCTATAAGTCTACACTCAAGAGTTGATAAAGGTACAAACGAATAAAATGTTAATATATCACATTTTCAAATATCTATTATTTTCCTTTTTACTCGATCTGCTAAACGGTTAAAGATAGAACATCGCGGTTTTCACCAGTGGATTGAGCACCTCATTTTACATAAATTAAGTCCTATAAGTCTACTTTCAAGAGTTGATAAAGGTACAAACGAATACAATGTTTATATATCAAATTTTCAAATATCTATTATTCTCCATTTTACTCGATCTCCTAAACGGTTAAAGATAGGACATAGCGGTTTTTACCAGTGGATTTAGCACCTCATTTTACATAAAATAAGTCCTATAAGTCTACTCTCAAGAGTTGATAAAGGTACAAACGAATAAAATGTTTATATATCACATTTTCAAATATCTATTATTTTCCATTTTACTCGATCTCCTAAACGGTTACAGATAGGACATCGCGGTTTTCACCAGTGGATTTAGCACCTCATTTTACATAAAATATGTCCTATAAGTCTACTATCAAGAGTTGATAAAGGTACAAACGAATAAAATGTTTATATATCAAATTTTCAAATATCTATTATTTCCCATTTTACTCGATCTCCTAAACGGTTAAAGATAAGACATCGCGATTTTCACCAGTGGATTTAGCACCTCATTTTACATAAAATAAGTTCTATAAGTCTACTCTCAGGAGTTGATAAAGGTTCAAACGAATAAAATGTTTATAAATCAAATTTTCAAATATCTATTATTCTCCATTTTATTCTATCTCCTAAACGGTTAAAGATAGAACATCGCGGTTTTCACTAGTGGAATGAGCACCTAATTTTACATAAAATGAAACCTATAAGTCTACTCTCAAGAGTTGATAAAGGTACAAACGAATAAAATGTTTATAAAACACATTTTCAAATATCTATTATTCTCCATTATACTCGATCTTCTAAACGGTTAAAAATAAGACATCGCGGTTTTCACCAGTGGATTTAGCACCCCATTTTACATAAAATAAGTCCTATAATTCTACACTCAAGAGTTGATAAAGGTACAAACGAATAAAATGTTAATATATCACATTTTCAAATATCTATTATTCTCCATTTTTCTCAATCTCCTAAACGGTTAAAGATAGGACATCGCGGTTTTCACCAGTGGATTTAGCACCTCATTTTACATAAAATAAGTTCTATAAGTCTACTGTCAAGAGTTGATAAAGGTACAAACGAATAAAATGTTAATATATCACATTTTCAAATATCTATTATTTTCCATTTTACTCGATCTCCTAAACGGATAAAGATAAGACATCGCGATATACACCAGTGGATTTAGCACCTCATTTTACATAAATTAAGTCCTATAAGTCTACTGTCAAGAGTTGATAAAGGTACAATCGAATAAAATGTTTATATATCACATTTTCAAATATCTATTATTTTCCATTTTACTCGATCTCCTAAACGGTTAAAGATAGAACATCGCGGTTTTCACCAGTAAATTAAGCACCTCATTTTGCATAAATTTAGACCTATAAGTCTACTCTCAAGAGTTGATAAAGGTACAAACGAATAAAATGTTAATATATCACATTTTCAAATATCTATTATTTTCCTTTTTACTCGATCTCCTAAACGGTTAAAGATAGAACATCGCGGTTTTCACCAGTGGATTAAGCACCTCATTTTACATAAATTAAGTCCTATAAGTCTACTTTCAAGAGTTGATATAGGTACAAACGAATAAAATGTTTATATATCAAATTTTCAAATATCTATTATTCTCCATTTTACTCGATCTGCTAAACGGTTAAAGATAGGACATCGCGGTTTTTACCAGTGGATTTAGCCCCTCATTTTACATAAAATAAGTCCTATAAGTCTACTTTCAAGAGTTGATAAAGGTACAAACGAATAAAATGTTTATATATCAAATTTTCAAATATCTATTATTTTCCTTTTTACTCGATCTGCTAAACGGTTAAAGATAGAACATCGCGGTTTTCACCAGTGGATTAAGCACCTCATTTTACATAAATTAAGTCCTATAAGTCTACTTTCAAGAGTTGATAAAGGTACAAACGAATAAAATATTTATATATCAAATTTTCAAATATCTATTATTCTCCATTTTACTCGATCTCCTAAACGGTTAAAGATAGGACATCGCGGTTTTTACCAGGGGATTTAGCACCTCATTTTACATAAAATAAGTCCTATAAGTCTACTTTCAAGAGTTGATATAGGTACAAACGAATAAAATGTTTATATATCAAATTTTCAAATATCTATTATTCTCCATTTTACTCGATCTGCTAAACGGTTAAAGATAGGACATCGCGGTTTTTACCAGTGGATTTAGCACCTCATTTTACATAAAATAAGTCCTATAAGTCTACTTTCAAGAGTTGATAAAGGTACAAACGAATAAAATGTTTATATATCAAATTTTCAAATATCTATTATTTTCCATTTTACTCGATCTGCTAAACGGTTAAAGATAGAACATCGCGGTTTTCACCAGTGGATTAAGCACCTCATTTTACATAAATTAAGTCCTATAAGTCTACTTTCAAGAGTTGATAAAGGTACAAACGAATAAAATATTTATATATCAAATTTTCAAATATCTATTATTCTCCATTTTACTCGATCCCCTAAACGGTTAAAGATAGGACATCGCGGTTTTTACCAGTGGATTTAGCACCTCATTTTACATAAAATAAGTCCTATAAGTCTACTTTCAAGAGTTGATATAGGTACAAACGAATAAAATGTTTATATATCAAATTTTCAAATATCTATTATTCCCCATTTTACTCGATCTCCTAAACGGTTAAAGATAAGACATCGCGATTTTCACCAGTGGATTTAGCACCACATTTTACATAAAATAAGTTCTATAAGTCTACTCTCAGGAGTTGATAAAGGTTCAAACGAATAAAATGTTTATAAATCAAATTTTCAAATATCTATTATTCTCCATTTTATTCTATCTCCTAAACGGTTAAAGATAGAACATCGCGGTTTTCACTAGTGGAATGAGCAACTAATTTTACATAAAATGAAACCTATAGGTCTACTCTCAAGAGTTGATAAAGGTCCAAACGAATAAAATGTTTATATATCACATTTTCAAATTTCTATTATTCTCCATTTTACTCGATCTCCTACCTCGATCTCCTAAACGGTTAAAGGTAGGACATCGCGGTTTTTACCAGTGGATTGAGCACCTCATTTTACATAAATTAAGTCCTATAAGTCTACACTCAAGAGTTGATAAAGGTACAAACGAATAAAATGTTAATATATCACATTTTCAAATATCTATTATTTTCCTTTTTACTCGATCTGCTAAACGGTTAAAGATAGAACATCGCGGTTTTCACCAGTGGATTAAGCACCTCATTTTACATAAATTAAGTCCTATAAGTCTACTTTCAAGAGTTGATAAAAGTACAAACGAATAAAATGTTTATATATCAAATTTTCAAATATCTATTATTCTCCATTTTACTCGATCTCCTAAACGGTTAAAGATAGGACATCGCGGTTTTTACCAGTGGATTTAGCACCTCATTTTACATAAAATAAGTCCTATAAGTCTACTCTCAAGAGTTGATAAAGGTACAAACGAATAAAATGTTTATATATCACATTTTCAAATATCTATTATTTTCCATTTTACTCGATCTCCCAAACGGTTACAGATAGGACATCGCGGTTTTCACCAGTGGATTCAGCACCTCATTTTACATAAAATATGTCCTATAAGTCTACTTTCAAGAGTTGATAAAGGTACAAACGAATAAAATGTTTATATATCAAATTTTCAAATTTCTATTATTCCCCATTTTACTCGATCTCCTAAACGGTTAAAGATAAGACATCGCGATTTCACCAGTGGATTTAGCACCTCATTTTACATAAAATAAGTTCTATAAGTCTACTGTCAAGAGTTGATAAAGGTACAAACGAATAAAATGTTTATATATCACATTTTCAAATATCTATTATTTTCCAATTTACTCGATCTCCTAAATAGTTAAAGATAGGACATCGCGGTTTTCACCAATGGATTTAGCACCTCATTTTACATAAAACAAGTTCTATAAGTCAACTCTCAGGAGTTATTAAAGGTACAAACAAATAAATTGTTTATATATCAAATTTTCAAATATCTATTATTCTCCATTTTACTCGATCTCCTAAACGGTTAACGATCAGACATCGCGGTTTTCACCAGTGGATTTAGCACCTCATTTTACATAAAATAAGTTCTATAAGTCTACACTTAAGAGTTAATAAAAGTACAAACGAATAAAATGTTTATTTATCACATTTTCAAATATCTATTATTGTCCATTTTACTCGATCTCCTAAACGGTTAAAAATAAGACATCGCGGTTTTCACCAGTGGATTTAGCACCTCATTTTACATAAAATGAGTCCTATAAGTCTACATTCAAGAGTTGATAAAGGTACAAACGAATAAAATGTTAATATATCACATTTTCAAATATCTATTATTTTCCATTTTACTCGATCTCCTAAACAGTTAAAGGTAGGACATCGTGGTTTTTACCAGTGGATTTAGCACCTCATTTTACATAAAATGAGTCCTATAAGTCTACATTCAAGAGTTGATAAAGGTACAAACGAATAAAATGTTAATATATCACATTTTCAAATATCTATTATTTTCCTTTTTACTCGATCTGCTAAACGGTTAAAGATAGAACATCGCGGTTTTTACCAGTGGATTAAGCACCTCATTTTACATAAATTAAGTCCTATAAGTCTACTTTCAAGAGTTGATAAAGGTACAAACGAATAAAATGTTTATATATCAAATTTTCAAATATCTATTATTCTCCATTTTACTCGATCTCCTAAACGGTTAAAGATAGGACATCGCGGTTTTTACCAGTGGATTTAGCACCTCATTTTACATAAAATAAGTCCTATAAGTCTACTCTCAAGAGTTGATAAAGGTACAAACGAATAAAATGTATATATATCACATTTTCAAATATCTATTATTTTCCATTTTACTCGATCTCCTAAACGGTTACAGATAGGACATCGCGGTTTTCACCAGTGGATTTAGCACCTCATTTTACATAAAATATGTCCTATAAGTCTACTTTCAAGAGTTGATAAAGGTACAAACGAATAAAATGTTTATATATCAAATTTTCAAATATCTATTATTCCCCATTTTACTCGATCTCCTAAACGGTTAAAGATAAGACATCGCGATTTTCACCAGTGGATTTAGCACCACATTTTACATAAAATAAGTTCTATAAGTCTTCTCTCAGGAGTTGATAAAGGTTCAAACGAATAAAATGTTTATAAATCAAATTTTCAAATATCTATTATTCTCCATTTTATTCTATCTCCTAAACGGTTAAAGATAGAACATCGCGGTTTTCACTAGTGGAATGAGCACCTAATTTTACATAAAATGAAACCTATAAGTCTACTCTCAAGAGTTGATAAAGGTACAAACGAATAAAATGTTTATATATCACATTTTCAAATTTCTATTATTCTTCATTTTACTCGATCTCCTACCTCGATCTCCTAAACGGTTAAAGGTAGGACATCGCGGTTTTTACCAGTGGATTTAGCACCTCATTTTACATAAAATAAGTCCTATAGGTCTACTTTCAAGAGTTGATAAAGGTACAAACGAATAAAATGTTTATATATCAAATTTTCAAATATCTATTATTTTCCTTTTTACTCGATCTGCTAAACGGTTAAAGATAGAACATCGCGGTTTTCACCAGTGGATTAAGCACCTCATTTTACATAAATTAAATCCCATAAGTCTACTTTCAAGAGTTGATAAAGGTACAAACGAATAAAATGTTTATATATCAAATTTTCAAATATCTTTTATTCCCCATTTTACTCGATCTCCTAAACGGTTAAAGATAAGACATCGCGATTTTCACCAGTGTATTTAGCACCTCATTTTACATAAAATAAGTTCTATAAGTCTACTCTCAAGAGTTGATAAAGGTACAAACGAATAAAATGTTTATAAAACACATTTTCAAACATCTATTATTCTCCATTATACTCGATCTTCTAAACGGTTAAAAATAAGACATCGCTGTTTTCACCAGTGAATTTAGCACCTCATTTTACATAAAATGAGTCCTATAAGTCTACACTCAAGAGTTGATAAAGGTACAAACGAATAAAATGTTTTTATATCACATTTTCAACTTTCTATTATTCTCCATTTTTCTCAATCTAATAAACGGTTAAAGATAGGACATCGCGGTTTTCACCAGTGGATTTAGCACCTCATTTTACATAAAATAAGTTCTATAAGTCTACTTTCAAGAGTTGATAAAGGTACAAACGAATAAAATGTTTATATATCAAATTTTCAAATATCTATTATTCTCCATTTTACTCGATCTCCTAAACGGTTAAAGATAGGACATCGCGGTTTTTACCAGTGGATTTAGCACCTCATTTTACATAAAATAAGTCCTATAAGTCTACTCTCAAGAGTTGATAAAGGTACAAACGAATAAAATGTTTATAAAACACATTTTCAAATATCTATTATTCTCCATTATACTCGATCTTCTAAACGGTTAAAAATAAGACATCGCGGTTTTCACCAGTGGATTTAGCACCCCATTTTACATAAAATGAGTCCTATAATTCTACACTCAAGAGTTGATAAAGGTACAAACGAATAAAATGTTAATATATCACATTTTCAAATATCTATTATTCTTCATTTTTCTCAATCTCCTAAACGGTTAAAGATAGGACATCGCGGTTTTCACCAGTGGATTTAGCACCTCATTTTACATAAAATAAGTTCTATAAGTCTACTGTCAAGAGTTGATAAAGGTACAAACGAATAAAATGTTTATATATCACATTTTCAAATATCTATTATTTTCCAATTTACTCGATCTCCTAAATAGTTAAAGATAGGACATCGCGGTTTTCACCAATGGATTTAGCACCTCATTTTACATAAAACAAGTTCTATAAGTCAACTCTCAGGAGTTATTAAAGGTACAAACAAATAAATTGTTTATATATCAAATTTTCAAATATCTATTATTCTCCATTTTACTCGATCTCCTAAACGGTTAACGATCAGACATCGCGGTTTTCACCAGTGGATTTAGCACCTCATTTTACATAAAATAAGTTCTATAAGTCTACACTTAAGAGTTAATAAAAGTACAAACGAATAAAATGTTTATTTATCACATTTTCAAATATCTATTATTGTCCATTTTACTCGATCTCCTAAACGGTTAAAAATAAGACATCGCGGTTTTCACCAGTGGATTTAGCACCTCATTTTACATAAAATGAGTCCTATAAGTCTACATTCAAGAGTTGATAAAGGTACAAACGAATAAAATGTTAATATATCACATTTTCAAATATCTATTATTTTCCATTTTACTCGATCTCCTAAACAGTTAAAGGTAGGACATCGTGGTTTTTACCAGTGGATTTAGCACCTCATTTTACATAAAATGAGTCCTATAAGTCTACATTCAAGAGTTGATAAAGGTACAAACGAATAAAATGTTAATATATCACATTTTCAAATATCTATTATTTTCCTTTTTACTCGATCTGCTAAACGGTTAAAGATAGAACATCGCGGTTTTTACCAGTGGATTAAGCACCTCATTTTACATAAATTAAGTCCTATAAGTCTACTTTCAAGAGTTGATAAAGGTACAAACGAATAAAATGTTTATATATCAAATTTTCAAATATCTATTATTCCCCATTTTACTCGATCTCCTAAACGGTTAAAGATAAGACATCGCGATTTTCACCAGTGGATTTAGCACCACATTTTACATAAAATAAGTTCTATAAGTCTTCTCTCAGGAGTTGATAAAGGTTCAAACGAATAAAATGTTTATAAATCAAATTTTCAAATATCTATTATTCTCCATTTTATTCTATCTCCTAAACGGTTAAAGATAGAACATCGCGGTTTTCACTAGTGGAATGAGCACCTAATTTTACATAAAATGAAACCTATAAGTCTACTCTCAAGAGTTGATAAAGGTACAAACGAATAAAATGTTTATATATCACATTTTCAAATTTCTATTATTCTTCATTTTACTCGATCTCCTACCTCGATCTCCTAAACGGTTAAAGGTAGGACATCGCGGTTTTTACCAGTGGATTTAGCACCTCATTTTACATAAAATAAGTCCTATAGGTCTACTTTCAAGAGTTGATAAAGGTACAAACGAATAAAATGTTTATATATCAAATTTTCAAATATCTATTATTTTCCTTTTTACTCGATCTGCTAAACGGTTAAAGATAGAACATCGCGGTTTTCACCAGTGGATTAAGCACCTCATTTTACATAAATTAAGTCCCATAAGTCTACTTTCAAGAGTTGATAAAGGTACAAACGAATAAAATGTTTATATATCAAATTTTCAAATATCTATTATTCCCCATTTTACTCGATCTCCTAAACGGTTAAAGATAAGACATCGCGATTTTCACCAGTGTATTTAGCACCTCATTTTACATAAAATAAGTTCTATAAGTCTACTCTCAAGAGTTGATAAAGGTACAAACGAATAAAATGTTTATAAAACACATTTTCAAACATCTATTATTCTCCATTATACTCGATCTTCTAAACGGTTAAAAATAAGACATCGCTGTTTTCACCAGTGAATTTAGCACCTCATTTTACATAAAATGAGTCCTATAAGTCTACACTCAAGAGTTGATAAAGGTACAAACGAATAAAATGTTTTTATATCACATTTTCAACTTTCTATTATTCTCCATTTTTCTCAATCTAATAAACGGTTAAAGATAGGACATCGCGGTTTTCACCAGTGGATTTAGCACCTCATTTTACATAAAATAAGTTCTATAAGTCTACTGTCAAGAGTTGATAAAGGTACAAACGAATAAAATGTTTATATATCACATTTTCAAATATCTATTATTTTCCAATTTACTCGATCTCCTAAACGGTTAAAAATAAGACATCGCGGTTTTCACCAGTGGATTTAGCACCTCATTTTACATAAAATGAGTCCTATAAGTCTACACTCAAGAGTTGATAAAGGTACAAACGAATAAAATGTTAATATATCACATTTTCAAATATCTATTATTTTCCTTTTTACTCGATCTCCTAAACGGTTAAAGATAGGACATCGCGGTTTTTACCAGTGGATTAAGCACCTGATTTTACATAAAATAAGTCCTATAAGTCTACTCTCAGGAGTTGATAAAGGTACAAACGAATATAATGTTTATATATCAAATTTTCAAATTTCTATTATTCTCCATTTTACTCGATCTCCTACCTCGATCTCCTAAACGGTTAAAGGTAGGACATCGCGGTTTTTACCAGTGGATTTAGCACCTCATTTTACATAAAATAAGTCCTATAGGTCTACTTTCATGAGTTGATAAAGGTACAAACGAATAAAATGTTTATATATCACATTTTCAAATATCTATTATTCTCCATTTTACTCGATCTCCTAAACGGTTAAAGGTAGGACATCGCGGTTTTTACCAGTGGATTAAGCACCTCATTTTACATAAATTAAGTCCTATAAGTCTACTTTCAAGAGTTGATAAAGGTACAAACGAATAAAATGTTTATATATCAAATTTTCAAATATCTATTATTCTCCATTTTACTCGATCTCCTAAACGGTTAAAGGTAGGACATCGCGGTTTTTACCAGTGGATTGAGCACCTTATTTTACATAAATTAAGTCCTATAAGTCTACACTCAAGAGTTGATAAAGGTACAAACGAATGAAATGTTAATATATCACATTTTCAAATATCAATTATTTTCCTTTTTACTCGATCTGCTAAACGGTTAAAGATAGAACATCGCGGTTTTCACCAGTGGATTAAGCACCTCATTTTACAAAAAATAAGTTCTATAAGTCTACTCTCAAGAGTTGATAAAGGTACAAACGAATAAAATATTTATATATATCATTTTCAAATATCTATTATTCTCCATTTTACTCGATCTCCTAAACGGTTACAGATAGGACATCGCGGTTTTTACCAGTGGATTTAGCACCTCATTTTACATAAAATAAGTTCTATAAGTCTACTCTCAAGAGTTGATAAAGGTACAAACGAATAAAATGTTTATATATCACATTTTCAAATATCTATTATTCTCCATTTTACTCTATCTCCTAAACGGTTAAAGATAGAACATCGCGGTTTTCACCAGTTGAATAAGCACCTCATTTTACATAAAATATGTCCTATAAGTCTACTCTCAAGAGTTGATAAAGGTACAAACGAATAAAATGTTTATATATCACACTTTCAAATATCTATTATTCTCCATTTTTCTCGATCTCCTAGACGGTTAAAGATAGGACATCGCGGTTTTCACCAGTGGATTTAGCACCTAATTTTACATAAAATAAGTTCTATAAATCTACTCTCAGGAGTTGATAAAGGTACAAACGAATAAAATGTTTATATATCAAATTTTCAAATATCTAATATTCTCCATTGTACTCGACCTCCTAAAGGGTTTCAGATAGAACATCGCGGTTTTTACCAGTGGATTAAGCACCTCATTTTACATAAAATAAGTTCTATAAGTCTACTCTTAGGAGTTGATAATTGTACAAACGAATAAAATGTTTATATATCACATTTTCAAATATCTATTATTCTCCATTTTACTCGATCTCCTAAACGGTTAAAGATAGGACATAGCGGTTTTCACGAGTGGATTTAGCACCTCATTTTACATTATATAAGTTCTATAAGTCTACTCTCAGGAGTTGATAAACGTACAAACGAATAAAATGTTTATATATCACATTTTCAAATATCTATTATTTTCCATTTTACTCGATCTCCTAAACGGATAAAGATAAGACATCGCGATATACACCAGTGGATTTAGCACCTCATTTTACATAAAATAAATTCTATAAGTCTACTCTCAGGAGTTGATAAAGGTACAAACGAATAAAATGTTTATATATCAAATTTTCAAATTTCTATTATTCTTCATTTTACTCGATCTCCTAAACGGTTAAAGATAGGACATCGCGGTTTTTACCAGTGGATTTAGCACCTCATTTTACATAAAATAAGTTCTATAAGTCTACACTCAAGAGTTAATAAAGGTACAAACGAATAAAATGTTTATATATCACATTATCAAATTTCTATTATTCTCCATTTTACTCGATCTCCTAACTCGATCTCCTAAACGGTTAAAGATAGGACATCGCGGTTTTTACCAGTGGATTTAGCACCTCATTTTACATAAAATAAGTTCTATAAGTCTACTCTCAGGAGTTGATAAACGTACAAACGAATAAAATGTTTATATATCACATTTTCAAATATCTATTATTTTCCATTTTACTCGATCTCCTAAACGGATAAAGATAAGACATCGCGATATACACCAGTGGATTTAGCACCTCATTTTTCATAAAATAAATTCTATAAGTCTACTCTCAGGAGTTGATAAAGGTACAAACGAATAAAATGTTTATATATGAAATTTTCAAATTTCTATTATTCTCCATTTTACTCGATCTCCTAAACGGTTAAAGATAGGACATCGCGGTTTTTACCAGTGGATTAAGCACCTGATTTTACATAAAATAAGTCCTATAAGTCTTCTCTCAAGAGTTGATAAAGGTACAAACGAATAAAATGTTTATATATCACATTTTCTAATATCTATTATTCTCCATTTTACTCGATCTCCTAAACGGTTACAGATAGGACATCGCGGTTTTCACCAGCGGATTTAGCACCTCATTTTACATATAATAAGTCCTATAAGTCTACTCTCAGGAGTTGATAAAGGTACAAACGAATATAATGTTTATATATCAAATTTTCAAATATCTATGATTCTCCATTTTACTCGATCTCCTAAACGGTTAAAGATAGGACATCGCGGTTTTCACCAGTGGGTTTAGCACCTCATTTTACATAAAATAAGTTATATAAGTCTACTCTCAATAATTGATAAAGGTACAAACGAATAAAATGTTTATATATCACATTCTCAAATTTCTATTATTCTCCATTTTACTCGATCTCCTAAACGGTTAAAGATAGGACATCGCGGTTTTTACCAGTGGATTTAACACCTCATTTTACATAAAATAAGTCCTATAAGTCTACTCTCAAGAGTTGATAAAGGTACAAACGAATAAAATGTTTATATATCACATTTTCAAATATCTATTATTCTCCATTTTACTCGATCTCCTAAACGGTTAAAGATAGGACATCGCGGTTTTCACCAGTGGATTTAGCACCTCATTTTACATAAAATAAGTCCTATAAGTCTACTCTCAAGAGTTGATAAAGGTACAAACGAATAAAATGTTTATATATCACATTTTCAAATATCTATTATTTTCCAATTTACTCGATCTCCTAAACGGTTAAAAATAAGACATCGCGGTTTTCACCAGTGGATTTAGCACCTCATTTTACATAAAATGAGTCCTATAAGTCTACACTCAAGAGTTGATAAAGGTACAAACGAATAAAATGTTAATATATCACATTTTCAAATATCTATTATTTTCCTTTTTACTCGATCTCCTAAACGGTTAAAGATAGGACATCGCGGTTTTTACCAGTGGATTAAGCACCTGATTTTACATAAAATAAGTCCTATAAGTCTACTCTCAAGAGTTGATAAAGGTACAAACGAATAAAATGTTTATATATCACATTTTCAAATATCTATTATTCTCCATTTTACTCGATCTCCTAAACGGTTACAGATAGGACATCGCGGTTTTTACCAGTGGATTTAGCACCTCATTTTACATATAATAAGTCCTATAAGTCTACTCTCAGGAGTTGATAAAGGTACAAACGAATATAATGTTTATATATCAAATTTTCAAATTTCTATTATTCTCCATTTTACTCGATCTCCTACCTCGATCTCCTAAACGGTTAAAGGTAGGACATCGCGGTTTTTACCAGTGGATTTAGCACCTCATTTTACATAAAATAAGTCCTATAGGTCTACTTTCATGAGTTGATAAAGGTACAAACGAATAAAATGTTTATATATCACATTTTCAAATATCTATTATTCTCCATTTTACTCGATCTCCTAAACGGTTAAAGGTAGGACATCGCGGTTTTTACCAGTGGATTAAGCACCTCATTTTACATAAATTAAGTCCTATAAGTCTACTTTCAAGAGTTGATAAAGGTACAAACGAATAAAATGTTTATATATCAAATTTTCAAATATCTATTATTCTCCATTTTACTCGATCTCCTAAACGGTTAAAGGTAGGACATCGCGGTTTTTACCAGTGGATTGAGCACCTTATTTTACATAAATTAAGTCCTATAAGTCTACACTCAAGAGTTGATAAAGGTACAAACGAATGAAATGTTAATATATCACATTTTCAAATATCAATTATTTTCCTTTTTACTCGATCTGCTAAACGGTTAAAGATAGAACATCGCGGTTTTCACCAGTTGAATAAGCACCTCATTTTACATAAAATATGTCCTATAAGTCTACTCTCAAGAGTTGATAAAGGTACAAACGAATAAAATGTTTATATATCACACTTTCAAATATCTATTATTCTCCATTTTTCTCGATCTCCTATACGGTTAAAGATAGGACATCGCGGTTTTCACCAGTGGATTTAGCACCTAATTTTACATAAAATAAGTTCTATAAATCTACTCTCAGGAGTTGATAAAGGTACAAACGAATAAAATGTTTATATATCAAATTTTCAAATATCTAATATTCTCCATTGTACTCGACCTCCTAAAGGGTTTCAGATAGAACATCGCGGTTTTTACCAGTGGATTAAGCACCTCATTTTACATAAAATAAGTTCTATAAGTCTACTCTCAAGAGTTGATAAAGGTACAAACGAATAAAATGTTTATATATCACATTTTCAAATATCTATTATTCTCCATTTTACTCTATCTCCTAAACGGTTAAAGATAGAACATCGCGGTTTTCACCAGTTGAATAAGCACCTCATTTTACATAAAATATGTCCTATAAGTCTACTCTCAAGAGTTGATAAAGGTACAAACGAATAAAATGTTTATATATCACACTTTCAAATATCTATTATTCTCCATTTTTCTCGATCTCCTATACGGTTAAAGATAGGACATCGCGGTTTTCACCAGTGGATTTAGCACCTAATTTTACATAAAATAAGTTCTATAAATCTACTCTCAGGAGTTGATAAAGGTACAAACGAATAAAATGTTTATATATCAAATTTTCAAATATCTAATATTCTCCATTGTACTCGACCTCCTAAAGGGTTTCAGATAGAACATCGCGGTTTTTACCAGTGGATTAAGCACCTCATTTTACATAAAATAAGTTCTATAAGTCTACTCTTAGGAGTTGATAATTGTACAAACGAATAAAATGTTTATATATCACATTTTCAAATATCTATTATTCTCCATTTTACTCGATCTCCTAAACGGTTAAAGATAGGACATAGCGGTTTTCACGAGTGGATTTAGCACCTCATTTTACATTATATAAGTTCTATAAGTCTACTCTCAGGAGTTGATAAACGTACAAACGAATAAAATGTTTATATATCACATTTTCAAATATCTATTATTTTCCATTTTACTCGATCTCCTAAACGGATAAAGATAAGACATCGCGATATACACCAGTGGATTTAGCACCTCATTTTACATAAAATAAATTCTATAAGTCTACTCTCAGGAGTTGATAAAGGTACAAACGAATAAAATGTTTATATATCAAATTTTCAAATTTCTATTATTCTCCATTTTACTCGATCTCCTAAACGGTTAAAGATAGGACATCGCGGTTTTCACCAGTGGATTTAGCACCTCATTTTACATAAAATAAGTTCTATAAGTCTACACTCAAGAGTTAATAAAGGTACAAACGAATAAAATGTTTATATATCACATTATCAAATTTCTATTATTCTCCATTTTACTCGATCTCCTAACTCGATCTCCTAAACGGTTAAAGATAGGACATCGCGGTTTTTACCAGTGGATTTAGCACCTCATTTTACATAAAATAAGTTCTATAAGTCTACTCTCAGGAGTTGATAAACGTACAAACGAATAAAATGTTTATATATCACATTTTCAAATATCTATTATTTTCCATTTTACTCGATCTCCTAAACGGATAAAGATAAGACATCACGATATACACCAGTGGATTTAGCACCTCATTTTTCATAAAATAAATTCTATAAGTCTACTCTCAGGAGTTGATAAAGGTACAAACGAATAAAATGTTTATATATGAAATTTTCAAATTTCTATTATTCTCCATTTTACTCGATCTCCTAAACGGTTAAAGATAGGACATCGCGGTTTTTACCAGTGGATTAAGCACCTGATTTTACATAAAATAAGTCCTATAAGTCTTCTCTCAAGAGTTGATAAAGGTACAAACGAATAAAATGTTTATATATCACATTTTCTATTATCTATTATTCTCCATTTTACTCGATCTCCTAAACGGTTACAGATAGGACATCGCGGTTTTCACCAGCGGATTTAGCACCTCATTTTACATATAATAAGTCCTATAAGTCTACTCTCAGGAGTTGATAAAGGTACAAACGAATATAATGTTTATATATCAAATTTTCAAATATCTATGATTCTCCATTTTACTCGATCTCCTAAACGGTTAAAGATAGGACATCGCGGTTTTCACCAGTGGGTTTAGCACCTCATTTTACATAAAATAAGTTATATAAGTCTACTCTCAATAATTGATAAAGGTACAAACGAATAAAATGTTTATATATCACATTCTCAAATTTCTATTATTCTCCATTTTACTCGATCTCCTAACTCGATCTCCTAAACGGTTAAAGATAGGACATCGCGGTTTTTACCAGTGGATTTAACACCTCATTTTACATAAAATAAGTCCTATAAGTCTACTCTCAAGAGTTGATAAAGGTACAAACGAATAAAATGTTTATATATCACATTTTCAAATATCTATTATTCTCCATTTTACTCGATCTCCTAAACGGTTAAAGATAGGACATCGCGGTTTTCACCAGTGGATTTAGCACCTCATTTTACATAAAATAAGTCCTATAAGTCTACTCTCAAGAGTTGATAAAGGTACAAACGAATAAAATGTTTATATATCACATTTTCAAATTTCTATTATTCTCCATTTTACTCGATCTCCTACCTCGATCTCCTAAACGGTTAAAGGTAGGACATCGCGGTTTTTACCAGTGGATTGAGCACCTCATTTTACATAAATTAAGTCCTATAAGTCTACACTCAAGAGTTGATAAAGGTACAAACGAATAAAATGTTAATATATCACATTTTCAAATATCTATTATTTTCCTTTTTACTCGATCTGCTAAACGGTTAAAGATAGAACATCGTGGTTTTCACCAGTGGATTAAGCACCTCATTTTACATAAATTAAGTCCTATAAGTCTACTTTCAAGAGTTGATAAAGGTACAAACGAATAAAATGTTTATATATAAAATTTTCAAATATCTATTATTCTCCATTTTACTCGATCTCCTAAACGGTTAAAGATAGGACATCGCGGTTTTTACCAGTGGATTTAGCACCTCATTTTACATAAAATAAGTCCTATAAGTCTACTCTCAAGAGTTGATAAAGGTACAAACGAATAAAATGTTTATATATCAAATTTTCAAATATCTATTATTCTCCATTTTACTCGATCTCCTAAACGGTTAAAGATAGGACATCGCGGTTTTTACCAGTGGATTTAGCACCTCATTTTACATAAAATAAGTCCTATAAGTCTACTCTCAAGAGTTGATAAAGGTACAAACGAATAAAATGTTTATATATCACATTTTCAAATATTTATTATTTTCCATTTTACTCGATCTCCTAAACGGTTAAAAATAAGACATCGTGGTTTTTACCAGTGGATTTAGCACCTCATTTTACATAAAATAAGTTCTATAAGTCTACTGTCAAGAGTTGATAAAGGTACAAACGAATAAAATGTTTATATATCACATTTTCAAATATCTATTATTTTCCAATTTACTCGATCTCCTAAACGGTTAAAAATAAGACATCGTGGTTTTCACCAGTGGATTTAGCACCTAATTTTACATAAAATGAGTCCTATAAGTCTACACTCAAGAGTTGATAAAGGTACAAACGAATAAAATGTTAATATATCACATTTTCAAATATCTATTATTTTCCATTTTACTCGATCTCCTAAACGGTTAAAGATAGAACATCGCGGTTTTCACCAGTAAATTAAGCACCTCATTTTACATAAATTAAGACCTATAAGTCTACTCTCAAGAGTTGATAAAGGTACAAACGAATAAAATGTTAATATATCACATTTTCAAATATCTATTATTTTCCTTTTTACTCGATCTCCTAAACGGTTAAAGATAGAACATCGCGGTTTTCACCAGTGGATTAAGCACCTCATTTTACATAAATTAAGTCCTATAAGTCTACTTTCAAGAGTTGATATAGGTACAAACGAATAAAATGTTTATATATCAAATTTTCAAATATCTATTATTCTCCATTTTACTCGATCTCCTAAACGGTTAAAGATAGGACATCGCGGTTTTTATCAGTGGATTAAGCACCTGATTTTACATAAAATAAGTCCTATAAGTCTACTCTCAAGAGTTGATAAAGGTACAAACGAATAAAATGTTTATATATCACATTTTCAAATATCTATTATTTTCCAATTTACTCGATCTCCTAAACGGTTAAAAATAAGACATCGCGGTTTTCACCAGTAGATTTAGCACCTCATTTTACATAAAATGAGTCCTATAAGTCTACACTCAAGAGTTGATAAAGGTACAAACGAATAAAATGTTAATATATCACATTTTCAAATATCTATTATTTTCCTTTTTACTCGATCTCCTAAACGGTTAAAGATAGAACATCGCGGTTTTTACCAGTGGATTAAGCACCTCATTTTACATAAAATAAGTTCTATAAGTCTACTCTCAGGAGTTGATAAACGTACAAACGAATAAAATGTTTATATATCACATTTTCAAATATCTATTATTTTCCAATTTACTCGATCTCCTAAACGGTTAAAAATAAGACATCGCGGTTTTCACCAGTGGATTTAGCACCTCATTTTACATAAAATGAGTCCTATAAGTCTACACTCAAGAGTTGATAAAGGTACTAACGAATAAAATGTTATTATATCAAATTTTCAAATATCTATTATTCTCCATTTTACTCGATCTCCTAAACGGTTAAAGATAGGACATCGCGGTTTTTACCAGTGGATTAAGCACCTGATTTTACATAAAATAAGTCCTATAAGTCTACTCTCAAGAGTTGATAAAGGTACACACGAATAAAATGTTTATATATCACATTTTCAAATATCTATTATTTTCCAATTTACTCGATCTCCTAAACGGTTAAAAATAAGACATCGCGGTTTTCACCAGTGGATTTAGCACCCCATTTTACATAAAATGAGTCCTATAATTCTACACTCAAGAGTTGATAAAGGTACAAACGAATAAAATGTTAATATATCACATTTTCAAATATCTATTATTCTCCATTTTTCTCAATCTCCTAAACGGTTAAAGATAGGACATCGCGGTTTTCACCAGTGGATTTAGCACCTCATTTTACATAAAATAAGTTCTATAAGTCTACTGTCAAGAGTTGATAAAGGTACAAACGAATAAAATGTTTATATATCACATTTTCAAATATCTATTATTTTCCAATTTACTCGATCTCCTAAACGGTTAAAAATAAGATATCGTGGTTTTCACCAGTGGATTTAGCACCTCATTTTACATAAAATGAGTACTATAAGTCTACACTCAAGAGTTGTTAAAGGTACAAACGAATAAAATGTTAATATATCACATTTTCAAATATCTATTATTTTCCATTTTACTCGATCTCCTAAACGGATAAAGATAAGACATCGCGATATACACCAGTGGATTTAGCACCTCATTTTACATAAAATAAATTCTATAAGTCTACTCTCAGGAGTTGATAAAGGTACAAACGAATAAAATGTTTATATATCAAATTTTCAAATTTCTATTATTCTCCATTTTACTCGATCTTCTAAACGGTTAAAGATAGGACATCGCGGTTCTCACCAATGGATTTAGCACCTCATTTTACATAAAATAAGTTCTATAAGTCAACTCTCAGGAGTTATTAAAGGTACAAACAAATAAAATGTTTATATATCAAATTTTCAAATATCTATTATTCTCCATTTTACTCGATCTCCTAAACGGTTAACGATCAGACATCGCGGTTTTCACCAGTGGATTTAGCACCTCATTTTACATAAAATAAGTTCTATAAGTCTACACTCAAGAGTTAATAAAGGTACAAACGAATAAAATGTTTATTTATCACATTTTCAAATATCTATTATTGTCCATTTTACTCGATCTCCTAAACGGTTAAAAATAAGACATCGCGGTTTTCACCAGTGGATTTAGCACCTCATTTTACATAAAATGAGTCCTATAAGTCTACATTCAAGAGTTGATAAAGGTACAAACGAATAAAATGTTAATATATCACATTTTCAAATATCTATTATTTTCCATTTTACTCGATCTCCTAAACAGTTAAAGGTAGGACATCGCGGTTTTCACCAGTGGATTTAGCACCTCATTTTATATTATATAAGTTCTATAAGTCTACTCTCAGGAGTTGATAAACGTACAAACGAATAAAATGTTTATATAACACATTTTCAAATATCTATTATTTTCCATTTTACTCGATCTCCTAAATAGTTAAAGATAGGACATCGCGGTTTTAACAAGTGGATTAAGCTCCTCATTTTACATAAAATAAGTTCTATAAGTCTACTGTCAAGAGTTGATAAAGGTACAATCGAATAAAATATTTATTTATCACATTTTCAAATATCTATTATTGTCCATTTTACTCGATCTCCTAAACGGTTAAAGATAGGACATCGCGGTTTTCACCAGTGGATTTAGCACCTCATTTTACATAAAATAAGTTCTATAAGTCTACTCTCAGGTGTTGATAAAGGTTCAAACGAATAAAATGTTTATATATCACATTTTCAAATATCTATTATTCTCCATTTTTCTCAATCTCCTAAACGGTTAAAGATAGGACATCGCGGTTTTCACCAGTGGATTTAGCACCTCATTTTACATAAAATAAGTTCTATAAGTCTACACTCAAGAGTTGATAAAGGTACAAACGAATAAAATGTTTATATATCACATTTTCAAATATCTATTATTTTTCTCTTTACTCGATCTCCTAAACGGTTAAAGAAAGGACATCGCGGTTTTCACCAGTGGATTAAGCACCTCATTTTACATAAAATAAGTTCTATAAGTCTACTCCCAGGAGTTGATAAAGGTACAAACGAATAAAATGTTTATATATCAAATTTTCAAATATCTATTATTCTCCATTTTATTCTATCTCCTAAACGGTTAAAGATAGAACATCGCGGTTTTCACCAGTGGATTAAGCACCTCATTTTACATAAATTAAGTCCTATAAGTCTACTTTCAAGAGTTGATATAGGTACAAGCGAATAAAATGTTTATATATCAAATTTTCAAATATCGATTATTCTCCATTTTACTCGATCTCCTAAACGGTTAAAAATAAGACATCGCGGTTTTCACCAGTGGATTTAGCACCTCATTTTACATAAAATGAGTCCTATAAGTCTACATTCAAGAGTTGATAAAGGTACAAACGAATAAAATGTTAATATATCACATTTTCAAATATCTATTATTTTCCATTTTACTCGATCTCCTAAACAGTTAAAGGTAGGACATCGCGGTTTTCACCAGTGGATTTAGCACCTCATTTTACATTATATAAGTTCTATAAGTCTACTCTCAGGAGTTTATAAACGTACAAACGAATAAAATGTTTATATAACACATTTTCAAATATCTATTATTTTCCATTTTACTCGATCTCCTAAATAGTTAAAGATAGGACATCGAGGTTTTAACAAGTGGATTAAGCTCCTCATTTTACATAAAATAAGTTCTATAAGTCTACTGTCAAGAGTTGATAAAGGTACAATCGAATAAAATATTTATTTATCACATTTTCAAATATCTATTATTTTCCATTTTACTCGATCTCCTAAACGGTTAAAGATAGGACATCGCGGTTTTCACCAGTGGATTTAGCACCTCATTTTACATAAAATAAGTTCTATAAGTCTACTCTCAGGTGTTGATAAAGGTTCAAACGAATAAAATGTTTATATATCACATTTTCAAATATCTATTATTTTTCTCTTTACTCGATCTCCTAAACGGTTAAAGAAAGGACATCGCGGTTTTCACCAGTGGATTAAGCACCTCATTTTACATAAAATAAGTTCTATAAGTCTACTCCCAGGAGTTGATAAAGGTACAAACGAATAAAATGTTTATATATCAAATTTTCAAATATCTATTATTCTCCATTTTATTCTATCTCCTAAACGGTTAAAGATAGGACATCGCGGTTTTCACTAGTGGAATGAGCACCTAATTTTACATAAAATGAAACCTATAAGTCTACTCTCAAGAGTTGATAAAGGTACAAACGAATAAAATGTTTATAAAACACATTTTCAAATATCTATTATTCTCCATTATACTCGATCTCCTAAACGGTTAAAGATAGGACATCGCGGTTTTCACTAGTGGATTTAGCACCTCATTTTACATAAAATAAGTCCTATAAGTCTACTCTCAAGAGTTGATAAAGGTACAAACGAATAAAATGTTTATATATCAAATTTTCAAATATCTATTATTCTCCATTTTACTCGATCTCCTAAACGGTTAAAGATAGGACATCGCGGTTTTCACCAGTGGATTTAGCACCTCATTTTACATTATATAAGTTTTATAAGTCTACTCTCAGGAGTTGATAAACGTACAAACGAATAAAATGTTTATATAACACATTTTCAAATATCTATTATTTTCCATTTTACTCGATCTCCTAAATAGTTAAAGATAGGACATCGCGGTTTTAACAAGTGGATTAAGCTCCTCATTTTACATAAAATAAGTTCTATAAGTCTACTCTCAGGAGTCGATAATGGTACAAACGAATAAAATGTTTATATATCACATTTTCAAATTTCTATTATTCTCCATTTTACTCGATCTCCTACCTCGATCTCCTAAACGGTTAAAGATAGGACATCGCGGTTTTCACTAGTGGAATGAGCGCCTAATTTTACATAAAATGAAACCTATAAGTCTACTCTCAAGAGTTGATAAAGGTACAAACGAATAAAATGTTTATAAAACACATTTTCAAACATCTATTATTCTCCATTATACTCGATCTTCTAAACGGTTAAAAATAAGACATCGCTGTTTTCACCAGTGAATTTAGCACCTTATTTTACATAAAATGAGTCCTATAAGTCTACACTCAAGAGTTGATAAAGGTACAAACGAATAAAATGTTTTTATATCACATTTTCAAATATCTATTATTCTCCATTTTTCTCAATCTAATAAACGGTTAAAGATAGGACATCGCGGTTTTCACCAGTGGATTTAGCACCTCATTTTACATAAAATAAGTCTATTCTATAAGTCTACTGTCAAGAGTTGATAAAGGTACAAACGAATAAAATGTTTATATATCACATTTTCAAATATCTATTATTTTCCAATTTACTCGATCTCCTAAACGGTTAAAAATAAGACATCGCGGTTTTCACCAGTGGATTTAGCACCTCATTTTACATAAAATGAGTCCTATAAGTCTACACTCAAGAGTTGATAAAGGTACAAACGAATAAAATGTTAATATATCACATTTTCAAATATCTATTATTTTCCTTTTTACTCGATCTCCTAAACGGTTAAAGATAGGACATCGCGGTTTTCACCAGTAAATTAAGCACCTCATTTTACATAAATTAAGACCTATAAGTCTACTCTCAAGAGTTGATAAAGGTACAAACGAATAAAATGTTAATATATCACATTTTCAAATATCTATTATTTTCCTTTTTACTCGATCTCCTAAACGGTTAAAGATAGAACATCGCGGTTTTCACCAGTGGATTAAGCACCTCATTTTACATAAATTAAGTCCTATAAGTCTACTGTCAAGAGTTGATAAAGGTACAATCGAATAAAATGTTTATATATCACATTTTCAAATATCTATTATTTTCCATTTTACTCGATCTCCTAAACGGTTAAAGATAGAACATCGCGGTTTTCACCAGTAAATTAAGCACCTCATTTTACATAAATTAAGACCTATAAGTCTACTCTCAAGAGTTGATAAAGGTACAAACGAATAAAATGTTAATATATCACATTTTCAAATATCTATTATTTTCCTTTTTACTCGATCTCTTAAACGGTTAAAGATAGAACATCGCGGTTTTCACCAGTGGATTAAGCACCTCATTTTACATAAATTAAGTCCTATAAGTCTACTTTCAAGAGTTGATATAGGTACAAACGAATAAAATGTTTATGTATCAAATTTTCAAATATCTATTATTCTCCATTTTACTCGATCTCCTAAACGGTTAAAGATAGGACATCGCGGTTTTTACCAGTGGATTAAGCACCTGATTTTACATAAAATAAGTCCTATAAGTCTACTCTCAAGAGTTGATAAAGGTACAAACGAATAAAATGTTTATATATCACATTTTCAAATATCTATTATTGTCCATTTTACTCGATCTCCTAAACGGTTAAAAATAAGACATCGCGGTTTTCACCAGTGGATTTAGCACCTCATTTTACATAAAATGAGTCCTATAAGTCTACATTCAAGAGTTGATAAAGGTACAAACGAATAAAATGTTAATATATCACATTTTCAAATATCTATTATTTTCCATTTTACTCGATCTCCTAAACAGTTAAAGGTAGGACATCGCGGTTTTCACCAGTGGATTTAGCACCTCATTTTACATTATATAAGTTCTATAAGTCTACTCTCAGGAGTTGATAAACGTACAAACGAATAAAATGTTTATATAACACATTTTCAAATATCTATTATTTTCCATTTTACTCGATCTCCTAAATAGTTAAAGATAGGACATCGCGGTTTTAACAAGTGGATTAAGCTCCTCATTTTACATAAAATAAGTTCTATAAGTCTACTGTCAAGAGTTGATAAAGGTACAATCGAATAAAATATTTATTTATCACATTTTCAAATATCTATTAATGTCCATTTTACTCGATCTCCTAAACGGTTAAAGATAGGACATCGCGGTTTTCACCAGTGGATTTAGCACCTCATTTTACATAAAATAAGTTCTATAAGTCTACTCTCAGGTGTTGATAAAGGTTCAAACGAATAAAATGATTATATATCACATTTTCAAATATCTATTATTTTTCTCTTTACTCGATCTCCTAAACGGTTAAAGAAAGGACATCGCGGTTTTCACCAGTGGATTAAGCACCTCATTTTACATAAAATAAGTTCTATAAGTCTACTCCCAGGAGTTGATAAAGGTACAAACGAATAAAATGTTTATATATCAAATTTTCAAATATCTATTATTCTCCATTTTATTCTATCTCCTAAACGGTTAAAGATAGGACATCGCGGTTTTCATCAGTGGATTAAGCACCTCATTTTACATAAAATAAGTTCTATAAGTCTACTCTCAGGAGTTGATAAACGTACAAATGAATAAAATGTTTATATATCACATTTTCAAATATCTATTATTCTCCATTTTACTCGATCTCCTAAACGGTTAAAGATAGGACATCGGGGTTTTCACCAGTGGATTTAGCACCTCATTTTACATAAAATAAATTCTATAAATCTACTCTCAGGAGTTGATAAAGGTACAAACGAATAAAATGTTTATATATCAAATTTTCAAATATCTATTATTCTCCATTTTACTCGATCTCCTAAACGGTTTTAGATAGAACATCGCGGTTTTTAAATGTGGATTTAGCACCTCATTTTACAAAAAATAAGTTCTATAAGTATACTCTCAAGAGTTGATAAAGGTACAAACGAATAAAATATTTATATATATCATTTTCAAATATCTATTATTCTCCATTTTACTCGATCTCCTAAACGGTTACAGATAGGACATCGCGGTTTTTACCAGTGGATTTAGCACCTCATTTTACATAAAATAAGTTCTATAAGTCTACCCTCAAGAGTTGATAAAGGTACAAACGAATAAAATGTTTATATATCACATTTTCAATTATCTATTATTCTCCATTTTACTCTATCTCCTAAACGGTTAAAGATAGAACATCGCGGTTTTCACCAGTTGAATAAGCACCTCATTTTACATAAAATATGTCCTATAAGTCT
The DNA here is from genome assembly GCA_963930825.1 of Silvanus unidentatus. NCBI lineage: Eukaryota > Metazoa > Arthropoda > Insecta > Coleoptera > Silvanidae > Silvanus > Silvanus unidentatus. The sequence continues at coordinate 11,802,068 of OZ005760.1, read as the reverse complement.
ACTCTCAAGAGTTGATAAAGGTACAAACGAATAAAATGTTTATATATCACACTTTCAAATATCTATTATTCTCCATTTTTCTCGATCTCCTAAACGGTTAAAGATAGGACATCGCGGTTTTCACCAGTGGATTTAGCACCTAATTTTACATAAAATAAGTTCTATAAATCTACTCTCAGGAGTTGATAAAGGTACAAACGAATAAAATGTTTATATATCAAATTTTCAAATATCTAATATTCTCCATTGTACTCGATCTCCTAAAGGGTTTCAGATAGAACATCGCGGTTTTTACCAGTGGATTAAGCACCTCATTTTACATAAAATAAGTTCTATAAGTCTACTCTTAGGAGTTGATAATCGTACAAACGAATAAAATGTTTATATATCACATTTTCAAATATCTATTATTCTCCATTTTACTCGATCTCCTAAACGGTTAAAGATAGGACATCGCGGTTTTCACGAGTGGATTTAGCACCTCATTTTACATTATATAAGTTCTATAAGTCTACTCTCAGGAGTTGATAAACGTACAAACGAATAAAATGTTTATATATCACATTTTCAAATATCTATTATTCTCCATTTTACTCGATCTCCTAAACGGTTAAAGATAGGACATCGCGGTTTTCACCAGTTGAATAAGCACCTCATTTTACATAAAATATGTCCTATAAGTCTACTCGCAAGAGATGATAAAGGTACAAACGAATAAAATGTTTATATATCACATTTTCAAATATCTATTATACTCCATTTTTCTCGATCTCCTAAACGGTTAAAGATAGGACATCGCGGTTTTCACCAGTGGATTTAGCACCTCATTTTACATAAAATAAGTTCTATAAATCTACTCTCAGGAGTTGATAAAGGTACAAACGAATAAAATATTTATATATATCATTTTCAAATATCTATTATTCTCCATTTTATTCTATCTCCTAAACTGTTAAAGATAGGACATCGCGGTTTTCACTAGTGAAATGAGCACCTAATTTTACATAAAATAAGACTTATAAGTCTACTCTCAAGAGTTGATAAAGGTACAAACGAATAAAATGTTTGTATATCACATTTTCAAATATCTATTATTCTCCATTTTACACGATCTCCAAATCGGGTAAAGATAGGACATCGCGGTTTTCACCAGTGGATTTAGCACCTCATTTTACAAAAAATAAGTTCTATAAGTCCACCCTCAAGAGTTGATAAAGGTACAAACGAATAAAATATTTATATATATCATTTTCAAATATCTATTATTCTCCATTTTACTCGATCTCCTAAACGGTTACAGATAGGACATCGCGGTTTTTACCAGTGGATTTAACACCTCATTTTACATAAAATAAGTTCTATAAGTCTACTCTCAGGAGTTGATAAAGGTACAAACGAATAAAATGTTTATTTATCACATTTTCAAATATCTATTATTCTCCATTTTACTCTATCTCCTAAACGGTTAAAGATAGGACATCGCGATTTAAACAAGTGGATTCAGCACCTCATTTTACATAAAATAAGTCTTATAAATTTACTCTCAAGATTTGTTAAAGGTACAAACGAATCAAATGTTTGTATATCATATTTTCAAATATCTATTATTTTCCTTTTTACTAGATCTCCTAAACGGTTAAAGATAGGACATCGCGGTCTTTACCAGTGGATTTAGCATCTCATTTTACATAAAATAAGTCCTATAAGTCAACTGTCAAGAGATGATAAAGGTACAAACGAATAAAATGTTTATTTATCACATTTTCAAATATGTATTATTCTTCATTTTACTCGATTTCCTAAACGGTTAAAGATAGGACATCGCGGTTTTCCCCAGTGGATTTAGCACCTCATTTTACATAAAATATGTCCTATAAGTCTACTCTCAAGGGTTGATAAAGGTTCAAACGATTAAAATGTTTATTAATCACATTTTCAAATATCTATTATTCTCCATTTTATTCTATCTCCTAAACGGTTGAAGATAGGACATCGCGGTTTTCACTAGTGGAATGAGCACCTAATTTTACATAAAATGAAACCTATAAGTCTACTCTCAAGAGTTGATAAAGGTACAAACGAATAAAATGTTTATAAAACACATTTTCAAATATCTATTATTCTCCATTATACTCGATCTTCTAAACGGTTAAAAATAAGACATCGTGGTTTTCACCAGTGGATTTAGCACCCCATTTTACATAAAATGAGTCCTATATTTCTACACTCAAGAGTTGATAAAGGTACAAACGAATAAAATGTTAATATATCACATTTTCAAATATCTATTATTCTCCATTTTACTCAATCTCCTAAACGGTTAAAGATAGGACATCGCGGTTTTCACCAGTGGATTTAGCACCTCATTTTACATAAAATAAGTTCTATAAGTCTACTGTCAAGAGTTGATAAAGGTACAAACGAATAAAATGTTTATATATCAAATTTTCAAATATCTATTATTCTCCATTTTACTCAATCTCCTAAACGGTTAAAGATAGGACATCGCAGTTTTCACCAGTGGGTTTAGCACCTCATTTTACATAAAATAAGTTATATAAGTCTACTCTCAAGAATTGATAAAGGTACAAACGAATAAAATGTTTATATATCACATTATCAAATTTCTATTATTCTCCATTTTACTCGATCTCCTAACTCGATCTACTAAACGGTTAAAGATAGGACATCGCGGTTTTTACCAGTGGATTTAGCACCTCATTTTACATAAAATAAGTCCTATAAGTCTACTCTCAAGAGTTGATAAAGGTACAAACGAATAAAATGTTTATATATCACATTTTCAAATATCTATTATTCTCCATTTTACTCGATCTCCTAAACGGTTAAAGATAGGACATCGCGGTTTTCACCAGTGGATTTAGCACCTCATTTTACATAAAATAAGTCTTATAAGTCTACTCTCAAGAGTTGATAAAGGTACAAACGAATAAAATGTTTATATATCACATTTTCAAATTTCTATTATTCTCCATTTTACTCGATCTCCTACCTCGATCTCCTAAACGGTTAAAGGTAGGACATCGCGGTTTTTACCAGTGGATTGAGCACCTCATTTTACATAAATTAAGTCCTATAAGTCTACACTCAAGAGTTGATAAAGGTACAAACGAATAAAATGTTAATATATCACATTTTCAAATATCTATTATTTTCCTTTTTACTCGATCTGCTAAACGGTTAAAGATAGAACATCGTGGTTTTCACCAGTGGATTAAGCACCTCATTTTACATAAATTAAGTCCTATAAGTCTACTTTCAAGAGTTGATAAAGGTACAAACGAATAAAATGTTTATATATCAAATTTTCAAATATCTATTATTCTCCATTTTACTCGATCTCCTAAACGGTTAAAGATAGGACATCGCGGTTTTTACCAGTGGATTTAGCACCTCATTTTACATAAAATAAGTCCTATAAGTCTACTCTCAAGAGTTGATAAAGGTACAAACGAATAAAATGTTTATATATCAAATTTTCAAATATCTATTATTCTCCATTTTACTCGATCTCCTAAACGGTTAAAGATAGGACATCGCGGTTTTTACCAGTGGATTTAGCACCTCATTTTACATAAAATAAGTCCTATAAGTCTACTCTCAAGAGTTGATAAAGGTACAAACGAATAAAATGTTTATATATCACATTTTCAAATATCTATTATTTTCCATTTTACTCGATCTCCTAAACGGTTAAAAATAAGACATCGTGGTTTTTACCAGTGGATTTAGCACCTCATTTTACATAAAATAAGTTCTATAAGTCTACTGTCAAGAGTTGATAAAGGTACAAACGAATAAAATGTTTATATATCACATTTTCAAAAATCTATTATTTTCCAATTTACTCGATCTCCTAAACGGTTAAAAATAAGACATCGTGGTTTTCACCAGTGGATTTAGCACCTAATTTTACATAAAATGAGTCCTATAAGTCTACACTCAAGAGTTGATAAAGGTACAAACGAATAAAATGTTAATATATCACATTTTCAAATATCTATTATTTTCCATTTTACTCGATCTCCTAAACGGATAAAGATAAGACATCGCGATACACACCAGTGGATTTAGCACCTCGTTTTACATAAAATAAATTCTATAAGTCTACTCTCAGGAGTTGATAAAGGTACAAACGAATAAAATGTTTATATATCAAATTTTCAAATTTCTATTATTCTCCATTTTACTCGATCTCCTAATCGGTTAAAGATAGGACATCGCGGTTTTCACCAATGGATTTAGCACCTCATTTTACATAAAATAAGTTCTATAAGTCAACTCTCAGGAGTTATTAAAGGTACAAACAAATAAAATGTTTATATATCAAATTTTCAAATATCTATTATTCTCCATTTTACTCGATCTCCTAAACGGTTAACGATCAGACATCGCGGTTTTCACCAGTGGATTTAGCACCTCATTTTACATAAAATAAGTTCTATAAGTCTACACTCAAGAGTTAATAAAGGTACAAACGAATAAAATGTTTATTTATCACATTTTCAAATATCTATTATTGTCCATTTTACTCGATCTCCTAAACGGTTAAAAATAAAACATCGCGGTTTTCACCAGTGGATTTAGCACCTCATTTTACATTATATAAGTTTTATAAGTCTACTCTCAGGAGTTGATAAACGTACAAACGAATAAAATGTTTATATAACACATTTTCAAATATCTATTATTTTCCATTTTACTCGATCTCCTAAATAGTTAAAGATAGGACATCGCGGTTTTAACAAGTGGATTAAGCTCCTCATTTTACATAAAATAAGTTCTATAAGTCTACTCTCAGGAGTCGATAATGGTACAAACGAATAAAATGTTTATATATCACATTTTCAAATTTCTATTATTCTCCATTTTACTCGATCTCCTACCTCGATCTCCTAAACGGTTAAAGATAGGACATCGCGGTTTTCACTAGTGGAATGAGCACCTAATTTTACATAAAATGAAACCTATAAGTCTACTCTCAAGAGTTGATAAAGGTACAAACGAATAAAATGTTTATAAAACACATTTTCAAACATCTATTATTCTCCATTATACTCGATCTTCTAAACGGTTAAAAATAAGACATCGCTGTTTTCACCAGTGAATTTAGCACCTTATTTTACATAAAATGAGTCCTATAAGTCTACACTCAAGAGTTGATAAAGGTACAAACGAATAAAATGTTTTTATATCACATTTTCAAATATCTATTATTCTCCATTTTTCTCAATCTAATAAACGGTTAAAGATAGGACATCGCGGTTTTCACCAGTGGATTTAGCACCTCATTTTACATAAAATAAGTCTATTCTATAAGTCTACTGTCAAGAGTTGATAAAGGTACAAACGAATAAAATGTTTATATATCACATTTTCAAATATCTATTATTTTCCAATTTACTCGATCTCCTAAACGGTTAAAAATAAGACATCGCGGTTTTCACCAGTGGATTTAGCACCTCATTTTACATAAAATGAGTCCTATAAGTCTACACTCAAGAGTTGATAAAGGTACAAACGAATAAAATGTTAATATATCACATTTTCAAATATCTATTATTTTCCTTTTTACTCGATCTCCTAAACGGTTAAAGATAGAACATCGCGGTTTTCACCAGTGGATTAAGCACCTCATTTTACATAAATTAAGTCCTATAAGTCTACTGTCAAGAGTTGATAAAGGTACAATCGAATAAAATGTTTATATATCACATTTTCAAATATCTATTATTTTCCATTTTACTCGATCTCCTAAACGGTTAAAGATAGAACATCGCGGTTTTCACCAGTAAATTAAGCACCTCATTTTACATAAATTAAGACCTATAAGTCTACTCTCAAGAGTTGATAAAGGTACAATCGAATAAAATATTTATATATCACATTTTCAAATATCTATTATTCTCAATTTTACTCTATCTCCTAAACAATTAAAGATAGAACATCGCGGTTTTCACCAGTGGAGTAAGCACCTCATTTTACATAAAATAAGTTCTATAAGTCTACTCTCAGGAGTTGATAAAGGTACAAACGAATAAAATGTTTATATATCACATTTTCAAAAAATCTATTATTCTCCATTTTACTCTATCTCCTAAACGGCTAAAGATAGGACATTGCGGTTTTCACCAGTGGATTAGACATCTCATTTTACATAAAATAAGTTCTATAAGTCTACTCTCAGGAGTTGATAAAGGTACAAACGAATAAAATGTTTATTTATCACATTTTCAAATATCTATTATTCTCCATTTTACTCTATCTCCTAAACGGTTAAAGATAGGACATCGCGATTTAAACCAGTGGATTCAGCACCTCATTTTACATAAAATAAGTCTTATAAATTTACTCTCAAGAGTTGTTAAAGGTACAAACGAATCAAATGTTTGTATATCATATTTTCAAATATCTATTATTTTCCTTTTTACTAGATCTCCTAAACGGTTAAAAATAGGACATTGCGGTCTTTACCAGTGGATTTAGCATCTCATTTTACATAAAATAAGTCCTATAAGTCAACTGTCAAGAGATGATAAAGGTACAAACGAATAAAATGTTTATTTATCACATTTTCAAATATGTATTATTCTTCATTTTACTCGATTTCCTAAACGGTTAAAGATAGGACATCGCGGTTTTCCCCAGTGGATTTAGCACCTCATTTTACATAAAATATGTCCTATAAGTCTACTCTCAAGGGTTGATAAAGGTTCAAACGATTAAAATGTTTATTAATCACATTTTCAAATATCTATTATTCCCCATTTTATTCTATCTCCTAAACGGTTGAAGATAGGACATCGCGGTTTTCACTAGTGGAATGAGCACCTAATTTTACATAAAATGAAACCTATAAGTCTACTCTCAAGAGTTGATAAAGGTACAAACGAATAAAATGTTTATAAAACACATTTTCAAATATCTATTATTCTCCATTATACTCGATCTTCTAAACGGTTAAAAATAAGACATCGCGGTTTTCACCAGTGGATTTAGCACCCCATTTTACATAAAATGAGTCCTATAATTCTACACTCAAGAGTTGATAAAGGTACAAACGAATAAAATGTTAATATATCACATTTTCAAATATCTATTATTCTCCATTTTACTCAATCTCCTAAACGGTTAAAGATAGGACATCGCGGTTTTCACCAGTGGATTTAGCACCTCATTTTACATAAAATAAGTTCTATAAGTCTACTGTCAAGAGTTGATAAAGGTACAAACGAATAAAATGTTTATATATCAAATTTTCAAATATCTATTATTCTCCATTTTACTCAATCTCCTAAACGGTTAAAGATAGGACATCGCGGTTTTCACCAGTGGGTTTAGCACCTCATTTTACATAAAATAAGTTATATAAGTCTACTCTCAAGAATTGATAAAGGTACAAACGAATAAAATGTTTATATATCACATTATCAAATTTCTATTATTCTCCATTTTACTCGATCTCCTAACTCGATCTCCTAAACGGTTAAAGATAGGACATCGCGGTTTTTACCAGTGGATTTAGCACCTCATTTTACATAAAATAAGTCCTATAAGTCTACTCTCAAGAGTTGATAAAGGTACAAACGAATAAAATGTTTATATATCACATTTTCAAATATCTATTATTCTCCATTTTACTCGATCTCCTAAACGGTTAAAGATAGGACATCGCGGTTTTCACCAGTGGATTTAGCACCTCATTTTACATAAAATAAGTCCTATAAGTCTACTCTCAAGAGTTGATAAAGGTACAAACGAATAAAATGTTTATATATCACATTTTCAAATATCTATTATTCTCCATTTTACTCGATCTCCTAAACGGTTAAAGATAGGACATCGCGGTTTTCACCAGTGGATTAAGCACCTCATTTTACATAAAATAAGTCCTATAAGTCTACTCTCAAGAGTTGATAAAGGTACAAACGAATAAAATGTTTATATATCACATTTTCAAATTTCTATTATTCTCCATTTTACTCGATCTCCTACCTCGATCTCCTAAACGGTTAAAGGTAGGACATCGCGGTTTTTACCAGTGGATTGAGCACCTCATTTTACATAAATTAAGTCCTATAAGTCTACACTCAAAAGTTGATAAAGGTACAAACGAATAAAATGTTAATATATCACATTTTCAAATATCTATTATTTTCCTTTTTACTCGATCTGCTAAACGGTTAAAGATAGAACATCGTGGTTTTCACCAGTGGATTAAGCACCTCATTTTACATAAATTAAGTCCTATAAGTCTACTTTCAAGAGTTGATAAAGGTACAAACGAATAAAATGTTTATATATCAAATTTTCAAATATCTATTATTCTCCATTTTACTCGATCTCCTAAACGGTTAAAGATAGGACATCGCGGTTTTTACCAGTGGATTTAGCACCTCATTTTACATAAAATAAGTCCTATAAGTCTACTCTCAAGAGTTGATAAAGGTACAAAGGAATAAAATGTTTATATATCAAATTTTCAAATATCTATTATTCTCCATTTTACTCGATCTCCTAAACGGTTAAAGATAGGACATCGCGGTTTTTACCAGTGGATTTAGCACCTCATTTTACATAAAATGAGTCCTATAAGTCTACACTCAAGAGTTGATAAAGGTACAAACGAATAAAATGTTAATATATCACATTTTCAAATATCTATTATTTTTCTTTTTACTCGATCTCCTAAACGGTTAAAGATAGAACATCGCGGTTTTCACCAGTGGATTAAGCACCTCATTTTACATAAATTAAGTCCTATAAGTCTACTGTCAAGAGTTGATAAAGGTACAATCGAATAAAATGTTTATATATCACATTTTCAAATATCTATTATTTTCCAATTTACTCGATCTCCTAAACGGTTAAAAATAAGACATCGTGGTTTTCACCAGTGGATTTAGCACCTAATTTTACATAAAATGAGTCCTATAAGTCTACACTCAAGAGTTGATAAAGGTACAAACGAATAAAATGTTAATATATCACATTTTCAAATATCTATTATTTTCCATTTTACTCGATCTCCTAAACAGTTATAGGTAGGACATCGCGGTTTTCACCAGTGGATTTAGCACCTCATTTTACATTATATAAGTTCTATAAGTCTACTCTCAGGAGTTGATAAACGTACAAACGAATAAAATGTTTATATAACACATTTTCAAATATCTATTATTTTCCATTTTACTCGATCTCCTACCTCGATCTCCTAAACGGTTAAAGATAGGACATCGCGGTTTTCACTAGTGGAATGAGCACCTAATTTTACATAAAATGAAACCTATAAGTCTACTCTCAAGAGTTGATAAAGGTACAAACGAATAAAATGTTTATAAAACACATTTTCAAACATCTATTATTCTCCATTATACTCGATCTTCTAAACGGTTAAAAATAAGACATCGCTGTTTTCACCAGTGAATTTAGCACCTTATTTTACATAAAATGAGTCCTATAAGTCTACACTCAAGAGTTGATAAAGGTACAAACGAATAAAATGTTTTTATATCACATTTTCAAATATCTATTATTCTCCATTTTTCTCAATCTAATAAACGGTTAAAGATAGGACATCGCGGTTTTCACCAGTGGATTTAGCACCTCATTTTACATAAAATAAGTCTATTCTATAAGTCTACTGTCAAGAGTTGATAAAGGTACAAACGAATAAAATGTTTATATATCACATTTTCAAATATCTATTATTTTCCAATTTACTCGATCTCCTAAACGGTTAAAAATAAGACATCGCGGTTTTCACCAGTGGATTTAGCACCTCATTTTACATAAAATGAGTCCTATAAGTCTACACTCAAGAGTTGATAAAGGTACAAACGAATAAAATGTTAATATATCACATTTTCAAATATCTATTATTTTTCTTTTTACTCGATCTCCTAAACGGTTAAAGATAGAACATCGCGGTTTTCACCAGTGGATTAAGCACCTCATTTTACATAAATTAAGTCCTATAAGTCTACTGTCAAGAGTTGATAAAGGTACAATCGAATAAAATGTTTATATATCACATTTTCAAATATCTATTATTTTTCATTTTACTCGATCTCCTAAACGGTTAAAGATAGAACATCGCGGTTTTCACCAGTAAATTAAGCACCTCATTTTACATAAATTAAGACCTATAAGTCTACTCTCAAGAGTTGATAAAGGTACAAACGAATAAAATGTTAATATATCACATTTTCAAATATCTATTATTTTCCTTTTTACTCGATCTCCTAAACGGTTAAAGATAGAACATCGCGGTTTTCACCAGTGGATTAAGCACCTCATTTTACATAAATTAAGTCCTATAAGTCTACTTTCAAGAGTTGATATAGGTACAAACGAATAAAATGTTTATATATCAAATTTTCAAATATCTATTATTCTCCATTTTACTCGATCTCCTAAACGGTTAAAGATAGGACATCGCGGTTTTTACCAGTGGATTAAGCACCTGATTTTACATAAAATAAGTCCTATAAGTCTACTCTCAAGAGTTGATAAAGGTACAAACGAATAAAATGTTTATATATCACATTTTCAAATATCTATTATTTTCCAATTTACTCGATCTCCTAAACGGTTAAAAATAAGACATCGCGGTTTTCACCAGTGGATTTAGCACCTCATTTTACATAAAATATGTCCTATAAGTCTACTCTCAAGGGTTGATAAAGGTTCAAACGATTAAAATGTTTATTAATCACATTTTCAAATATCTATTATTCCCCATTTTATTCTATCTCCTAAACGGTTGAAGATAGGACATCGCGGTTTTCACTAGTGGAATGAGCACCTAATTTTACATAAAATGAAACCTATAAGTCTACTCTCAAGAGTTGATAAAGGTACAAACGAATAAAATGTTTATAAAACACATTTTCAAATATCTATAATTCTCCATTATACTCGATCTTCTAAACGGTTAAAAATAAGACATCGCGGTTTTCACCAGTGGATTTAGCACCCCATTTTACATAAAATGAGTCCTATAATTCTACACTCAAGAGTTGATAAAGGTACAAACGAATAAAATGTTAATATATCACATTTTCAAATATCTATTATTCTCCATTTTACTCAATCTCCTAAACGGTTAAAGATAGGACATCGCGGTTTTCACCAGTGGATTTAGCACCTCATTTTACATAAAATAAGTTATATAAGTCTACTCTCAAGAATTGATAAAGGTACAAACGAATAAAATGTTTATATATCACATTATCAAATTTCTATTATTCTCCATTTTACTCGATCTCCTAACTCGATCTCCTAAACGGTTAAAGATAGGACATCGCGGTTTTTACCAGTGGATTTAGCACCTCATTTTACATAAAATAAGTTCTATAAGTCTACTCTCAAGAGTTGATAAAGGTACAAACGAATAAAATGTTTATATATCACATTTTCAAATATCTATTATTCTCCATTTTACTCGATCTCCTAAACGGTTAAAGATAGGACATCGCGGTTTTTACCAGTGGATTTAGCACCTCATTTTACATAAAATAAGTTCTATAAGTCTACTCTCAAGAGTTGATAAAGGTACAAACGAATAAAATGTTTATATATCACATTTTCAAATATCTATTATTCTCCATTTTACTCGATCTCCTAAACGGTTAAAGATAGGACATCGCGGTTTTCACCAGTGGAATTAGCACCTCATTTTACATAAAATAAGTCCTATAAGTCTACTCTCAAGAGTTGATAAAGGTACAAACGAATAAAATGTTTATATATCACATTTTCAAATTTCTATTATTCTCCATTTTACTCGATCTCCTACCTCGATCTCCTAAACGGTTAAAGGTAGGACATCGCGGTTTTTACCAGTGGATTGAGCACCTCATTTTACATAAATTAAGTCCTATAAGTCTACACTCAAGAGTTGATAAAGGTACAAACGAATAAAATGTTAATATATCACATTTTCAAATATCTATTATTTTCCTTTTTACTCGATCTGCTAAACGGTTAAAGATAGAACATCGTGGTTTTCACCAGTGGATTTAGCACCTCATTTTACATAAAATAAGTCCTATAAGTCTACTCTCAAGAGTTGATAAAGGTACAAAGGAATAAAATGTTTATATATCAAATTTTCAAATATCTATTATTCTCCATTTTACTCGATCTCCTAAACGGTTAAAGATAGGACATCGCGGTTTTTACCAGTGGATTTAGCACCTCATTTTACATAAAATAAGTCCTATAAGTCTACTCTCAAGAGTTGATAAAGGTACAAACGAATAAAATGTTTATATATCACATTTTCAAATATCTATTATTTTCCATTTTACTCGATCTCCTAAACGGATAAAAATAAGACATCGTGGTTTTTACCAGTGGATTTAGCACCTCATTTTACATAAAATAAGTTCTATAAGTCTATTGTCAAGAGTTGATAAAGGTACAAACGAATAAAATGTTTATATATCACATTTTCAAATATCTATTATTTTCCATTTTACTCGATCTCCTAAACGGTTAAAAATAAGACATCGTGGTTTTCACCAGTGGATTTAGCACCTAATTTTACATAAAATGAGTCCTATAAGTCTACACTCAAGAGTTGATAAAGGTACAAACGAATAAAATGTTAATATATCACATTTTCAAATATCTATTATTTTCCATTTTACTCGATCTCCTAAATAGTTAAAGATAGGACATCGCGGTTTTAACAAGTGGATTAAGCTCCTCATTTTACATAAAATAAGTTCTATAAGTCTACTCTCAGGAGTCGATAATGGTACAAACGAATAAAATGTTTATATATCACATTTTCAAATTTCTATTATTCTCCATTTTACTCGATCTCCTACCTCGATCTCCTAAACGGTTAAAGATAGGACATCGCGGTTTTCACTAGTGGAATGAGCACCTAATTTTACATAAAATGAAACCTATAAGTCTACTCTCAAGAGTTGATAAAGGTACAAACGAATAAAATGTTTATAAAACACATTTTCAAACATCTATTATTCTCCATTATACTCGATCTTCTAAACGGTTAAAAATAAGACATCGCTGTTTTCACCAGTGAATTTAGCACCTTATTTTACATAAAATGAGTCCTATAAGTCTACACTCAAGAGTTGATAAAGGTACAAACGAATAAAATGTTTTTATATCACATTTTCAAATATCTATTATTCTCCATTTTTCTCAATCAAATAAACGGTTAAAGATAGGACATCGCGGTTTTCACCAGTGGATTTAGCACCTCATTTTACATAAAATAAGTCTATTCTATAAGTCTACTGTCAAGAGTTGATAAAGGTACAAACGAATAAAATGTTTATATATCACATTTTCAAATATCTATTATTTTCCAATTTACTCGATCTCCTAAACGGTTAAAAATAAGACATCGCGGTTTTCACCAGTGGATTTAGCACCTCATTTTACATAAAATGAGTCCTATAAGTCTACACTCAAGAGTTGATAAAGGTACAAACGAATAAAATGTTAATATATCACATTTTCAAATATCTATTATTTTCCTTTTTACTCGATCTCCTAAACGGTTAAAGATAGAACATCGCGGTTTTCACCAGTGGATTAAGCACCTCATTTTACATAAATTAAGTCCTATAAGTCTACTGTCAAGAGTTGATAAAGGTACAATCGAATAAAATGTTTATATATCACATTTTCAAATATCTATTATTTTTCATTTTACTCGATCTCCTAAACGGTTAAAGATAGAACATCGCGGTTTTCACCAGTAAATTAAGCACCTCATTTTACATAAATTAAGACCTATAAGTCTACTCTCAAGAGTTGATAAAGGTACAAACGAATAAAATGTTAATATATCACATTTTCAAATATCTATTATTTTCCTTTTTACTCGATCTCCTAAACGGTTAAAGATAGAACATCGCGGTTTTCACCAGTGGATTAAGCACCTCATTTTACATAAATTAAGTCCTATAAGTCTACTTTCAAGAGTTGATATAGGTACAAACGAATAAAATGTTTATATATCAAATTTTCAAATATCTATTATTCTCCATTTTACTCGATCTCCTAAACGGTTAAAGATAGGACATCGCGGTTTTTACCAGTGGATTAAGCACCTGATTTTACATAAAATAAGTCCTGTAAGTCTACTCTCAAGAGTTGATAAAGGTACAAACGAATAAAATGTTTATATATCACATTTTCAAATATCTATTATTTTCCAATTTACTCGATCTCCTAAACGGTTAAAAATAAGACATCGCGGTTTTCACCAGTGGATTTAGCACCTCATTTTACATAAAATGAGTCCTATAAGTCTACACTCAAGAGTTGATAAAGGTACAAACGAATAAAATGTTATTATATCAAATTTTCAAATATCTATTATTCTCCATTTTACTCGATCTCCTAAACGGTTAAAGATAGGACATCGCGGTTTTTACCAGTGGATTAAGCACCTGATTTTACATAAAATAAGTCCTATAAGTCTACTCTCAAGAGTTGATAAAGGTACACACGAATAAAATGTTTATATATCACATTTTCAAATATCTATTATTTTCCAATTTACTCGATCTCCTAAACGGTTAAAAATAAGACATCGCGGTTTTCACCAGTGGATTTAGCACCCCATTTTACATAAAATGAGTCCTATAATTCTACACTCAAGAGTTGATAAAGGTACAAACGAATAAAATGTTAATATATCACATTTTCAAATATCTATTATTCTCCATTTTTCTTAATCTCCTAAACGGTTAAAGATAGGACATCGCGGTTTTCACCAGTGGATTTAGCACCTCATTTTACATAAAATAAGTTCTATAAGTCTACTGTCAAGAGTTGATAAAGGTACAAACGAATAAAATGTTTATATATCACATTTTCAAATATCTATTATTTTCCAATTTACTCGATCTCCTAAACGGTTTAAAATAAGACATCGTGGTTTTCACCAGTGGATTTAGCACCTCATTTTACATAAAATGAGTCCTATAAGTCTACACTCAAGAGTTGTTAAAGGTACAATCGAATAAAATGTTAATATATCACATTTTCAAATATCTATTATTTTCCATTTTACTCGATCTCCTAAACGGATAAAGATAAGACATCGCGATATACACCAGTGGATTTAGCACCTCATTTTACATAAAATAAATTCTATAAGTCTACTCTCAGGAGTTGATAAAGGTACAAACGAATAAAATGTTTATATATCAAATTTTCAAATTTCTATTATTCTCCATTTTACTCGATCTCCTAAACGGTTAAAGATAGGACATCGCGGTTCTCACCAATGGATTTAGCACCTCATTTTACATAAAATAAGTTCTATAAGTCAACTCTCAGGAGTTATTAAAGGTACAAACAAATAAAATGTTTATATATCAAATTTTCAAATATCTATTATTCTCCATTTTACTCGATCTCCTAAACGGTTAACGATCAGACATCGCGGTTTTCACCAGTGGATTTAGCACCTCATTTTACATAAAATAAGTTCTATAAGTCTACACTCAAGAGTTAATAAAGGTACAAACGAATAAAATGTTTATTTATCACATTTTCAAATATCTATTATTGTCCATTTTACTCGATCTCCTAAACGGTTAAAAATAAGACATCGCGGTTTTCACCAGTGGATTTAGCACCTCATTTTACATAAAATGAGTCCTATAAGTCTACATTCAAGAGTTGATAAAGGTACAAACGAATAAAATGTTAATATATCACATTTTCAAATATCTATTATTTTCCATTTTACTCGATCTCCTAAACAGTTAAAGGTAGGACATCGCGGTTTTCACCAGTGGATTTAGCACCTCATTTTACATTATATAAGTTCTATAAGTCTACTCTCAGGAGTTGATAAACGTACAAACGAATAAAATGTTTATATAACACATTTTCAAATATCTATTATTTTCCATTTTACTCGATCTCCTAAATAGTTAAAGATAGGACATCGCGGTTTTAACAAGTGGATTAAGCTCCTCATTTTACATAAAATAAGTTCTATAAGTCTACTCTCAGGAGTCGATAATGGTACAAACGAATAAAATGTTTATATATCACATTTTCAAATTTCTATTATTCTCCATTTTACTCGATCTCCTACCTCGATCTCCTAAACGGTTAAAGATAGGACATCGCGGTTTTCACTAGTGGAATGAGCACCTAATTTTACATAAAATGAAACCTATAAGTCTACTCTCAAGAGTTGATAAAGGTACAAACGAATAAAATGTTTATAAAACACATTTTCAAACATATATTATTCTCCATTATACTCGATCTTCTAAACGGTTAAAAATAAGACATCGCTGTTTTCACCAGTGAATTTAGCACCTTATTTTACATAAAATGAGTCCTATAAGTCTACACTCAAGAGTTGATAAAGGTACAAACGAATAAAATGTTTTTATATCACATTTTCAAATATCTATTATTTTCCAATTTACTCGATCTCCTAAACGGTTAAAAATAAGACATCGCGGTTTTCACCAGTGGATTTAGCACCTCATTTTACATAAAATGAGTCCTATAAGTCTACACTCAAGAGTTGATAAAGGTACAAACGAATAAAATGTTAATATATCACATTTTCAAATATCTATTATTTTCCTTTTTACTCGATCTCCTAAACGGTTAAAGATAGAACATCGCGGTTTTCACCAGTGGATTAAGCACCTCATTTTACAAAAATTAAGTCCTATAAGTCTACTGTCAAGAGTTGATAAAGGTACAATCGAATAAAATGTTTATATATCACATTTTCAAATATCTATTATTTTCCATTTTACTCGATCTCCTAAACGGTTAAAGATAGAACATCGCGGTTTTCACCAGTAAATTAAGCACCTCATTTTACATAAATTAAGACCTATAAGTCTACTCTCAAGAGTTGATAAAGGTACAAACGAATAAAATGTTAATATATCACATTTTCAAATATCTATTATTTTCCTTTTTACTCGATCTCCTAAACGGTTAAAGATAGAACATCGCGGTTTTCACCAGTGGATTAAGCACCTCATTTTACATAAATTAAGTCCTATAAGTCTACTTTCAAAAGTTGATATAGGTACAAACGAATAAAATGTTTATATATCAAATTTTCAAATATCTATTATTCTCCATTTTACTCGATCTCCTAAACGGTTAAAGATAGGACATCGCGGTTTTTACCAGTGGATTAAGCACCTGATTTTACATAAACTAAGTCCTATAAGTCTACTCTCAAGAGTTGATAAAGGTACAAACGAATAAAATGTTTATATATCACATTTTCAAATATCTATTATTTTCCAATTTACTCGATCTCCTAAACGGTTAAAAATAAGACATCGCGGTTTTCACCAGTGGATTTAGCACCTCATTTTACATAAAATGAGTCCTATAAGTCTACACTCAAGAGTTGATAAAGGTACAAACGAATAAAATGTTATTATATCAAATTTTCAAATATCTATTATTCTCCATTTTACTCGATCTCCTAAACGGTTAAAGATAGGACATCGCGGTTTTTACCAGTGGATTAAGCACCTGATTTTACATAAAATAAGTCCTATAAGTCTACTCTCAAGAGTTGATAAAGGTACAAACGAATAAAATGTTATTATATCAAATTTTCAAATATCTATTATTGTCCATTTTACTCGATCTCCTAAACGGTTAAAAATAAGACATCGCGGTTTTCACCAGTGGATTTAGCACCTCATTTTACATAAAATGAGTCCTATAAGTCTACATTCAAGAGTTGATAAAGGTACAAACGAATAAAATGTTAATATATCACATTTTCAAATATCTATTATTTTCCATTTTACTCGATCTCCTAAACGGTTAAAGATAGGACATCGCGGTTTTTACCAGTGGATTAAGCACCTGATTTTACATAAAATAAGTCCTATAAGTCTACTCTCAAGAGTTGATAAAGGTACAAACGAATAAAATGTTTATATATCACATTTTCAAATATCTATTATTTTCCATTTTACTCGATCTCCTAAATAGTTAAAGATAGGACATCGCGGTTTTAACAAGTGGATTAAGCTCCTCATTTTACATAAAATAAGTTCTATAAGTCTACTCTCAGGAGTCGATAATGGTACAAACGAATAAAATGTTTATATATCACATTTTCAAATTTCTATTATTCTCCATTTTACTCGATCTCCTACCTCGATCTCCTAAACGGTTAAAGATAGGACATCGCGGTTTTCACTAGTGGAATGAGCACCTAATTTTACATAAAATGAAACCTATAAGTCTACTCTCAAGAGTTGATAAAGGTACAAACGAATAAAATGTTTATAAAACACATTTTCAAACATATATTATTCTCCATTATACTCGATCTTCTAAACGGTTAAAAATAAGACATCGCTGTTTTCACCAGTGAATTTAGCACCTTATTTTACATAAAATGAGTCCTATAAGTCTACACTCAAGAGTTGATAAAGGTACAAACGAATAAAATGTTTTTATATCACATTTTCAAATATCTATTATTTTCCAATTTACTCGATCTCCTAAACGGTTAAAAATAAGACATCGCGGTTTTCACCAGTGGATTTAGCACCTCATTTTACATAAAATGAGTCCTATAAGTCTACACTCAAGAGTTGATAAAGGTACAAACGAATAAAATGTTAATATATCACATTTTCAAATATCTATTATTTTCCTTTTTACTCGATCTCCTAAACGGTTAAAGATAGAACATCGCGGTTTTCACCAGTGGATTAAGCACCTCATTTTACAAAAATTAAGTCCTATAAGTCTACTGTCAAGAGTTGATAAAGGTACAATCGAATAAAATGTTTATATATCACATTTTCAAATATCTATTATTTTCCATTTTACTCGATCTCCTAAACGGTTAAAGATAGAACATCGCGGTTTTCACCAGTAAATTAAGCACCTCATTTTACATAAATTAAGACCTATAAGTCTACTCTCAAGAGTTGATAAAGGTACAAACGAATAAAATGTTAATATATCACATTTTCAAATATCTATTATTTTCCTTTTTACTCGATCTCCTAAACGGTTAAAGATAGAACATCGCGGTTTTCACCAGTGGATTAAGCACCTCATTTTACATAAATTAAGTCCTATAAGTCTACTTTCAAAAGTTGATATAGGTACAAACGAATAAAATGTTTATATATCAAATTTTCAAATATCTATTATTCTCCATTTTACTCGATCTCCTAAACGGTTAAAGATAGGACATCGCGGTTTTTACCAGTGGATTAAGCACCTGATTTTACATAAACTAAGTCCTATAAGTCTACTCTCAAGAGTTGATAAAGGTACAAACGAATAAAATGTTTATATATCACATTTTCAAATATCTATTATTTTCCAATTTACTCGATCTCCTAAACGGTTAAAAATAAGACATCGCGGTTTTCACCAGTGGATTTAGCACCTCATTTTACATAAAATGAGTCCTATAAGTCTACACTCAAGAGTTGATAAAGGTACAAACGAATAAAATGTTATTATATCAAATTTTCAAATATCTATTATTCTCCATTTTACTCGATCTCCTAAACGGTTAAAGATAGGACATCGCGGTTTTTACCAGTGGATTAAGCACCTGATTTTACATAAAATAAGTCCTATAAGTCTACTCTCAAGAGTTGATAAAGGTACAAACGAATAAAATGTTATTATATCAAATTTTCAAATATCTATTATTGTCCATTTTACTCGATCTCCTAAACGGTTAAAAATAAGACATCGCGGTTTTCACCAGTGGATTTAGCACCTCATTTTACATAAAATGAGTCCTATAAGTCTACATTCAAGAGTTGATAAAGGTACAAACGAATAAAATGTTAATATATCACATTTTCAAATATCTATTATTTTCCATTTTACTCGATCTCCTAAACAGTTAAAGGTAGGACATCGCGGTTTTCACCAGTGGATTTAGCACCTCATTTTACATTATATAAGTTCTATAAGTCTACTCTCAGGAGTTGATAAACGTACAAACGAATAAAATGTTTATATAACACATTTTCAAATATCTATTATTTTCCATTTTACTCGATCTCCTAAATAGTTAAAGATAGGACATCGCGGTTTTAACAAGTGGATTAAGCTCCTCATTTTACATAAAATAAGTTCTATAAGTCTACTGTCAAGAGTTGATAAAGGTACAATCGAATAAAATATTTATTTATCACATTTTCAAATATCTATTATTGTCCATTTTACTCGATCTCCTAAACGGTTAAAGATAGGACATCGCGGTTTTCACCAGTGGATTTAGCACCTCATTTTACATAAAATAAGTTCTATAAGTCTACTCTCAGGTGTTGATAACGGTTCAAACGAATAAAATGTTTATATATCACATTTTCAAATGTCTATTATTTTTCTCTTTACTCGATCTCCTAAACGGTTAAAGAAAGGACATCGCGGTTTTCACCAGTGGATTAAGCACCTCATTTTACATAAAATAAGTTCTATAAGTCTACTCCCAGGAGTTGATAAAGGTACAAACGAATAAAATGTTTATATATCAAATTTTCAAATATCTATTATTCTCCATTTTATTCTATCTCCTAAACGGTTAAAGATAGGACATCGCGGTTTTCACTAGTGGAATGAGCACCTAATTTTACATAAAATGAAACCTATAAGTCTACTCTCAAGAGTTGATAAAGGTACAAACGAATAAAATGTTTATAAAACACATTTTCAAATATCTATTATTCTCCATTATACTCGATCTCCTAAACGGTTAAAGATAGGACATCGCGGTTTTCACTAGTGGATTTAGCACCTCATTTTACATAAAATAAGTCCTATAAGTCTACTCTCAAGAGTTGATAAAGGTACAAACGAATAAAATGTTTATATATCAAATTTTCAAATATCTATTATTCTCCATTTTACTCGATCTCCTAAACGGTTAAAGATAGGACATCGCGGTTTTCACCAGTGGATTTAGCACCTCATTTTACATTATATAAGTTTTATAAGTCTACTCTCAGGAGTTGATAAACGTACAAACGAATAAAATGTTTATATAACACATTTTCAAATATCTATTATTTTCCATTTTACTCGATCTCCTAAATAGTTAAAGATAGGACATCGCGGTTTTAACAAGTGGATTAAGCTCCTCATTTTACATAAAATAAGTTCTATAAGTCTACTCTCAGGAGTCGATAATGGTACAAACGAATAAAATGTTTATATATCACATTTTCAAATTTCTATTATTCTCCATTTTACTCGATCTCCTACCTCGATCTCCTAAACGGTTAAAGATAGGACATCGCGGTTTTCACTAGTGGAATGAGCACCTAATTTTACATAAAATGAAACCTATAAGTCTACTCTCAAGAGTTGATAAAGGTACAAACGAATAAAATGTTTATAAAACACATTTTCAAACATCTATTATTCTCCATTATACTCGATCTTCTAAACGGTTAAAAATAAGACATCGCTGTTTTCACCAGTGAATTTAGCACCTTATTTTACATAAAATGAGTCCTATAAGTCTACACTCAAGAGTTGATAAAGGTACAAACGAATAAAATGTTTTTATATCACATTTTCAAATATCTATTATTCTCCATTTTTCTCAATCTAATAAACGGTTAAAGATAGGACATCGCGGTTTTCACCAGTGGATTTAGCACCTCATTTTACATAAAATAAGTCTATTCTATAAGTCTACTGTCAAGAGTTGATAAAGGTACAAACGAATAAAATGTTTATATATCACATTTTCAAATATCTATTATTTTCCAATTTACTCGATCTCCTAAACGGTTAAAAATAAGACATCGCGGTTTTCACCAGTGGATTTAGCACCTCATTTTACATAAAATGAGTCCTATAAGTCTACACTCAAGAGTTGATAAAGGTACAAACGAATAAAATGTTAATATATCACATTTTCAAATATCTATTATTTTCCTTTTTACTCGATCTCCTAAACGGTTAAAGATAGAACATCGCGGTTTTCACCAGTGGATTAAGCACCTCATTTTACAAAAATTAAGTCCTATAAGTCTACTGTCAAGAGTTGATAAAGGTACAATCGAATAAAATGTTTATATATCACATTTTCAAATATCTATTATTTTCCATTTTACTCGATCTCCTAAACGGTTAAAGATAGAACATCGCGGTTTTCACCAGTAAATTAAGCACCTCATTTTACATAAATTAAGACCTATAAGTCTACTCTCAAGAGTTGATAAAGGTACAAACGAATAAAATGTTAATATATCACATTTTCAAATATCTATTATTTTCCTTTTTACTCGATCTCCTAAACGGTTAAAGATAGAACATCGCGGTTTTCACCAGTGGATTAAGCACCTCATTTTACATAAATTAAGTCCTATAAGTCTACTTTCAAGAGTTGATATAGGTACAAACGAATAAAATGTTTATATATCAAATTTTCAAATATCTATTATTCTCCATTTTACTCGATCTCCTAAACGGTTAAAGATAGGACATCGCGGTTTTTACCAGTGGATTAAGCACCTGATTTTACATAAACTAAGTCCTATAAGTCTACTCTCAAGAGTTGATAAAGGTACAAACGAATAAAATGTTTATATATCACATTTTCAAATATCTATTATTTTCCAATTTACTCGATCTCCTAAACGGTTAAAAATAAGACATCGCGGTTTTCACCAGTGGATTTAGCACCTCATTTTACATAAAATGAGTCCTATAAGTCTACACTCAAGAGTTGATAAAGGTACAAACGAATAAAATGTTATTATATCAAATTTTCAAATATCTATTATTCTCCATTTTACTCGATCTCCTAAACGGTTAAAGATAGGACATCGCGGTTTTTACCAGTGGATTAAGCACCTGATTTTACATAAAATAAGTCCTATAAGTCTACTCTCAAGAGTTGATAAAGGTACACACGAATAAAATGTTTATATATCACATTTTCAAATATCTATTATTTTCCAATTTACTCGATCTCCTAAACGGTTAAAAATAAGACATCGCGGTTTTCACCAGTGAATTTAGCACCCCATTTTACATAAAATGAGTCCTATAATTCTACACTCAAGAGTTGATAAAGGTACAAACGAATAAAATGTTTATATATCACATTTTCAAATATCTATTATTCTCCATTTTTCTCAATCTCCTAAACGGTTAAAGATAGGACATCGCGGTTTTCACCAGTGGATTTAGCACCTCATTTTACATAAAATAAGTTCTATAAGTCTACTGTCAAGAGTTGATAAAGGTACAAACGAATAAAATGTTTATATATCACATTTTCAAATATCTATTATTTTCCAATTTACTCGATCTCCTAAACGGTTAAAAATAAGACATCGTGGTTTTCACCAGTGGATTTAGCACCTCATTTTACATAAAATGAGTCCTATAAGTCTACACTCAAGAGTTGTTAAAGGTACAAACGAATAAAATGTTAATATATCACATTTTCAAATATCTATTATTTTCCATTTTACTCGATCTCCTAAACGGATAAAGATAAGACATCGCGATATACACCAGTGGATTTAGCACCTCATTTTACATAAAATAAATTCTATAAGTCTACTCTCAGGAGTTGATAAAGGTACAAACGAATAAAAAGTTTATATATCAAATTTTCAAATTTCTATTATTCTCCATTTTACTCGATCTCCTAAACGGTTAAAGATAGGACATCGCGGTTCTCACCAATGGATTTAGCACCTCATTTTACATAAAATAAGTTCTATAAGTCAACTCTCAGGAGTTATTAAAGGTACAAACAAATAAAATGTTTATATATCAAATTTTCAAATATCTATTATTCTCCATTTTACTCGATCTCCTAAACGGTTAACGATCAGACATCGCGGTTTTCACCAGTGGATTTAGCACCTCATTTTTCATAAAATAAGTTCTATAAGTCTACACTCAAGAGTTAATAAAGGTACAAACGAATAAAATGTTTATTTATCACATTTTCAAATATCTATTATTTTCCATTTTACTCGATCTCCTAAACAGTTAAAGGTAGGACATCGCGGTTTTCACCAGTGGATTTAGCACCTCATTTTACATTATATAAGTTCTATAAGTCTACTCTCAGGAGTTGATAAACGTACAAACGAATAAAATGTTTATATAACACATTTTCAAATATCTATTATTTTCCATTTTACTCGATCTCCTAAATAGTTAAAGATAGGACATCGCGGTTTTAACAAGTGGATTAAGCTCCTCATTTTACATAAAATAAGTTCTATAAGTCTACTGTCAAGAGTTGATAAAGGTACAATCGAATAAAATATTTATTTATCACATTTTCAAATATCTATTATTGTCCATTTTACTCGATCTCCTAAACGGTTAAAGATAGGACATCGCGGTTTTCACCAGTGGATTTAGCACCTCATTTTACATAAAATAAGTTCTATAAGTCTACTCTCAGGTGTTGATAAAGGTTCAAACGAATAAAATGTTTATATATCACATTTTCAAATATCTATTATTTTTCTCTTTACTCGATCTCCTAAACGGTTAAAGAAAGGACATCGCGGTTTTCACCAGTGGATTAAGCACCTCATTTTACATAAAATAAGTTCTATAAGTCTACTCCCAGGAGTTGATAAAGGTACAAACGAATAAAATGTTTATATATCAAATTTTCAAATATCTATTATTCTCCATTTTATTCTATCTCCTAAACGGTTAAAGATAGGACATCGCGGTTTTCACTAGTGGAATGAGCACCTAATTTTACATAAAATGAAACCTATAAGTCTACTCTCAAGAGTTGATAAAGGTACAAACGAATAAAATGATTATAAAACACATTTTCAAATATCTATTATTCTCCATTATACTCGATCTCCTAAACGGTTAAAGATAGGACATCGCTGTTTTCATCAGTGGATTAAGCACCTCATTTTACATAAAATAAGTTCTATAAGTCTACTCTCAGGAGTTGATAAACGTACAAATGAATAAAATGTTTATATATCACATTTTCAAATATCTATTATTCTCCATTTTACTCGATCTCCTAAACGGTTAAAGATAGGACATCGGGGTTTTCACCAGTGGATTTAGCACCTCATTTTACATAAAATAAATTCTATAAATCTACTCTCAGGAGTTGATAAAGGTACAAACGAATAAAATGTTTATATATCAAATTTTCAAATATCTATTATTCTCCATTTTACTCGATCTCCTAAACGGTTTTAGATAGAACATCGCGGTTTTTAAATGTGGATTTAGCACCTCATTTTACAAAAAATAAGTTCTATAAGTATACTCTCAAGAGTTGATAAAGGTACAAACGAATAAAATATTTATATATATCATTTTCAAATATCTATTATTCTCCATTTTACTCGATCTCCTAAACGGTTACAGATAGGACATCGCGGTTTTTACCAGTGGATTTAGCACCTCATTTTACATAAAATAAGTTCTATAAGTCTACCCTCAAGAGTTGATAAAGGTACAAACGAATAAAATGTTTATATATCACATTTTCAATTATCTATTATTCTCCATTTTACTCTATCTCCTAAACGGATAAAGATAGAACATCGCGGTTTTCACCAGTTGAATAAGCACCTCATTTTACATAAAATATGTCCTATAAGTCTACTCTCAAGAGTTGATAAAGGTACAAACGAATAAAATGTTTATATATCACACTTTCAAATATCTATTATTCTCCATTTTTCTCGATCTCCTAAACGGTTAAAGATAGGACATCGCGGTTTTCACCAGTGGATTTAGCACCTAATTTTACATAAAATAAGTTCTATAAATCTACTCTCAGGAGTTGATAAAGGTACAAACGAATAAAATGTTTATATATCAAATTTTCAAATATCTAATATTCTCCATTGTACTCGATCTCCTAAAGGGTTTCAGATAGAACATCGCGGTTTTTACCAGTGGATTAAGCACCTCATTTTACATAAAATAAGTTCTATAAGTCTACTCTTAGGAGTTGATAATCGTACAAACGAATAAAATGTTTATGTATCACATTTTCAAATATCTATTATTCTCCATTTTACTCGATCTCCTAAACGGTTAAAGATAGGACATCGCGGTTTTCACGAGTGGATTTAGCACCTCATTTTACATTATATAAGTTCTATAAGTCTACTCTCAGGAGTTGATAAACGTACAAACGAATAAAATGTTTATATATCACATTTTCAAATATCTATTATTCTCCATTTTACTCGATCTCCTAAACGGTTAAAGATAGGACATCGCGGTTTTCACCAGTTGAATAAGCACCTCATTTTACATAAAATATGTCCTATAAGTCTACTCGCAAGAGTTGATAAAGGTACAAACGAATAAAATGTTTATATATCACATTTTCAAATATCTATTATTCTCCATTTTACTCGATCTCCTAAACGGTTAAAAATAAGACATCGCGGTTTTCACCAGTGGATTTAGCACCTCATTTTACATAAAATGAGTCCTATAAGTCTACATTTAAGAGTTGATAAAGGTACAAACGGATAAAATGTTAATATATCACATTTTCAAATATCTATTATTCTCCATTTTATTCTATCTCCTAAACGGTTAAAGATAGGACATCGCGGTTTTCACTAGTGGAATGAGCACCTAATTTTACATAAAATGAAACCTATAAGTCTACTCTCAAGAGTTGATAAAGGTACAAACGAATAAAATGTTTATAAAACACATTTTCAAATATCTATTATTCTCCATTATACTCGATCTCCTAAACGGTTAAAGATAGGACATCGCTGTTTTCATCAGTGGATTAAGCACCTCATTTTACATAAAATAAGTTCTATAAGTCTACTTTCAGGAGTTGATAAACGTACAAATGAATAAAATGTTTATATATCACATTTTCAAATATCTATTATTCTCCATTTTACTCGATCTCCTAAACGGTTAAAGATAGGACATCGGGGTTTTCACCAGTGGATTTAGCACCTCATTTTACATAAAATAAATTCTATAAATCTACTCTCAGGAGTTGATAAAGGTACGAACGAATAAAATGTTTATATATCAAATTTTCAAATATCTATTATTCTCCATTTTACTCGATCTCCTAAACGGTTTTAGATAGAACATCGCGGTTTTTAAATGTGGATTTAGCACCTCATTTTACAAAAAATAAGTTCTATAAGTATACTCTCAAGAGTTGATAAAGGTACAAACGAATAAAATATTTATATATATCATTTTCAAATATCTATTATTCTCCATTTTACTCGATCTCCTAAACGGTTACAGATAGGACATCGCGGTTTTCACCAGTTGAATAAGCACCTCATTTTACATAAAATAAATTCTATAAATCTACTCTCAGGAGTTGATAAAGGTACAAACGAATAAAATGTTAATATATCACATTTTCAAATATCTATTATTTTCCTTTTTACTCGATCTCCTAAACGGTTAAAGATAGAACATCGCGGTTTTCACCAGTGGATTAAGCACCTCATTTTACATAAATTAAGTCCTATAAGTCTACTTTCAAGAGTTGATATAGGTACAAACGAATAAAATGTTTATATATCAAATTTTCAAATATCTATTATTCTCCATTTTACTCGATCTCCTAAACGGTTAAAGATAGGACATCGCGGTTTTTACCAGTGGATTAAGCACCTGATTTTACATAAACTAAGTCCTATAAGTCTACTCTCAAGAGTTGATAAAGGTACAAACGAATAAAATGTTTATATATCACATTTTCAAATATCTATTATTTTCCAATTTACTCGATCTCCTAAACGGTTAAAAATAAGACATCGCGGTTTTCACCAGTGGATTTAGCACCTCATTTTACATAAAATGAGTCCTATAAGTCTACACTCAAGAGTTGATAAAGGTACAAACGAATAAAATGTTATTATATCAAATTTTCAAATATCTATTATTCTCCATTTTACTCGATCTCCTAAACGGTTAAAGATAGGACATCGCGGTTTTTACCAGTGGATTAAGCACCTGATTTTACATAAAATAAGTCCTATAAGTCTACTCTCAAGAGTTGATAAAGGTACACACGAATAAAATGTTTATATATCACATTTTCAAATATCTATTATTTTCCAATTTACTCGATCTCCTAAACGGTTAAAAATAAGACATCGCGGTTTTCACCAGTGAATTTAGCACCCCATTTTACATAAAATGAGTCCTATAATTCTACACTCAAGAGTTGATAAAGGTACAAACGAATAAAATGTTTATATATCACATTTTCAAATATCTATTATTCTCCATTTTTCTCAATCTCCTAAACGGTTAAAGATAGGACATCGCGGTTTTCACCAGTGGATTTAGCACCTCATTTTACATAAAATAAGTTCTATAAGTCTACTGTCAAGAGTTGATAAAGGTACAAACGAATAAAATGTTTATATATCACATTTTCAAATATCTATTATTTTCCAATTTACTCGATCTCCTAAACGGTTAAAAATAAGACATCGTGGTTTTCACCAGTGGATTTAGCACCTCATTTTACATAAAATGAGTCCTATAAGTCTACACTCAAGAGTTGTTAAAGGTACAAACGAATAAAATGTTAATATATCACATTTTCAAATATCTATTATTTTCCATTTTACTCGATCTCCTAAACGGATAAAGATAAGACATCGCGATATACACCAGTGGATTTAGCACCTCATTTTACATAAAATAAATTCTATAAGTCTACTCTCAGGAGTTGATAAAGGTACAAACGAATAAAAAGTTTATATATCAAATTTTCAAATTTCTATTATTCTCCATTTTACTCGATCTCCTAAACGGTTAAAGATAGGACATCGCGGTTCTCACCAATGGATTTAGCACCTCATTTTACATAAAATAAGTTCTATAAGTCAACTCTCAGGAGTTATTAAAGGTACAAACAAATAAAATGTTTATATATCAAATTTTCAAATATCTATTATTCTCCATTTTACTCGATCTCCTAAACGGTTAACGATCAGACATCGCGGTTTTCACCAGTGGATTTAGCACCTCATTTTACATAAAATAAGTTCTATAAGTCTACACTCAAGAGTTAATAAAGGTACAAACGAATAAAATGTTTATTTATCACATTTTCAAATATCTATTATTGTCCATTTTACTCGATCTCCTAAACGGTTAAAAATAAGACATCGCGGTTTTCACCAGTGGATTTAGCACCTCATTTTACATAAAATGAGTCCTATAAGTCTACATTCAAGATTTGATAAAGGTACAAACGAATAAAATGTTAATATATCACATTTTCAAATATCTATTATTTTCCATTTTACTCGATCTCCTAAACAGTTAAAGGTAGGACATCGCGGTTTTCACCAGTGGATTTAGCACCTCATTTTACATTATATAAGTTCTATAAGTCTACTCTCAGGAGTTGATAAACGTACAAACGAATAAAATGTTTATATAACACATTTTCAAATATCTATTATTTTCCATTTTACTCGATCTCCTAAATAGTTAAAGATAGGACATCGCGGTTTTAACAAGTGGATTAAGCTCCTCATTTTACATAAAATAAGTTCTATAAGTCTACTGTCAAGAGTTGATAAAGGTACAATCGAATAAAATATTTATTTATCACATTTTCAAATATCTATTATTGTCCATTTTACTCGATCTCCTAAACGGTTAAAGATAGGACATCGCGGTTTTCACCAGTGGATTTAGCACCTCATTTTACATAAAATAAGTTCTATAAGTCTACTCTCAGGTGTTGATAAAGGTTCAAACGAATAAAATGTTTATATATCACATTTTCAAATATCTATTATTTTTCTCTTTACTCGATCTCCTAAACGGTTAAAGAAAGGACATCGCGGTTTTCACCAGTGGATTAAGCACCTCATTTTACATAAAATAAGTTCTATAAGTCTACTCCCAGGAGTTGATAAAGGTACAAACGAATAAAATGTTTATATATCAAATTTTCAAATATCTATTATTCTCCATTTTATTCTATCTCCTAAACGGTTAAAGATAGGACATCGCGGTTTTCACTAGTGGAATGAGCACCTAATTTTACATAAAATGAAACCTATAAGTCTACTCTCAAGAGTTGATAAAGGTACAAACGAATAAAATGTTTATAAAACACATTTTCAAATTTCTATTATTCTCCATTATACTCGATCTCCTAAACGGTTAAAGATAGGACATCGCTGTTTTCATCAGTGGATTAAGCACCTCATTTTACATAAAATAAGTTCTATAAGTCTACTCTCAGGAGTTGATAAACGTACAAATGAATAAAATGTTTATATATCACATTTTCAAATATCTATTATTCTCCATTTTACTCGATCTCCTAAACGGTTAAAGATAGGACATCGGGGTTTTCACCAGTGGATTTAGCACCTCATTTTACATAAAATAAATTCTATAAATCTACTCTCAGGAGTTGATAAAGGTACAAACGAATAAAATGTTTATATATCAAATTTTCAAATATCTATTATTCTCCATTTTACTCGATCTCCTAAACGGTTTTAGATAGAACATCGCGGTTTTTAAATGTGGATTTAGCACCTCATTTTACAAAAAATAAGTTCTATAAGTATACTCTCAAGAGTTGATAAAGGTACAAACGAATAAAATATTTATATATATCATTTTCAAATATCTATTATTCTCCATTTTACTCGATCTCCTAAACGGTTACAGATAGGACATCGCGGTTTTTACCAGTGGATTTAGCACCTCATTTTACATAAAATAAGTTCTATAAGTCTACCCTCAAGAGTTGATAAAGGTACAAACGAATAAAATGTTTATATATCACATTTTCAATTATCTATTATTCTCCATTTTACTCTATCTCCTAAACGGATAAAGATAGAACATCGCGGTTTTCACCAGTTGAATAAGCACCTCATTTTACATAAAATATGTCCTATAAGTCTACTCTCAAGAGTTGATAAAGGTACAAACGAATAAAATGTTTATATATCACACTTTCAAATATCTATTATTCTCCATTTTTCTCGATCTCCTAAACGGTTAAAGATAGGACATCGCGGTTTTCACCAGTGGATTTAGCACCTAATTTTACATAAAATAAGTTCTATAAATCTACTCTCAGGAGTTGATAAAGGTACAAACGAATAAAATGTTTATATATCAAATTTTCAAATATCTAATATTCTCCATTGTACTCGATCTCCTAAAGGGTTTCAGATAGAACATCGCGGTTTTTACCAGTGGATTAAGCACCTCATTTTACATAAAATAAGTTCTATAAGTCTACTCTTAGGAGTTGATAATCGTACAAACGAATAAAATGTTTATGTATCACATTTTCAAATATCTATTATTCTCCATTTTACTCGATCTCCTAAACGGTTAAAGATAGGACATCGCGGTTTTCACGAGTGGATTTAGCACCTCATTTTACATTATATAAGTTCTATAAGTCTACTCTCAGGAGTTGATAAACGTACAAACGAATAAAATGTTTATATATCACATTTTCAAATATCTATTATTCTCCATTTTACTCGATCTCCTAAACGGTTAAAGATAGGACATCGCGGTTTTCACCAGTTGAATAAGCACCTCATTTTACATAAAATATGTCCTATAAGTCTACTCGCAAGAGTTGATAAAGGTACAAACGAATAAAATGTTTATATATCACATTTTCAAATATCTATTATTCTCCATTTTACTCGATCTCCTAAACGGTTAAAAATAAGACATCGCGGTTTTCACCAGTGGATTTAGCACCTCATTTTACATAAAATGAGTCCTATAAGTCTACATTCAAGAGTTGATAAAGGTACAAACGGATAAAATGTTAATATATCACATTTTCAAATATCTATTATTTTCCATTTTACTCGATCTCCTAAACAGTTAAAGGTAGGACATCGCGGTTTTCACCAGTGGATTTAGCACCTCATTTTACATTATATAAGTTCTATAAGTCTACTCTCAGGAGTTGATAAACGTACAAACGAATAAAATGTTTATATAACACATTTTCAAATATCTATTATTTTCCATTTTACTCGATCTCCTAAATAGTTAAAGATAGGACATCGCGGTTTTAACAAGTGGATTAAGCTCCTCATTTTACATAAAATAAGTTCTATAAGTCTACTGTCAAGAGTTGATAAAGGTACAATCGAATAAAATATTTATTTATCACATTTTCAAATATCTATTATTGTCCATTTTACTCGATCTCCTAAACGGTTAAAGATAGGACATCGCGGTTTTCACCAGTGGATTTAGCACCTCATTTTACATAAAATAAGTTCTATAAGTCTACTCTCAGGTGTTGATAAAGGTTCAAACGAATAAATTGTTTATATATCACATTTTCAAATATCTATTATTTTTCTCTTTACTCGATCTCCTAAACGGTTAAAGAAAGGACATCGCGGTTTTCACCAGTGGATTAAGCACCTCATTTTACATAAAATAAGTTCTATAAGTCTACTCCCAGGAGTTGATAAAGGTACAAACGAATAAAATGTTTATATATCAAATTTTCAAATATCTATTATTCTCCATTTTATTCTATCTCCTAAACGGTTAAAGATAGGACATCGCGGTTTTCACTAGTGGAATGAGCACCTAATTTTACATAAAATGAAACCTATAAGTCTACTCTCAAGAGTTGATAAAGGTACAAACGAATAAAATGTTTATAAAACACATTTTCAAATATCTATTATTCTCCATTATTCTCGATCTCCTAAACGGTTAAAGATAGGACATCGCTGTTTTCATCAGTGGATTAAGCACCTCATTTTACATAAAATAAGTTCTATAAGTCTACTCTCAGGAGTTGATAAACGTACAAATGAATAAAATGTTTATATATCACATTTTCAAATATCTATTATTCTCCATTTTACTCGATCTCCTAAACGGTTAAAGATAGGACATCGGGGTTTTCACCAGTGGATTTAGCACCTCATTTTACATAAAATAAATTCTATAAATCTACTCTCAGGAGTTGATAAAGGTACAAACGAATAAAATGTTTATATATCAAATTTTCAAATATCTATTATTCTCCATTTTACTCGATCTCCTAAACGGTTTTAGATAGAACATCGCGGTTTTTAAATGTGGATTTAGCACCTCATTTTACAAAAAATAAGTTCTATAAGTATACTCTCAAGAGTTGATAAAGGTACAAACGAATAAAATATTTATATATATCATTTTCAAATATCTATTATTCTCCATTTTACTCGATCTCCTAAACGGTTACAGATAGGACATCGCGGTTTTCACCAGTTGAATAAGCACCTCATTTTACATAAAATAAATTCTATAAATCTACTCTCAGGAGTTGATAAAGGTACAAACGAATAAAATGTTTATATATCAAATTTTCAAATATCTATTATTCTCCATTTTACTCGATCTCCTAAACGGTTTTAGATAGAACATCGCGGTTTTTAAATATGGATTTAGCACCTCATTTTACAAAAAATAAGTTCTATAAGTATACTCTCAAGAGTTGATAAAGGTACAAACGAATAAAATATTTATATATATCATTTTCAAATATCTATTATTCTCCATTTTACTCGATCTCCTAAACGGTTAAAGATAGGACATCGGGGTTTTCACCAGTGGATTTAGCACCTCATTTTACATAAAATAAATTCTATAAATCTACTCTCAGGAGTTGATAAAGGTACAAACGAATAAAATGTTTATATATCAAATTTTCAAATATCTATTATTCTCCATTTTACTCGATCTCCTAAACGGTTAAAGATAGGACATCGCGGTTTTCACGAGTGGATTTAGCACCTCATTTTACATTATATAAGTTCTATAAGTCTACTCTCAGGAGTTGATAAACGTACAAACGAATAAAATGTTTATATATCACATTTTCAAATATCTATTATTCTCCATTTTACTCGATCTCCTAAACGGTTAAAGATAGGACATCGCGGTTTTCACCAGTTGAATAAGCACCTCATTTTACATAAAATATGTCCTATAAGTCTACTCGCAAGAGTTGATAAAGGTACAAACGAATAAAATGTTTATATATCACATTTTCAAATATCTATTATTCTCCATTTTTCTCGATCTCCTAAACGGTTAAAGATAGGACATCGCGGTTTTCACCAGTGGATTTAGCACCTCATTTTACATAAAATAAGTTCTATAAATCTACTCTCAGGAGTTGATAAAGGTTAAAACGAATAAAATGTTTATATATCAAATTTTCAAATATCTATTATTCTCCATTTTACTCGATCTCCTAAACGGTTTCAGATAGAACATCGCGGTTTTCACCAGAGGATTTAGCAGCTCATTTTACATAAAATAAGTTCTATAAATCTACTCTCAGGAGTTGATAAAGGTTAAAACGAATAAAATGTTTATATATCACATTTTCAAATATCTATTATTCTCCATTTTACTCGATCTACTAAACGGTTAAAGATAGGACATCGCGGTTTTCACCAGTTGAATAAGCACCTCATTTTACATAAAATATGTCCTATAAGTCTACTCGCAAGAGTTGATAAAGGTACAAACGAATAAAATGTTTATATATCACATTTTCAAATATCTATTATTCTCCATTTTTCTCGATCTCCTAAACGGTTAAAGATAGGACATCGCGGTTTTCACCAGTGGATTTAGCACCTCATTTTACATAAAATAAGTTCTATAAATCTACTCTCAGGAGTTGATAAAGGTTAAAACGAATAAAATGTTTATATATCAAATTTTCAAATATCTATTATTCTCCATTTTACTCGATCTCCTAAACGGTTTCAGATAGAACATCGCGGTTTTCACCAGAGGATTTAGCAGCTCATTTTACATAAAATAAGTCCTATAAGTCTACTCTCAAGAGTTGATAAAGGTACAAACGAATAAAATATTTATATATATCATTTTCAAATATCTATTATTCTCCATTTTATTCTATCTCCTAAACTGTTAAAGATAGGACATCGCGGTTTTCACTAGTGAAATGAGCACCTAATTTTACATAAAATAAGACTTATAAGTCTACTCTCAAGAGTTGATAAAGGTACAAACGAATAAAATGTTTGTATATCACATTTTCAAATATCTATTATTCTCCATTTTACTCGATCTCCAAATCGGGTAAAGATAGGACATCGCGGTTTTCACCAGTGGATTTAGCACCTCATTTTACAAAAAATAAGTTCTATAAGTCCACCCTCAAGAGTTGATAAAGGTACAAACGAATAAAATATTTATATATCACATTTTCAAATATCTATTATTCTCCATTTTACTCTATCTCCTAAACAATTAAAGATAGAACATCGCGGTTTTCACCAGTGGAGTAAGCACCTCATTTTACATAAAATAAGTTCTATAAGTCTACTCTCAGGAGTTGATAAAGGTACAAACGAATAAAATGTTTATATATCACATTTTCAAAAAATCTATTATTCTCCATTTTACTCTATCTCCTAAACGGCTAAAGATAGGACATTGCGGTTTTCACCAGTGGATTAGACATCTCATTTTACATAAAATAAGTTCTATAAGTCTACTCTCAGGAGTTGATAAAGGTACAAACGAATAAAATGTTTATTTATCACATTTTCAAATATCTATTATTCTCCATTTTACTCTATCTCCTAAACGGTTAAAGATAGGACATCGCGATTTAAACCAGTGGATTCAGCACCTCATTTTACATAAAATAAGTCTTATAAATTTACTCTCAAGAGTTGTTAAAGGTACAAACGAATCAAATGTTTGTATATCATATTTTCAAATATCTATTATTTTTCTTTTTACTAGATCTCCTAAACGGTTAAAGATAGGACATCGCGGTCTTTACCAGTGGATTTAGCATCTCATTTTACATAAAATAAGTCCTATAAGTCAACTGTCAAGAGATGATAAAGGTACAAACGAATAAAATGTTTATTTATCACATTTTCAAATATGTATTATTCTTCATTTTACTCGATTTCCTAAACGGTTAAAGATAGGACATCGCGGTTTTCCCCAGTGGATTTAGCACCTCATTTTACATAAAATATGTCCTATAAGTCTACTCTCAAGGGTTGATAAAGGTTCAAACGATTAAAATGTTTATTAATCACATTTTCAAATATCTATTATTCTCCATTTTATTCTATCTCCTAAACGGTTGAAGATAAGACATCGCGGTTTTCACTAGTGGAATGAGCACCTAATTTTACAT
Source organism: Silvanus unidentatus (assembly GCA_963930825.1). Lineage (NCBI taxonomy): Eukaryota > Metazoa > Arthropoda > Insecta > Coleoptera > Silvanidae > Silvanus > Silvanus unidentatus. The sequence goes on along the minus strand of OZ005760.1, from coordinate 11,765,833 downwards.
AAAATGAAACCTATAAGTCTACTCTCAAGAGTTGATAAAGGTACAAACGAATAAAATGTTTATAAAACACATTTTCAAATATCTATTATTCTCCATTATACTCGATCTTCTAAACGGTTAAAAATAAGACATCGCGGTTTTCACCAGTGGATTAAGCACCCCATTTTACATAAAATGAGTCCTATAATTCTACACTCAAGAGTTGATAAAGGTACAAACGAATAAAATGTTAATATATCACATTTTCAAATATCTATTATCCTCCATTTTACTCAATCTCCTAAACGGTTAAAGATAGGACATCGCGGTTTTCACCAGTGGATTTAGCACCTCATTTTACATAAAATAAGTTCTATAAGTCTACTGTCAAGAGTTGATAAAGGTACAAACGAATAAAATGTTTATATATCAAATTTTCAAATATCTATTATTCTCCATTTTACTCAATCTCCTAAACGGTTAAAGATAGGACATCGCGGCTTTCACCAGTAAATTTAGCACCTCATTTTACATAAAATAAGTCCTATAAGTCTACTCTCAAGAGTTGATAAAGGTACAAACGAATAAAATGTTTATATATCAAATTTTCAAATATCTATTATTCTCCATTTTATTCTATCTCCTAAACTGTTAAAGATAGGACATCGCGGTTTTCAACAGTGGATTTAGCACCTCATTTTACATAAAATAAGTTCTATAAATCTACTCTCAGGAGTTGATAAAGGTTAAAACGAATAAAATGTTTATATATGAAATTTTCAAATATCTAATATTCTCCATTTTATTCTATCTCCTAAACTGTTAAAGATAGGACATCGCGGTTTTCACTAGTGAAATGAGCACCTCATTTTACATAAAATAAGTCCTATAAGTCTACTCTCAAGAGTTGATAAAGGTACAAACGAATAAAGTGTTTGTATATCATATTTTCAAATATCTATTATTTTCCTCTTTACTCGATCTCCTAAACGGTTAAAGATAGGACATCGCGATTTTCACCAATGGATTCAGCACCTTATTTTACATAAAATAAGTCTTATAAATTTACTCTCAAGAGTTGTTAAAGGTACAAACGAATCAAATGTTTGTATATCATATTTTCAAATATCTATTATTTTCCTTTTTACTAGATCTCCTAAACGGTTATAGAACATCGCGGTTTTCACAAGTGGATTAAGCACCTCATTTTACATAAAATAAGTCCTATAAGTCTACTGTCAAGAGATGATAAAAGTACAAACGAATCAAATGTTTATATATCACATTTTCAAATATCTATTATTTTCCTTTTTACTCGATCTCCTAAACGGTTAAAGATAAAACATCGCGGATGTCACCAGTGGATTTAGCACCTCCTTTTACATAAAATAAGTCCTATAAGTCTACTCTCAAGAGTTGATAAAGGTACAAACGAATAAAATGTTAATATATCACATTTTCAAATATCTATTATTTTCCTTTTTACTCGATCTCCTAAACGGTTAAAGATAGGACATCGCGGTTTTCACCAGTGGATTTAGCACCTCATTTTACATAAAATAAGTCCTATAAGTCTACTCTCAAGAGTTGATAAAGGTACAAACGAATAAAATGTTTAAATATCACATTTTCAAATATATATTATTCTCCATTTTAGTCGATCTCCTAAACGGTTAAAGATAGGACATCGCGGTTTTCACCAGTGGATTTAGCACCTCATTTTACATCAATTAAGTCCTATAAGTCTACTGTCAGGGGTTGATAAAGGTACAAACGAATAAAATGTTTATATGTCACAATTTCAAATATCTATTATTTTCCTTTTTACTCGATCACCTAAACGGTTAAAAATAGAACATCGCGGTTATCACCAGTGGATTTAGCACCTCATTTTACATAAAATGAGTTCTATAAGTCTACTCTCAGGGGTTGATAAAGGTACAAACGAATAAAATGTTTATATATCACAATTTCAAATATCTATTATTTTCCATTTTACTCGATCTCCTAAACGGTTAAAAAATGAAATCGCAATTTTCACCAGTGGATTTAGGACCGCATTTTACATAAAATGAGTCCTATAAGTCTACTCTCAAGAGTTGATAAAGGTACAAACGAATAAAATGTTTATATATCACAATTTCAAATATCTATTATTTTCCATTTTACTCGATCTCCTAAAGGGTTAAAGATAGGACATCGCGGTTTTCACCAGTAGATTTAGCACCTCATTTTACATAAATTATGTCCTATAAGTCTACCCTCAAGAGTTGATAAAGGTACAAACGAATCAAATGTTTATATATCACACTTTCAAATATCTATTATTTTCCTTTTTACTCGATCTCCTAAATGGTTAAAGATAAAACATCGCGGTTGTCACCAGTGGATTTAGCACCTCATTTTATTTAAAATAAGTTTAATAAGTCTACTCTCAAGAGTTGATAAAGGTACAAACGAAGAAAATGTTAATATATCACATTTTCAAATATCTATTATTTTCCTTTTTACTCGATCTCCTAAACGGTTAAAGATAGGACATCGCGGTTTTCACCAGTGGATTTAGCACCTCATTTTACATAAAATAAGTCCTATAAGTCTACTCTCAGGAGTTGATAAAGGTACAAACGAATAAAATGTTTACATATCAAATTTTCAAATATCTATTATTTTCCTTTTTACTCGATCTCCTTAACGGTTAAAGATAGGACATCGCGGTTTTCACCAGTGGATTAAGCACCTCATTTTACATAAATTAAGTCCTATAAGTCTACTGTCAAGAGTTGATTAAGGTACAAACGAATAAAATGTCTATATATCACATTTTCAAATATATATTATTCTCCATTTTACTCGATCTCCTAATCGGTTAAAGATAGCACATCGCGGTTTTCACCAGTGGATTTAGCACCTCATTTTACATAAAATAAGTTCTATAAGTCTACTCTCAGGAGTTGATAAAGGTACAAACGAATACAATGTTTATATATCAAATTTTCAAATATCTATTATTCTCCATTTTACTCTATCTCCTAAACGGTTAAAGATTTGACATCGCGGTCTCACCAGTGAATTTAGCACCTCATTTTACATAAAATAAGTTCTATAAGTCTACTGTCCTGAGATGATAAAGGTACAAACGAATAAAATGTTTATATATCACAATTTCAAATATCAATTATTTACCTTTTACTCGATCTCCTAAACGGTTAAAGATAGGACATCGCGGTTTTCACCAGTGGATTAAGCTTCTCATTTTACATAAATTAAGTCCTATAAGTCTACTGTCGATAGTTGATAGAGGTACAAACGAATAAAATGTCTATATATCACATTTTCAAATATATATTATTCTCCATCTTACTCGATCTCCTAAACGGTTAAAGATAGGACATCGCGGTTTTCACCAGTGGATTAAGTACCTCATTTTACATACAATAAGTCCTATAAGTCTACTGTCAAGAGTTGATAAAGGTACAAACGAATAAAATGTTTATATATCACATTTTCATATATCTATTATTCTCCATTTTACTCGATCTCTTAAACGGTTAAAGATAGGGCATCGCGGTTTTCACCAGTGGATTTAGCACCTCATTTTACATAAAATGAGTCCTATAAGTCTACTCTCAAGAGTTGATAAAGGTACAAACGAATAAAATGTTCATATATCACAATTTCAAATATCTATTATTTTCCTTTTTACTCGATCACCTAAACGGTTAGAAATAGAACATCGCGGTTTTTACCAGTGGATTAAGCACCTCATTTTACATAAAATAAGTCCTATAAGTCTACTCTCAGGAGTTGATAAAGGTACAAACGAATAAAATGTTTATATATCAAATTTTCAAATATCTATTATTTTCCTTTTTACTCGATCTCCTTAACGGTTAAAGATAGGACATCGCGGTTTTCACCAGTGGATTAAGCACCTCATTTTACATAAATTAAATCCTATAAGTCTACTGTCAAGAGTTGATTAAGGTACAAACGAATAAAATGTCTATATATCACATTTTCAAATATATATTATTCTCCATTTTACTCGATCTCCTAATCGGTTAAAGATAGCACATCGCGGTTTTCACCAGTGGATTTAGCACCTCATTTTACATAAAATAAGTTCTATAAGTCTACTCTCAGGAGTTGATAAAGGTACAAACGAATACAATGTTTATATATCAAATTTTCAAATATCTATTATTCTCCATTTTACTTGATCACCTAAACGGTTAGAAATAGAACATCGCGGTTTTTACCAGTGGATTAAGCACCTCATTTTACATAAAATAAGTCCTATAAGTCTACTCTCAGGAGTTGATAAAGGTACAAACGAATAAAATGTTTATATATCAAATTTTCAAATATCTATTATTTTCCTTTTTACTCGATCTCCTTAACGGTTAAAGATAGGACATCGCGGTTTTCACCAGTGGATTAAGCACCTCATTTTACATAAATTAAATCCTATAAGTCTACTGTCAAGAGTTGATTAAGGTACAAACGAATAAAATGTCTATATATCACATTTTCAAATATATATTATTCTCCATTTTACTCGATCTCCTAATCGGTTAAAGATAGCACATCGCGGTTTTCACCAGTGGATTTAGCACCTCATTTTACATAAAATAAGTTCTATAAGTCTACTCTCAGGAGTTGATAAAGGTACAAACGAATAAAATGTTTATATATCACATTTTCAAATATCTATTATTCTCCATTTTACTCGATTTCCTAAAGAATTAAAGATAGGACATCGCGGATTTCACCAGTGGATTTAGCACCTCACTTTACATAAAATAAGTTCTATAAGTCTACTCTCAGGAGTTGATAAAGGTACAAACGAATAAAATGTTTATATATCAAATTGTCAAATATTTATTATTCTTCATATAACTCGATCTCCTAAACGGTTAAAGATAGGACATCGCGGTTTTTACCAGTGGATTTAGCACCTCATTTTACATAAAATAAGTTCTATAAGTCTACCCTCTGGAGTTGATAAAGGTACAAACGAATATAATGTTTATATATCAAATTTTCAAATATCTATTATTCTCCATTTTACTCTATCTCCTAAACGGTTAAAGATTTGACATCGCGGTTTTCACCAGTGAATTTAGCACCTCATTTTACATAAAATAAGTTCTATAAGTCTACTCTCAGGAGTTGATAAATGTACAAACGAATAAAATGTTTATATATCACATTTTCAAATTTCTATTATTCTCCATTTTACTCTATCTCCTAAACGGTTAAAGATAGGACATCGCGGTTTTCACTAGTGAAATAAGTACCTAATTTTATATAAAATAAGACCTATAATTCTACTCTTAAGAGTTGATAAAGGTACAAGCGAATAAAATGTTTATAAATCACATTTTCAAATATCTATTATTCTCCATTTTACTCGATCTCCTAAACGGTTAAAGATAGGACAACGCGGTTTTCACCAGTGGATTTAGCATCTCATTTTACATAAGTAAAGTTCTATAAGTCTACTCTCAGGAGTTGATAAAGGTACAAACGAATAAAATGTTTATATATCACATTTTCAAATATCTATTATTCTCCATTTTACTCGATCTCCTAAACTCCTAAACGGTTAGGGATAGGACATCGCAAATTTCACCAGTGGATTAAGCACCTCATTTTACATAAAATAAGTCCTATAAGTCTAGTCACAGGTGTTGATAAAGGTACATACGGATAAAATGATTATATATCACATTTTCAAATATCTATTATTCTCCATTTTACTCGAGGTTTTCACCAGTGGATTTAGCACCTCATTTTGCATAAAATAAGTCCTATAAGTCTACTCTCAAGAGTTGATAAAGGTACAAACGAATAAAATGTTTATATATCACATTTTCAAATTTCTATTATTCTCCATTTTACTCGATCTCCTAACTCGATCTCCTAAACGGTTAAAGATAAGACATCGCGGTTTTTACCAGTGGATTTAGCACCTTATTTTACATAAAATAAGTCCTATAGGTCTTCTCTCAAGAATTGATAAAGGTACAAACGAATTAAATGTTTATATATCACATTTTCAAATTTCTATTATTCTCCATTTTACTCGATCTCCTAAACGGTTAAAGATAGGACATCGCGAATTTTACCAATGGATTTAGCACCTCATTTTACATAAAATAAGTTTTATAAGTCTACTCTCAAGAATTGATAAAGGTACAAACGAATAAAATGTTTATATATCACATTTTCAAATTTCTATTATTCTCCATTTTACTCGATCTCTTAACTCGATCTCCTAAACGGTGAAAGATAGGACATCGCGGTTTTCACCAGTGGATTTAGCATCTCATTTTACATAAATAATGTTCTATAAGTCTACTCTCAGGAGTTGATAAAGGTACAAACGAATAAAATGTTTATATATCACATTTTCAAATTTCTATTATTCTCCATTTTACTCGATCTCTTAACTCGATCTCCTAAACGGTGAAAGATAGGACATTGCGGTTTTTACCAGTGGATTTAGCACCTTATTTTACATAAAATAAGTCCTATAGGTCTTCTCTCAAGAATTGATAAAGGTACAAACGAATTAAATGTTTATATATCACATTTTCAAATTTCTATTATTCTCCATTTTACTCGATCTCCTAAACGGTTAAAGATAGGACATCGCGGATTTTACCAGTGGATTTAGCACCTCATTTTACATAAAATAAGTTTTATAAGTCTACTCTCAAGAATTGATAAAGGTACAAACGAATAAAATGTTTATATATCACATTTTCAAATTTCTATTATTCTCCATTTTACTCGATCTCCTAACTCGATCTCCTAAACGGATAAAGATAGGACATCGCGGTTTTCACCAGTGGAATAAGCACCTCAGTTTACATAAAATATGTCCTATAAGTCTACTGTCAAGAGTTGATAAAGGTACAATCGAATAAAATGTTTATATATCACATTTTCAAATATCTCTTATTCTCCATTTTACTCGATCTCCTAAACGGTTAAAGATAGGACATCGCGGATTTTACCAGTGGATTTAGCACCTCATTTTACATAAAATAAGTTTTATAAGTCTACTCTCAAGAATTGATAAAGGTACAAACGAATAAAATGTTTATATATCAAATTTTCAAATATCTATTATTCTCCATTTCACTCGATCTCCTAAACGGTTAAAGATAAGACATCGCGATATTCACCAGTGGATTTAGCACCTCATTTTACATAAAATAAGTTCTATAAGTCTACTCTTAGGAGTTGATAAAGGTACAAACGAATAAAATGTTTATAAAACACATTTTCAAATATCTATTATTTTCCATTTTACTCGATCTCCTAAAGGGTTAAAGATAGGACATCGCGGTTTTCACCAGTGGATTTAACACCTCATTTTACATAAAATATGTAATATAAGTCTACTCTCAAGAGTTGATAAAGGTACAAACGATTCAAATGTTTATATATCAAATTTTCAAATATCTATTATTCTCCATTTTACTCGATCTCCTAAACGGTTAAAGATAAGACATCGCGGTTTTCACCAGTGGATTTAGCACCTCAGTTTACATAAAATATGTCCTATAAGTCTATTGTCAAGAGTTGATAAAGGTACAATCGAATAAAATGTTTATATATCACATTTTCAAATATCTATTATTCTCCATTTTACTCGATCTCCTAAACGGTTAAAGATAGGACATCGCGGTTTTCACCAATGGATTTAGCACCTCATTTTACATAAAATAAGTTCTATAAGTCTACTCTCAGGAGTTAATAAAGGTACAAACAAATAAAATGTTTATATATCAAATTTTCAAATATCTATTATTTTCCATTTTACTCGATCTCCTAAACGGTTAAAGATAAGACATCGCGGTTTTCACCAGTGGATTTAGCACCTCATTTTACAAAAAATAAGTTCTATAAGTCTACACTCAAGAGTTGATAAAGGTACAAACGAATAAAATGTTTATTTATCACATTTTCAAATATGTATTATTGTCCATTTTACTCGATCTCCTAAACGGTTAAAGATAGGACATCGCGATATTCACCAGTGGATTTAGCACCTCATTTTACATAAAATAAGTTCTATAAGTCTACTCTTAGGAGTTGATAAAGGTACAAACGAATAAAATGTTTATATATCAAATTTTCAAATATCTATTATTTTCCATTTTACTCGATCCCCTAAAGGGATAAAGATAGGACATCGCGGTTTTCACCAGTGGATTTAACACCTCATTTTACATAAAATATGTCCTATAAGTCTACTCTCAAGAGTTGATAAAGGTACAAACGATTCAAATGTTTATATATCATGTTCATTTTCAAATATCTATTATTTTCCTTTTTACTCGATCTCCTAAACGGTTAAAGATAGGACATCGCGGTTTTTACCAGTGGATTTAGCACCTCATTTTACATAAAATATGTTTTATAAGTCTACTCTCAAGAATTGATAAAGGTACAAACGAATAAAATGTTTATATATCACATTTTCAAATTTCTATTATTCTCCATTTTACTCGATCTCCTAACTCGATCTCCTAAACGGTTAAAGATAGGACATCGCGGTTTTTACCAGTGGATTTAGCACCTTATTTTACATAAAATAAGTCTTATAGGTCTTCTCTCAAGAATTGATAAAGGTACAAACGAATTAAATGTTTATATATCACATTTTCAAATTTCTATTATTCTCCATTTTACTCGATCTCCTAAACGGTTAAAGATAGGACATCGCGGATTTTACCAGTGGATTTAGCACCTCATTTTACCTAAAATAAGTTTTATAAGTCTACACTCAAGAGTTGATAAAGGTACAAACGAACAAAATGTTTATTTATCACATTTTCAAATATGTATTATTGTCCATTTTACTCGATCTCCTAAACGGTTAAAGATAGGACATCGCTGTTTCCACTAGTGGATTTAGCACTTCATTTTACATAAAATATGTCCTATAAGTCCACTTTTAAGAGTTGATAAAGGTACAAACGAATAAAATGTTTATATATCACATTTTCAAATATCTATTATTCTCCATTTTACTCGATTTCCTAAACGGTTAAAGATAGGACATCGCGGTTTTCACCAGTGAATTTAGCACCTCATTTTACATAAAATAAGTTCTATAAGTCTACTCTCAGGAATTTATATAGGTACAAACGAATAAAATGTTTATATATCAAATTTTCAAATATCGATTATTCTCCATTTTACTCTATCTCCTAAACGGTTAAAGATTTGACATCGCGGTTTTCACCAGTGAATTTAGCACCTCATTTTACATAAAATAAGTTCTATAAGTCTACTCTCAGGAGTTTATATAGGTACAAACGGATAAAATGTTTATATATCACATTTTCAAATTTCTATTATTCTCCATTTTACTCGATTTCCTAAACGGTTAAAGATAGGACATCGCGGTTTTCACCAGTGGATTTAGCACCTCATTTTACATAAAATAAGTTCTATAAGTCTACTCTCAGGAGTTGATAAAGGTACAAACGAATAAAATGTTTATATATCACATTTTCAAATTTCTATTATTCTCCATTTTACTCTATCTCCTAAACGGTTAAAGATAAAACATCGCGGTTTTCACTAGTGAAATGAGCACCTAATTTTATATAAAATAAGACCTATAATTCTACTCTTAAGAGTTGATAAAGGTACAAGCGAATAAAATGTCTATATATCACATTTTCAAATATATATTATTCTCCATCTTACTCGATCTCCTAAACGGTTAAAGATAGGACATCGCGGTTTTCACCAGTGGATTAAGTACCTCATTTTACATACAATAAGTCCTATAAGTCTACTGTCAAGAGTTGATAAAGGTACAAACGAATAAAATGTTTATATATCACATTTTCATATATCTATTATTCTCCATTTTACTCGATCTCTTAAACGGTTAAAGATAGGGCATCGCGGTTTTCACCAGTGGATTTAGCACCTCATTTTACATAAAATGAGTCCTATAAGTCTACTCTCAAGAGTTGATAAAGGTACAAACGAATAAAATGTTCATATATCACAATTTCAAATATCTATTATTTTCCTTTTTACTCGATCACCTAAACGGTTAGAAATAGAACATCGCGGTTTTTACCAGTGGATTAAGCACCTCATTTTACATAAAATAAGTCCTATAAGTCTACTCTCAGGAGTTGATAAAGGTACAAACGAATAAAATGTTTATATATCAAATTTTCAAATATCTATTATTTTCCTTTTTACTCGATCTCCTTAACGGTTAAAGATAGGACATCGCGGTTTTCACCAGTGGATTAAGCACCTCATTTTACATAAATTAAATCCTATAAGTCTACTGTCAAGAGTTGATTAAGGTACAAACGAATAAAATGTCTATATATCACATTTTCAAATATATATTATTCTCCATTTTACTCGATCTCCTAATCGGTTAAAGATAGCACATCGCGGTTTTCACCAGTGGATTTAGCACCTCATTTTACATAAAATAAGTTCTATAAGTCTACTCTCAGGAGTTGATAAAGGTACAAACGAATACAATGTTTATATATCAAATTTTCAAATATCTATTATTCTCCATTTTACTTGATCACCTAAACGGTTAGAAATAGAACATCGCGGTTTTTACCAGTGGATTAAGCACCTCATTTTACATAAAATAAGTCCTATAAGTCTACTCTCAGGAGTTGATAAAGGTACAAACGAATAAAATGTTTATATATCAAATTTTCAAATATCTATTATTTTCCTTTTTACTCGATCTCCTTAACGGTTAAAGACAGGACATCGCGGTTTTCACCAGTGGATTAAGCACCTCATTTTACATAAATTAAATCCTATAAGTCTACTGTCAAGAGTTGATTAAGGTACAAACGAATAAAATGTCTATATATCACATTTTCAAATATATATTATTCTCCATTTTACTCGATCTCCTAATCGGTTAAAGATAGCACATCGCGGTTTTCACCAGTGGATTTAGCACCTCATTTTACATAAAATAAGTTCTATAAGTCTACTCTCAGGAGTTGATAAAGGTACAAACGAATAAAATGTTTATATATCACATTTTCAAATATCTATTATTCTCCATTTTACTCGATTTCCTAAAGGGTTAAAGATAGGACATCGCGGTTTTCACCAGTGGATTTAGCACCTCACTTTACATAAAATAAGTTCTATAAGTCTACTCTCAGGAGTTGATAAAGGTACAAACGAATAAAATGTTTATATATCAAATTGTCAAATATTTATTATTCTTCATATAACTCGATCTCCTAAACGGTTAAAGATAGGACATCGCGGTTTTTACCAGTGGATTTAGCACCTCATTTTACATAAAATAAGTTCTATAAGTCTACCCTCTGGAGTTGATAAAGGTACAAACGAATATAATGTTTATATATCAAATTTTCAAATATCTATTATTCTCCATTTTACTCTATCTCCTAAACGGTTAAAGATTTGACATCGCGGTTTTCACCAGTGAATTTAGCACCTCATTTTACATAAAATAAGTTCTATAAGTCTACTCTCAGGAGTTGATAAATGTACAAACGAATAAAATGTTTATATATCACATTTTCAAATTTCTATTATTCTCCATTTTACTCTATCTCCTAAACGGTTAAAGATAGGACATCGCGGTTTTCACTAGTGAAATAAGTACCTAATTTTATATAAAATAAGACCTATAATTCTACTCTTAAGAGTTGATAAAGGTACAAGCGAATAAAATGTTTATAAATCACATTTTCAAATATCTATTATTCTCCATTTTACTCGATCTCCTAAACGGTTAAAGATAGGACAACGCGGTTTTCACCAGTGGATTTAGCATCTCATTTTACATAAGTAAAGTTCTATAAGTCTACTCTCAGGAGTTGATAAAGGTACAAACGAATAAAATGTTTATATATCACATTTTCAAATATCTATTATTCTCCATTTTACTCGATCTCCTAAACTCCTAAACGGTTAGGGATAGGACATCGCAAATTTCACCAGTGGATTAGGCACCTCATTTTACATAAAATAAGTCCTATAAGTCTAGTCACAGGTGTTGATAAAGGTACATACGGATAAAATGATTATATATCACATTTTCAAATATCTATTATTCTCCATTTTACTCGAGGTTTTCACCAGTGGATTTAGCACCTCATTTTGCATAAAATAAGTCCTATAAGTCTACTCTCAAGAGTTGATAAAGGTACAAACGAATAAAATGTTTATATATCACATTTTCAAATTTCTATTATTCTCCATTTTACTCGATCTCCTAACTCGATCTCCTAAACGGTTAAAGATAAGACATCGCGGTTTTTACCAGTGGATTTAGCACCTTATTTTACATAAAATAAGTCCTATAGGTCTTCTCTCAAGAATTGATAAAGGTACAAACGAATTAAATGTTTATATATCACATTTTCAAATTTCTATTATTCTCCATTTTACTCGATCTCCTAAACGGTTAAAGATAGGACATCGCGAATTTTACCAATAGATTTAGCACCTCATTTTACATAAAATAAGTTTTATAAGTCTACTCTCAAGAATTGATAAAGGTACAAACGAATAAAATGTTTATATATCACATTTTCAAATTTCTATTATTCTCCATTTTACTCGATCTCTTAACTCGATCTCCTAAACGGTGAAAGATAGGACATCGCGGTTTTCACCAGTGGATTTAGCATCTCATTTTACATAAATAATGTTCTATAAGTCTACTCTCAGGAGTTGATAAAGGTACAAACGAATAAAATGTTTATATATCACATTTTCAAATTTCTATTATTCTCCATTTTACTCGATCTCTTAACTCGATCTCCTAAACGGTGAAAGATAGGACATTGCGGTTTTTACCAGTGGATTTAGCACCTTATTTTACATAAAATAAGTCCTATAGGTCTTCTCTCAAGAATTGATAAAGGTACAAACGAATTAAATGTTTATATATCACATTTTCAAATTTCTATTATTCTCCATTTTACTCGATCTCCTAAACGGTTAAAGATAGGACATCGCGGATTTTACCAGTGGATTTAGCACCTCATTTTACATAAAATAAGTTTTATAAGTCTACTCTCAAGAATTGATAAAGGTACAAACGAATAAAATGTTTATATATCACATTTTCAAATTTCTATTATTCTCCATTTTACTCGATCTCCTAACTCGATCTCCTAAACGGATAAAGATAGGACATCGCGGTTTTCACCAGTGGAATAAGCACCTCAGTTTACATAAAATATGTCCTATAAGTCTACTGTCAAGAGTTGATAAAGGTACAATCGAATAAAATGTTTATATATCACATTTTCAAATATCTCTTATTCTCCATTTTACTCGATCTCCTAAACGGTTAAAGATAGGACATCGCGGATTTTACCAGTGGATTTAGCACCTCATTTTACATAAAATAAGTTTTATAAGTCTACTCTCAAGAATTGATAAAGGTACAAACGAATAAAATGTTTATATATCAAATTTTCAAATATCTATTATTCTCCATTTCACTCGATCTCCTAAACGGTTAAAGATAAGACATCGCGATATTCACCAGTGGATTTAGCACCTCATTTTACATAAAATAAGTTCTATAAGTCTACTCTTAGGAGTTGATAAAGGTACAAACGAATAAAATGTTTATAAAACACATTTTCAAATATCTATTATTTTCCATTTTACTCGATCTCCTAAAGGGTTAAAGATAGGACATCGCGGTTTTCACCAGTGGATTTAACACCTCATTTTACATAAAATATGTAATATAAGTCTACTCTCAAGAGTTGATAAAGGTACAAACGATTCAAATGTTTATATATCAAATTTTCAAATATCTATTATTCTCCATTTTACTCGATCTCCTAAACGGTTAAAGATAAGACATCGCGGTTTTCACCAGTGGATTTAGCACCTCAGTTTACATAAAATATGTCCTATAAGTCTATTGTCAAGAGTTGATAAAGGTACAATCGAATAAAATGTTTATATATCACATTTTCAAATATCTATTATTCTCCATTTTACTCGATCTCCTAAACGGTTAAAGATAGGACATCGCGGTTTTCACCAATGGATTTAGCACCTCATTTTACATAAAATAAGTTCTATAAGTCTACTCTCAGGAGTTAATAAAGGTACAAACAAATAAAATGTTTATATATCAAATTTTCAAATATCTATTATTTTCCATTTTACTCGATCTCCTAAACGGTTAAAGATAAGACATCGCGGTTTTCACCAGTGGATTTAGCACCTCATTTTACAAAAAATAAGTTCTATAAGTCTACACTCAAGAGTTGATAAAGGTACAAACGAATAAAATGTTTATTTATCACATTTTCAAATATGTATTATTGTCCATTTTACTCGATCTCCTAAACGGTTAAAGATAGGACATCGCGATATTCACCAGTGGATTTAGCACCTCATTTTACATAAAATAAGTTCTATAAGTCTACTCTTAGGAGTTGATAAAGGTACAAACGAATAAAATGTTTATATATCAAATTTTCAAATATCTATTATTTTCCATTTTACTCGATCCCCTAAAGGGATAAAGATAGGACATCGCGGTTTTCACCAGTGGATTTAACACCTCATTTTACATAAAATATGTCCTATAAGTCTACTCTCAAGAGTTGATAAAGGTACAAACGATTCAAATGTTTATATATCATGTTCATTTTCAAATATCTATTATTTTCCTTTTTACTCGATCTCCTAAACGGTTAAAGATAGAACATCGCGGTTTTTACCAGTGGATTTAGCACCTCATTTTATATAAAATAAGTTTAATTAGTCTACTCTCAAGAGTTGATAAAGGTACAAACGAATTAAATGTTTATATATCACATTTTCAAATTTCTATTATTCTCCATTTTACTCGATCTCCTAAACGGTTAAAGATAGGACATCGCGGATTTTACCAGTGGATTTAGCACCTCATTTTACATAAAATATGTTTTATAAGTCTACTCTCAAGAATTGATAAAGGTACAAACGAATAAAATGTTTATATATCACATTTTCAAATTTCTATTATTCTCCATTTTACTCGATCTCCTAACTCGATCTCCTAAACGGTTAAAGATAGGACATCGCGGTTTTCACCAGTGGAATAAGCACCTCAGTTTACATAAAATATGTCCTATAAGTCTACTGTCAAAAGTTGATAAAGGTACAATCGAATAAAATGTTTATATATCACATTTTCAAATATCTATTATTCTCCATTTTACTCGATCTCCTAAACGGTTAAAGATAGGACATCGCGGTTTTCACCAATGGATTTAGCACCTCATTTTACATAAAATAAGTTCTATAAGTCTACTCTCAGGAGTTAATAAAGGTACAAACGAATTAAATGTTTATATATCACATTTTCAAATTTCTATTATTCTCCATTTTACTCGATCTCCTAAACGGTTAAAGATAGGACATCGCGGATTTTACCAGTGGATTTAGCACCTCATTTTACCTAAAATAAGTTTTATAAGTCTACACTCAAGAGTTGATAAAGGTACAAACGAACAAAATGTTTATTTATCACATTTTCAAATATGTATTATTGTCCATTTTACTCGATCTCCTAAACGGTTAAAGATAGGACATCGCTGTTTCCACTAGTGGATTTAGCACTTCATTTTACATAAAATATGTCCTATAAGTCCACTTTTAAGAGTTGATAAAGGTACAAACGAATAAAATGTTTATATATCACATTTTCAAATATCTATTATTCTCCATTTTACTCGATTTCCTAAACGGTTAAAGATAGGACATCGCGGTTTTCACCAGTGAATTTAGCACCTCATTTTACATAAAATAAGTTCTATAAGTCTACTCTCAGGAATTTATATAGGTACAAACGAATAAAATGTTTATATATCAAATTTTCAAATATCGATTATTCTCCATTTTACTCTATCTCCTAAACGGTTAAAGATTTGACATCGCGGTTTTCACCAGTGAATTTAGCACCTCATTTTACATAAAATAAGTTCTATAAGTCTACTCTCAGGAGTTTATATAGGTACAAACGGATAAAATGTTTATATATCACATTTTCAAATTTCTATTATTCTCCATTTTACTCGATTTCCTAAACGGTTAAAGATAGGACATCGCGGTTTTCACCAGTGGATTTAGCACCTCATTTTACATAAAATAAGTTCTATAAGTCTACTCTCAGGAGTTGATAAAGGTACAAACGAATAAAATGTTTATATATCACATTTTCAAATTTCTATTATTCTCCATTTTACTCTATCTCCTAAACGGTTAAAGATAAAACATCGCGGTTTTCACTAGTGAAATGAGCACCTAATTTTATATAAAATAAGACCTATAATTCTACTCTTAAGAGTTGATAAAGGTACAAGCGAATAAAATGTTTATAAATCACATTTTCAAATATCTATTATTCTCCATTTTACTCGATCTCCTAAACTCCTAAACGGTTAGGGATAGGACATCGCGGTTTTCCCCAGTGGATTAAGCACCTCATTTTACATAAAATAAGTTCTATAAGTCTACTCTCAGGAATTTATATAGGTACAAACGAATAAAATGTTTATATATCAAATTTTCAAATATCTATTATTCTCCATTTTACTCTATCTCCTAAACGGTTAAAGATTTGACATCGCGGTTTTCACCAGTGAATTTAGCACCTCATTTTACATAAAATAAGTTCTATAAGTCTACTCTCAGGAGTCGATAATGGTACAAACGAATAAAATGTTTTTATATCACATTTTCAAATTTCTATTATTCTCCATTTTACTCGATCTCCTACCTCGATCTCCTAAACGGTTAAAGATAGGACTTCGTGGTTTTTACCAGTGGATTTAGCACCTCATTTTACATAAAATAAGTCTTATAAGTCTAGTCACAGGTGTTGATAAAGGTACATACGGATAAAATGATTATATATCACATTTTCAAATATCTATTATTCTCCATTTTACTCGAGGTTTTCACCAGTGGATTTAGCACCTCATTTTACATAAAATAAGTCCTATAAGTCTACTCTCAAGAGTTGATAAAGGCACAAACGAACAAAATGTTTATATATCACATTTTCAAATTTCTATTATTCTCCATTTTACTCGATCTCCTAAATGGTTAAAGATAGGACATCGCGGTTTTCACCAGTGGATTTAGCATCTCATTTTACATATATAAAGTTCTATAAGTCTACTCTCAGGAGTTGATAAAGGTACAAACAAATAAAATGTTTATATATCACATTTTCAAATATCTATTATTCTCCATTTTACTCGATCTCCTAAACTCCTAAACGGTTAGGGATAGGACATCGCGGTTTTCACCAGTGGATTAAGCACCTCATTTTACATAAAATAAGTCTTATAAGTCTAGTCACAGGTGTTGATAAAGGTACATACGGATAAAATGATTATATATCACATTTTCAAATATCTATTATTCTCCATTTTACTCTATCTCCTAAACGGTTAAAGATTTGACATCGCGGTTTTCACCAGTGAATTTAGCACCTCATTTTACATAAAATAAGTTCTATAAGTCTACTCTCAGGAGTTTATAAAGGTACAAACGAATAAAATGTTTATATATCACATTTTCAAATTTCTGTTATTCTCCAATTTACTCGATCTCCTAAACGGTTAAAGATAGGACATCGCGGTTTTAACAAGTGGATTAAGCACCTCATTTTACATAAAATAAGTCCTATAAGTCTACTCTCAAGAGTTGATAAAGGTACAAACGAATAAAATGTTTATATATCACATTTTAAAATTTCTATTATTCTCCATTTTACTCCATCTCCTAACTCGATCTCCTAAACGGTTACAGATAGGATATCGCGGTTTTTACCAGTGGATTTAGCACCTTATTTTACATAAAATAAGTCCTATAGGTCTTCTCTCTAGAATTGATAAAGGTACAAACGAATTAAATGTTTATATATCACATTTTCAAATTTCTATTATTCTCCATTTTACTCGATCTCCTACCTCGATCTCCTAAACGGTTAAAGATAGGACTTCGTGGTTTTTACCAGTGAATTTAGCACCTCATTTTACATAAAATAAGTCCTATAAGTCTACTTTCAAGAGTTGATAAAGGTACAAACGAATAAAATGTTTATATATCAAATTTTCAAATATCTATTATTCTCCATTTTACTCGATCTCCTAAACGGTTAAAGATAAGACATCGCGATATTCACCAGTGGATTTAGCACATCATTTTACATAAAATTAGTTCTATAAGTCTACTCTCAGGAGTTGATAAAGGTACAAACGAATAAAATGTTTATATATCAAATTTTCAAATATCTATTATTCTCCATTTTACTCGATCTCCTAAACGGTTAAAGATAAGACATCGCGATATTCACCAGTGGATTTAGCACATCATTTTACATAAAATTAGTTCTATAAGTCTACTCTCAGGAGTTGATAAAGGTACAAACGAATAAAATGTTTATATATCAAATTTTCAAATATCTATTATTCTCCATTTTACTCGATCTCCTAAACGGTTAAAGATAAGACATCGCGATATTCACCAGTGGATTTAGCACATCATTTTACATAAAATTAGTTCTATAAGTCTACTCTCAGGAGTTGATAAAGGTACAAACGAATAAAATGTTTATATATCAAATTTTCAAATATCTATTATTCTCAACTTTATTCTATCTCCTAAACGGTTAAAGATAGAACATCGCGGTTTTCACCAGTGGATTAAGCACCTCATTTTACATAAATTGAGTCCTATAAGTCTACTGTCAAGAGTTGATAAAGTTACAATCGAATAAAATGTTTATATATCACATTTTCAAATATCTATTATTTTCCTCTTTACTCGATCTCCTAAACGGTTAAAGAAAGGACATCGCGGTTTTCACCAGTGGATTAAGCACCTCATTTTACATAAAATAAGTTCTATAAGTCTACTCTCAGGAGTTGATAAAGTTACAAACGAATAAAATGTTTATATATCAAATTTTCAAATATCTATTATTCTCCATTTTACTCGATCTCCTAAACGGTTAAAGATAAGACATCGCGATATTCACCAGTGGATTTAGCACCTCATTTTACATAAAATAAGTTCTATAAGTCTACTCTTAGGAGTTGATAAAGGTACATACGAATAAAATGTTTATATATCAAATTTTCAAATATCTATTATTTTCCATTTTACTCGATCTCCTAAAGGGTTAAAGATAGGACATCGCGGTTTTCACCAGTGGATTTAACACCTCATTTTACATAAAATATGTCCTATAAGTCTACTCTCAAGAGTTGATAAAGGTACAAACGATTCAAATGTTTATATATCACATTTTCAAATATCTATTATTTTCCTTTTTACTCGATCTCCTAAACGGTTAAAGATAGAACATCGCGGTTTTTACCAGTGGATTTAGCACCTCATTTTATATAAAATAAGTTTAATAAGTCTTTTCTCAAGAGTTGATAAAGGTACAAACGAATAAAATGTTTATATATCACATTTTCAAATTTCTATTATTCTCCGTTTTACTCGATCTCCTAACTCGATCTCCTAAACGGTTAAAGATAGGACATCGCGGTTTTCACCAGTGAATTTAGCACCTCATTTTACATAAAATAAGTTCTATAAGTCTACTCTCAGGAGTTGATAAAGGTACAAACGGATAAAATGTTTATATATCACATTTTCAAATTTCTATTATTCTCCATTTTACTCGATTTCCTAAACGGTTAAAGATAGGACATCGCGGTTTTCACCAGTGGATTTAGCACCTCATTTTACATAAAATAAGTTCTATAAGTCTACTCTCAGGAGTTGATAAAGGTACAAACGAATAAAATGTTTATATATCACATTTTCAAATTTCTATTATTCTCCATTTTACTCTATCTCCTAAACGGTTAAAGATAAAACATCGCGGTTTTCACTAGTGAAATGAGCACCTAATTTTATATAAAATAAGACCTATAATTCTACTCTTAAGAGTTGATAAAGGTACAAGCGAATAAAATGTTTATAAATCACATTTTCAAATATCTATTATTCTCCATTTTACTCGATCTCCTAAACTCCTAAACGGTTAGGGATAGGACATCGCGGTTTTCACCAGTGGATTAAGCACCTCATTTTACATAAAATAAGTTCTATAAGTCTACTCTCAGGAATTTATATAGGTACAAACGAATAAAATGTTTATATATCAAATTTTCAAATATCTATTATTCTCCATTTTACTCTATCTCCTAAACGGTTAAAGATTTGACATCGCGGTTTTCACCAGTGAATTTAGCACCTCATTTTACATAAAATAAGTTCTATAAGTCTACTCTCAGGAGTCGATAATGGTACAAACGAATAAAATGTTTTTATATCACATTTTCAAATTTCTATTATTCTCCATTTTACTCGATCTCCTACCTCGATCTCCTAAACGGTTAAAGATAGGACTTCGTGGTTTTTACCAGTGGATTTAGCACCTCATTTTACATAAAATAAGTCTTATAAGTCTAGTCACAGGTGTTGATAAAGGTACATACGGATAAAATGATTATATATCACATTTTCAAATATCTATTATTCTCCATTTTACTCGAGGTTTTCACCAGTGGATTTAGCACCTCATTTTACATAAAATAAGTCCTATAAGTCTACTCTCAAGAGTTGATAAAGGCACAAACGAATAAAATGTTTATATATCACATTTTCAAATTTCTATTATTCTCCATTTTACTCGATCTCCTAAATGGTTAAAGATAGGACATCGCGGTTTTCACCAGTGGATTTAGCATCTCATTTTACATATATAAAGTTCTATAAGTCTACTCTCAGGAGTTGATAAAGGTACAAACGAATAAAATGTTTATATATCACATTTTCAAATATCTATTATTCTCCATTTTACTCGATCTCCTAAACTCCTAAACGGTTAGGGATAGGACATCGCGGTTTTCACCAGTGGATTAAGCACCTCATTTTACATAAAATAAGTCTTATAAGTCTAGTCACAGGTGTTGATAAAGGTACATACGGATAAAATGATTATATATCACATTTTCAAATATCTATTATTCTCCATTTTACTCTATCTCCTAAACGGTTAAAGATTTGACATCGCGGTTTTCACCAGTGAATTTAGCACCTCATTTTACATAAAATAAGTTCTATAGGTCTACTCTCAGGAGTTTATAAAGGTACAAACGAATAAAATGTTTATATATCACATTTTCAAATTTCTGTTATTCTCCAATTTACTCGATCTCCTAAACGGTTAAAGATAGGACATCGCGGTTTTAACAAGTGGATTAAGCACCTCATTTTACATAAAATAAGTCCTATAAGTCTACTCTCAAGAGTTGATAAAGGTACAAACGAATAAAATGTTTATATATCACATTTTAAAATTTCTATTATTCTCCATTTTACTCCATCTCCTAACTCGATCTCCTAAACGGTTACAGATAAGACATCGCGATATTCACCAGTGGATTTAGCACATCATTTTACATAAAATTAGTTCTATAAGTCTACTCTCAGGAGTTGATAAAGGTACAAACGAATAAAATGTTTATATATCAAATTTTCAAATATCTATTATTCTCCATTTTACTCGATCTCCTAAACGGTTAAAGATAAGACATCGCGATATTCACCAGTGGATTTAGCACATCATTTTACATAAAATTAGTTCTATAAGTCTACTCTCAGGAGTTGATAAAGGTACAAACGAATAAAATGTTTATATATCAAATTTTCAAATATCTATTATTCTCCATTTTACTCGATCTCCTAAACGGTTAAAGATAAGACATCGCGATATTCACCAGTGGATTTAGCACATCATTTTACATAAAATTAGTTCTATAAGTCTACTCTCAGGAGTTGATAAAGGTACAAACGAATAAAATGTTTATATATCAAATTTTCAAATATCTATTATTCTCAACTTTATTCTATCTCCTAAACGGTTAAAGATAGAACATCGCGGTTTTCACCAGTGGATTAAGCACCTCATTTTACATAAATTGAGTCCTATAAGTCTACTGTCAAGAGTTGATAAAGGTACAATCGAATAAAATGTTTATATATCACATTTTCAAATATCTATTATTTTCCTCTTTACTCGATCTCCTAAACGGTTAAAGAAAGGACATCGCGGTTTTCACCAGTGGATTAAGCACCTCATTTTACATAAAATAAGTTCTATAAGTCTACTCTCAGGAGTTGATAAAGTTACAAACGAATAAAATGTTTATATATCAAATTTTCAAATATCTATTATTCTCCATTTTACTCGATCTCCTAAACGGTTAAAGATAAGACATCGCGATATTCACCAGTGGATTTAGCACCTCATTTTACATAAAATAAGTTCTATAAGTCTACTCTTAGGAGTTGATAAAGGTACATACGAATAAAATGTTTATATATCAAATTTTCAAATATCTATTATTTTCCATTTTACTCGATCTCCTAAAGGGTTAAAGATAGGACATCGCGGTTTTCACCAGTGGATTTAACACCTCATTTTACATAAAATATGTCCTATAAGTCTACTCTCAAGAGTTGATAAAGGTACAAACGATTCAAATGTTTATATATCACATTTTCAAATATCTATTATTTTCCTTTTTACTCGATCTCCTAAACGGTTAAAGATAGAACATCGCGGTTTTTACCAGTGGATTTAGCACCTCATTTTATATAAAATAAGTTTAATAAGTCTACTCTCAAGAGTTGATAAAGGTACAAACGAATAAAATGTTTAAATATCACATTTTCAAATTTCTATTATTCTCCGTTTTACTCGATCTCCTAACTCGATCTCCTAAACGGTTAAAGATAGGACATCGCGGTTTTTACCAGTGGATTTAGCACCTTATTTTACATAAAATAAGTCCTATAGGTCTTCTCTCAAGAATTGATAAAGGTACTGTAACAAACCTATTTTTCGGGACATGGTATGGATAAAAAGGAATGGAGTGGGATGTACGGAGTATTGGATACTGGAGTTTGGAGGAACCTAGAAGAAAGAATTATTTATTTAAATATTTTGACACCTTTATTTTATTACACTCACAAAATTACACTTTTCACAGTTAAGTAAAAAGAATATAATTTCAAATTAATTCCAAAAGAAAGGAAAGTCTTCGATCTTAAAAAAAGGTTTAATTAGTTTAATTTATAAATAATTTATAATAACTTACCGAATGCTTGTGATATTTGGATGACAGTGACAATGAAAGTCAGTGATTTCAATTAGTAATTAAATTTTCATATATTTGGAAGCACTGAAAAGGGAGGAGCTATAGGGTATAAAAGGCGATGCACTCGCCAGAATTCATCAGTTTTGTTCCAGCTCTGATAGGAGAAACATCTCCTTAGAAGAACAGTTCGAGTTAATAATCCAGAAAGATAAAACTGCAGCTCTGTACGGCACTCAAAGTAGTATTCCTACAGAGTTACAAGGACCCCTTCTCTTCGGAGATATTGTCCTTGTGGCACCTAGAGCTCCCAACTATTGTCCGAGTTGGGTGATTCTCTAGATATTTCGCGTTAGCTCCGCGTATGGTAATATTCCGTTTGAGGTCTTAGCATTTCCGTGATTTATTTTGAGTAAAAGATATTTGAGTATTTGAGAATAATTGTCAAAGTCAGATTAATTTTTCCGATAAATATTTGAGAATATATTGAGATATTAACCATTCTCCTTGCATTACACATACACCAACATCCACACCATTGAATAATTTAATTAAATATTAAATGCAATCAAATAGTAAAACCAATAAATTGAATTATTTTTTGAGAAAATATTGAGCGTTATTTGCCGTTGAGTTTCTTTCAGCAGTCTCTTTCAGTAATAGACCCCTGGAACTTAAACCCGTTTGCCCCGCGAATAGCCCAAGTTACCCCGTGTGCTTTATAGGTGTTTCGTCGTTGTGAATTCGTTGAGAGAATTGAACATTTGAGTAATTTCGAGTTTGAATATTTCTTTCCTGATTTGGGAGTAAATCAGGTGGCGCCCGAGTTGAATATTTTGATCCGTGAATTGCACAGCGAGAAACATTGCTATAAAATTTTGGCGCCCGAGCAGGGACATATTTATTTTGAGAGACCGTTTCATTTTGAGAGACACCGTTAATTTTGAAAAATAAAAAAAAATCCATTTGTTTTGAGAGAAACACATTTCTTTGAGATTCCATTTTGATTTGAAAGAGACTGTTTTGGTTAGTAAAGGGACTGATTTGAAGGGCCCCAATTTGTGTGACGATTTGTTTTGACACTGTCAGATAATCTGACAGATATTATTTTGGTTAATTGACTTATTGTTTTGATTGTTTTGACTGATTTTCAAATTGTTTTGACACTGACAGATATAATCTGACAGATATTATTTTGGTTAATTGAGTTATCGTTTTTGATTGTTTTGATTGATTTTCTTATTTTGAATTGATTGATTTATTCAATTCTGTTAATTAATTGAGAGATTTGTTATACATTAACCCTTATTATATTACAAATATACACTAACACAAGGAAAATGGACTCAATGAGAATAAATAATTTTTGTAATGGATTTACGGTTGAGGAAATTAAAGATATGGATGAAAGAATTAATTTGTATAAAAATTCAATAACAATGACTACAACTACCAATACCCCGACGGTTACATCGTCTAGAACTATGTCATCAGTAATTTTTCAACCTGGTGGTGTTGTACCAACACCAGAAAGATTAAAATTTGAAGCGACTTCGTTAGAACATCCTCCTATTTATAATAATTTACCGTTAGATAGAGTAGAACCTCCCGTGAATCAATTCTTTGACGCAAATACATTTAGTCCTAATAAATGTATTAAAAATAATTCGAACAATTCTGCATTATTTCATATCCATAAATGGAACTTAACATTTGATGGAACTACCGATCCAATTTCATTTTTAGAACGTTTAGACGAGTTGCGATTGTTATATAATTTAAGTTTTGACGAAATTCTGGTTGGAATTTCTATTTTGTTAAAAGATAATGCCCTATTGTGGTATAGAAATTATCGTAGAAATTGGTATAGTTGGGACGATTTTGTAAATGACTTCAAATTATTTTTCATGCCAGGAGATTATGAAATTCAGTTAGAAGAACAAATTAGCAAACGCATACAAAGGCCAAATGAGAGTGGTCTCGAATATGTTGTAGCTCTACAAACTTTAATGAGACGTTTAACTAATTATCCCGAAAACAAAAAATTGTATTGGCTACATCGTAACCTTTTAGCGGAATATCGCCAATTCATTCCTCGGCATAGTTTTAATACTGAATTTGAGTTGATTAACAGTATTAGAGAATTTGAGCAGTTAAGGAATGATTTAACTCAAAATAGGAAAGATAATAATCGACTGTTGAATCCCAATCCTTTTGTGTCCAGAAATAATTATATGAATCAAAATCAAAATTATAGACAAAATTATAATAGAAATGCTAACTTTCAATCATATGAAAAGAATAGAGCCGTATTAGAGAATAAACCCGTGTATAAACCCGTTTACAATTCACACATTAATCAAATAAATTCTACTAGACCCAGATATTATAATCAAAATCAGAATTCTAAACTTTTAAATAATTTTGAGACATCATTAAATCAGAAAATTTTTTCTACAAATAAGCCAGCAAGAAATGAATACACTATGCAATTTTCGAAAAATCGAAATCAAACATATAATAATACTTATAATAAATCAAATTTTGATAATCCGATTAAAACAACATCCGTACAAAAACAATCCGTGATAGATAACAATAATGCTTCTGCATTTGAACCACAACCGCAAGTTCAGTTACAAAGAACTGAAAATTATAAAGAAATTAGACATGCCGTGTGCTATAACTGTGGAACCGTGGGACATTTTAAGAGTGAATGTCAAAATCCGCGAAAAATATTTTGTTTTAAATGTCTTGAACCTAATGTTACATTGAAAACATGTTATAAATGTAATTCAAAGTCGGGAAACTAGAGACCAGCTGTCTTGAGTTGAGCATCGTTGAAAATTCCGTGAATAAATTTAATTCCGTGACTAAATTAGTTAAATCAGTAAATACTTTTGATAGCCCCGTAGATAAACGAATTTTTGTTCCCATTGTAATTAAAAATAAAAAGTTTTGTGCATTAGTTGATCCAGGGTCTGTCCACTCTTTTATAGGAGAGAAAATTAAAAACCAAATCCCAGAATTACAAAATTTAAATACAGAAGTAAATGCTAAATTAGCTAATGGAACGATAGTACCCGTAACAGTAGAATTTAATTTGAAATTTAACATTGCTAGATATGAAATTAGTGATAAATTTAGATTTTTGCCTTCTTTACTAAGTGATATGATTATAGGAGCAGATGTTCTTAATCATTATGATGGTTGGGTTGACTTAGGTAAAAGGAGATTATTTTTATCGGGTAAACAAATTCCATTAATGGAAAATATCGAAATTGCTAGTATTGGTATGATAGAAATATTAAATAAAATTGAGACTGTCGAAAATCCTATAAAGATTGATTCCGTGATATATAATATCGATTCCGTGAATAAAAATCCTCTTGAATCAAGAGAACAAAAATTGAAAGTACTAATTGATAAAGAATTAGCATTATTTGATAAAATTAAGGGTCCGACTCATCTTGTGGAACATCACATTAAATTATCTGATCCTACTCCAATTAAGCAAAGATATCGACCGCAAAACCCAAAAATGCAACAATTAGTTAGTGAACAGGTTGACGAAATGTTAGAGAAAGGGGTGATAGAACCGTCATCGAGTCCGTGGAGTTCACCTATTGTTATGGTACCAAAAAAAAATGGTACTTATAGATTTTGTGTAGATTTCCGTAAGGTCAACCAAGTATCGATTAAAGATGCATATCCGTTACCACATATAAATGGTATTTTGAACCGTTTACGCGAAGCTAAATTTATTAGCACTTTAGATTTAAAGAATGGGTATTGGTTAATTCCGTTAGCCGAAGAGAGTAAAGCTATCACGGCATTTACAATTCCGGGAAGGGGTTTATTCCAATTCAAAGTGATGCCATTCGGATTACATTCCGCACCCGCGACTTTCCAAAGATTATTGGATACGATTATAGGTCCTGAGATGGAACCGCGAGCCTTTGCATATTTGGATGATATTATCGTGTTAGGAAAATCGTATGAGGAACATATTGAAAATTTAAAAGAAGTATTCCGTAGACTAAGGGCCGCTAAATTAATTGTTAATATTGAAAAATGTAAATTTGCGGAGAAATCTATTAAATATTTAGGTTATTTGATAACTGATCAGGGCATTCAAACAGACCCTGATAAAGTAGAATCGATTGTAAAATTACCCATTCCGACTACCGTGAAACAAGTTAGGTCATTTTTAGGTATAGCTTCGTGGTATAGAAGATTTATACCCGAATTTTCTAAAATTTCTACTCCTTTAACAAAATTATTGCGTAAAGGACAAAAATTTATTTGGACAGAAGATCAAGATAATGCTTTTAATTCTATTAAAAATTGTTTAACGAAAGCACCTGTGTTAGGTTGTCCAAACTTTGAAGAAAAATTTAACTTACAAACTGATGCGTCTGATTATGGGTTAGGAGTTGCACTAACTCAGATACAAGAGGGTCAGGAACGTGTTATTGCTTATGCTAGCCGTACATTAAATTCAGCCGAAAGAAATTATTCCGTGACAGAGAAAGAATGTTTAGCAATAGTATGGGGAATAGAGAAAATGAGACCATACTTAGAGGGTTATAAATTTATCGTTACGACTGATCATCAGAGTCTAAAGTGGTTACAGTCCATTAAAAGTCCATCAGGAAGAATAGCTAGGTGGAGTGTATTTTTACAATCTTTTGATTTCGAAATTGTATATAGAAAGGGTAGTTTAAATCATGTGGCAGATGCATTGTCTCGCCAGCCTTTACCGTATAATGAAATAACCGTGTTAGATAATGAAACCGTGTTAGAAAATGAAATTTGTACCTTAGATATTGAGAAAGAATGGGATGAATGCTTGTAGTACAAAAATAAGTTGAGTGAAGTTAAAAAGAATCCGGAAAAATATTCGGATTATTGTATTCAAAATAATAAGTTATATAGACATATTTTAGATAGTAATGATTTAAAAGAAAATAATGAGTATAAAGCGTGGAAGCTCTGTGTTCCGAAAAATTTGAGAAAAACCGTGTTGTTTGAAAATCATGATGTAGAAAATGCAGGTCATGTTAAAATAGCAAAAACGTGTAGTCGTATTGCTAGAAATTATTATTGGCCAGGGATGTTTAGGGATATTGCGAAGTATGTTAGAGGTTGTCAGAAATGTAAATGTTATAAAAGTAACCAACAGCAGGTTGCTGGTAAAATGCAACCATTTATTGCTTCTAAACCATGGGATATAGTGAGTACTGATTTAGTGGGTCCGTTACCGCGTTCAAAAAAAGGTAATAATTATTTAGTTGTTTTTCAAGATAAATTTACCAAATGGGTACACGCAAAACCTTTGAGAAAAGCTACTGCTAAGTTAGTTTGTCAGTCTTTATATGAAGACATTGTATTAAAATTTGGCTGTCCGAGAATTGTAATTAGTGATAATGGATCACAATTTGATAGCAAGCTAATGAAAGAGTTGCTGAATGATTTAGGTGTTAAACACAGGTTTACTCCACCTTACACGCCCCAAGCAAATCCTGTTGAGCGTTCAAATCGTACTCTAAAGACCATGATAGGTCAATATTGCGAAAATGATCATCAGGAATGGGATAAAAATATCAACGATTTTCTGTTTGCTATAAATTCTGTGAAAAATGAATCTACAAATTTTTCGCCAGCATATTTAAATTTTGGTAGGGAATTAGAAATTCCTAAAGCATTATATAGATCAGATTTAGATGATAATATTGAGAGTAATGATAATAAAGATTTAGAAATAAGAATTTCTCAATTAGAAAATCTAAAGAAAACATTTGAGTTCGTTAGAGAAAATATGGTCCGTGCTTTTAATAAACAGAGTAAATATTATAATTTGCGCAGAAGGGAATGGAGATGTAAGTTAGGAGAGATAGGGTTTATAAAAAAGAACATCATTTATCTTCTGCAATACAAAATTTCGCTGCAAAATTGGCACCAAAATACTCAGGACCGTATGAAATAATAAAAGTTATTTCTCCCGTGGTATATGATTTAAAAGATCTTAATAATAACCGTACTATTAAAAATATTCATATAAAAGATCTTAAATCTATTAAAAAAAAAAAAATTTCATCTGTTATATATCTATTTATTTTGTTGTAGTTTCAAGTTGTCAATTATAATTGTGAAGTCTAATCCGTGTTAAAAAAAAAAAAATGTCTGAGTCGGAAATATTAGAATTGTTGGATGAACGGGTACAAAATGAGATATGGGAGAATATTGATGGAAATCCCGAAATCAATATACTTTCAAACGTTCAAGTGGTTCCACCACAACCAAAGGTAACCCAAGTTACTAATAATGGACAAATTAGGAAAAGACCATATAATATTGCCTATCCGAAACAAGTAATAGTCAAAAGAGATGAGAGAGTTAAAATACAATTACGTGGACCCGGTCAATGTTGGTCATGCGGTTTAATGGGACATCCGCGCAAAGCATGTCCAAGAAAAAACAATCCAATATATTTTTGTTCGAGTTGTGGAACCTTGGGTATTAAAACCAAGGATTGTAAATGCCGAAAGATTAATTATCGGGACCGTTGTTTAAAATGTGGTTTACTCGGTCATTATGCGAAAGAATGTATCGCTAATAAGATGGTATTCTGTGGAGAATGTAGTTCCACTCAACGTTTAGAAGATGATCCACAAAATCCGTGTTATTACTAAAAATCCGTGTTACTTTTAAATTCGTTTATTGTATTTTTTACATATGATAGTATGATAATGTTTCAAGCTTCCGTTCATTCTTGTTGAGTCTCCGTGTATGTTGATTGATGTTTGATTGAATTCTTAGAATTTTGATCCAATTAAATATTCTTGATGGTTACTGTCGTATGTATATAATTACAGCTCTGAAAACTAAAATTATTTCATTTTAGAAGAAGTTAAGTTTGATGCCATTATTTTTTAATGAGAAGGAAGAATTAAATCATAATATTAAAGGAATATATCAAAATTTAAAACAAGAGGTTAAAAAATTAAAAGAACAAAGTCAAATGAAAGAAAAAAAAATGGAAAATATGAATAAAGCCAATTTAATTTTATCTATTAAACTAAAACAAAAAGAAGAAGAAAATAGGAAATTGAAAGAAGAATTAAAACAAAGGGAAACCACTCAAAAAATGTTAACAGTGAGTTATAAACAACATGAAGTTGTATTAAATAAAAGATTGTTGGCAAAAGAAAAGGAATTAGAGACCTTAAAAGAAAATTACGAAAGAAAGTTACAAGAAACAAAAGAAAAAGCATTAAAAGATTTAAAAGAAATAACAAAAGAAAAGGATCGATTATATCGTAAATTAAAAAGAGAAAAAGAAGAAAAGGGAAATAAAATTAGGGAAAGGGAAAAAATTAGACTACCAGGAAAAGATTATTGGCGTAATAATGATTAAATTTAATGTTGTTGTTAAAAAAAAATTATAATAATAATAATAATAATACTTACATTCTCCGTTTGAAAGATGTTTAATTCCGTGTTTAATAATCCATTTTTCCGTTTAGAATTATTTTTCCGTGTTGAAGTTGATAATTGTTGAAGATGTTAATATTGATTTTGATGATTGGAGAAGATGTTGTATAATTGGAAGAAGTGTAGCTGAAAGAAAATTCCTACGTAATTTTCTTAGGAGGAAAGGGGGGAATGTAACAAACCTATTTTTCGGGACATGGTATGGATAAAAAGGAATGGAGTGGGATGTACGGAGTATTGGATACTGGAGTTTGGAGGAACCTAGAAGAAAGAATTATTTATTTAAATATTTTGACACCTTTATTTTATTACACTCACAAAATTACACTTTTCACAGTTAAGTAAAAAGAATATAATTTCAAATTAATTCCAAAAGCAAGGAAAGTCTTCGATCTTAAAAAAAGGTTTAATTAGTTTAATTTATAAATAATTTATAATAACTTACCGAATGATTGTGATATTTGGATGACAGTGACAATGAAAGTCAGTGATTTCAATTAGTAATTAAATTTTCATATATTTGGAAGCACTGAAAAGGGAGGAGCTATAGGGTATAAAAGGCGATGCACTCGCCAGAATTCATCAGTTTTGTTCCAGCTCTGATAGGAGAAACATCTCCTTAGAAGAACAGTTCGAGGTAATAATCCAGGAAGATAAAACTGCAGCTCTGTACGGCACTCAAAGTAGTATTCCTACAGAGTTACAAGGACCCCTTCTCTTCGGAGATATTGTCCTTGTGGCACCTAGAGCTCCCAACTATTGTCCGAGTTGGGTGATTCTTTAGATATTTCGCGTTAGCTCCGCGTATGGTAATATTCCGTTTGAGGTCTTAGCATTTCCGTGATTTATTTTGAGTAAAAGATATTTGAGTATTTGAGAATAATTGTCAAAGTCAGATTAATTTTTCCGATAAATATTTGAGAATATATTGAGATATTAACCATTCTCCTTGCATTACACATACACCAACATCCACACCATTGAATAATTTAATTAAATATTAAATGCAATCAAATAGTAAAACCAATAAATTGAATTATTTTTTGAGAAAATATTGAGCGTTATTTGCCGTTGAGTTTCTTTCAGCAGTCTCTTTCAGTAATAGACCCCTGGAACTTAAACCCGTTTGCCCCGCGAATAGCCCAAGTTACCCCGTGTGCTTTATAGGTGTTTCGTCGTTGTGAATTCGTTGAGAGAATTGAACATTTGAGTAATTTCGAGTTTGAATATTTCTTTCCTGATTTGGGAGTAAATCAGGTGGCGCCCGAGTTGAATATTTTGATCCGTGAATTGCACAGCGAGAAACATTGCTATAGTACAAACGAATTAAATGTTTATATATCACATTTTCAAATTTCTATTATTCTCCATTTTACTCGATCTCCTAAACGGTTAAAGATAGGACATCGCGCTTTTCACCAGTGGAATAAGCACCTCAGTTTACATAAAATATGTCCTATAAGTCTACTCTCAAGAGTTGATAAAGGTACAAACGAATAAAATGTTTATATATCAAATTTTCAAATATCTATTATTCTCCATTTTTCTCGATCTCCTAAACGGTTAAAGATAAGACATCGCGATATTCACCAGGGGATTTAGCACCTCATTTTACATAAAATATGTCCTATAAGTCTACTCTCAGGAGTTAATAATGGTACAAACAAATAAAATGTTTATATATCAAATTTTCAAATATCTATTATTTTCCATTTTACTCGATCTCCTAAACGGTTAAAGATAAGACATCGCGGTTTTCACCAGAGGATTTAGCACCTCATTTTACATAAAATAAGTTCTATAAGTCTACACTCAAGAGTTGATAAAGGTACAAACGAATAAAATGTTTATTTATCACATTTTCAAATATGTATTATTGTCCATTTTACTCGATCTCCTAAACGGTTAAAAATAAGACATCGCGGTTTTCACCAGTGGATTTAGCACCTCATTTTACATAAAATAAGTTCTATAAGTCTACACTCAAGAGTTGATAAAGGTACAAACGAATAAAATGTTTATTTATCACATTTTCAAATATGTATTATTGTCCATTTTACTCGATCTCCTAAACGGTTAAAGATAAGACATCGCGGTTTTCACCAGAGGATTTAGCACCTCATTTTACATAAATTAAGTCCTATAAGTCTACTGTCAAGAGTTGATAAAGTTACAATCGAATAAAATGTTTATATATCACATTTTCAAATATCTATTATTTTCCTCTTTACTCGATCTCCTAAACGGTTAAAGAAAGGACATCGCGGTTTTCACCAGTGGATTAAGCACCTCATTTTACATAAAATAAGTTCTATAAGTCTACTCTCAGGAGTTGATAAAGGTACAAACGAATAAAATGTTTATATATCAAATTTTCAAATATCTATTATTCTCCATTTTATTCTATCTCCTAAACGGTTAAAGATAGGACATCGCGGTTTTCACTAGTGGAATGAGCACCTAATTTTACATAAAATGAAACCTATAAGTCTACTCTCAAGAGTTGATAAAGGTACAATCGAATAAAATGTTTATAAAACACATTTTCAAATATCTATTATTCTCCATTATACTCGATCTCCTAAACGGTTAAAGAAAGGACATCGCTGTTTTCATCAGTGGATTTAGCACCTCATTGTACATAAAATAAGTTCCATAAGTCTACTCTCAAGAGTTGATAAAGGTACAAACGAATAAAATGTTTATAAAACACATTTTCAAATATCTATTATTCTCCATTATACTCGATCTCCTAAACGGTTAAAGATAGGACATCGCGGTTTTTACCAGTAAATTAAGTACCTCATTTTACATAAAATAAGTTCTATAAGTCTACTCTCAGGAGTTGATAAAGGTACAAACGAATAAAATGTTTATATATCAAATTTTCAAATATCTATTATTCTCCATTTTATTCTATCTCCTAAACTGTTAAAGATAGGACATCGCGGTTTTCACTAGTGAAATGAGCACCTAATTTTACATAAAATAAGACTTATAAGTCTACTCTCAAGAGTTGATAAAGGTACAAACGAATAAAATGTTTATATATCAAATTTTCAAATATCTATTATTCTCCATTTTTCTCGATCTCCTAAACGGTTAAAGATAAGACATCGCGATATTCACCAGGGGATTTAGCACCTCATTTTACATAAAATATGTCCTATAAGTCTACTCTCAAGAGTTGATAAAGGTTCAAACGATTCAAAAGTTTATATATCACATTTTCAAATATCTATTATTTTCCTTTTAACTCGATCTCCTAAACGGTTAAGGATAGGACATCGCGGTTTTCACCAGTACATTTAGCACCCCATTTTACATAAAATAAGTCCTATAAGTCTACTCTCAAGAGTTGATAAAGGTACAAACGAATAAAATGTTTATATATCACTTTTTCAAATATCTATTATTTTCCTTATTACTCGATCTCCTAAACGGTTAAAGATAGGACATCGCGGTTTTTACCAGTGGAATAAGCACCTCATTTTACATAAACTAAGTCCTATAAGTCTACTGTCAAGAGTTGAAAAAGGTACAAACGAATAAAATGTTTATATATCACATTTTCAAATATATATTATTCTCCATTTACTCGAACTCCTAAACGGTTAAAGATAGGACATCGCGGTTTTCACTAGTGGATTTAGCACCTCATTTTACATAAAAAATGTCCTATAAGTCCACTCTCAAGAGTTGATAAAGGTACAAACGGATAAAATGTTTATATATCACATTTTCAAATATCTATTATTCTCCATTTTACTCGATTTCCTAATCGGTTAAAGATAGGACATCGCGGTTTTCACTAGTGGAATGAGCACCTAATTTTACATAAAATGAAACCTATAAGTCTACTCTCAAGAGTTGATAAAGGTACAATCGAATAAAATGTTTATAAAACACATTTTCAAATATCTATTATTCTCCATTATACTCGATCTCCTAAACGGTTAAAGATAGGACATCGCTGTTTTCATCAGTGGATTTAGCACCTTATTGTACATAAAATAAGTTCCATAAGTCTACTCTCAAGAGTTGATAAAGGTACAAACGAATAAAATGTTTATAAAACACATTTTCAAATATCTATTATTTTCCAATTTACTCGATCTCCTAAACGGTTAAAGATAGGACATCGCGGTTTCAACAAGTGGATTAAGCACCTCATTTTACATAAAATAAGTCCTATAGGTCTTCTCTCAAGAATTGATAAAGATACAAACGAATAAAATGTTTATATATCACATTTTCAAATTTCTATTATTCTCCATTTTACTCGATCTCCTAAACGGTTAAAGATAGGACATCGCGGTTTCTACCAGTGGATTTAGCACCTAATTTTACATAAAATAAGTCCTATAAGCCTACTCTCAAGAGTTGATAAAGGTACAAACGAATAAAATGTATATATATCACATTTTCAAATTTCTATTATTCTCCATTTTTCTCGATCTCCTAACTCGATCTCCTAAACGGTTACAGATAGGATATCGCGGTTTTTACCAGTGGATTTAGCACCTTATTTTACATAAAATAAGTCCTATAGGTCTTTTCACTAGAATTGATAAAGGTACAAACGAATTAAATGTTTATATATCACATTTTCAAATTTCTATTATTCTCCATTTTACTCGATCTCCTAAACGGTTTAAGATAGGACATCGCGGATTTTACCAGTGGATTTAGCTCCTCATTTTACATAAAATAAGTTTTATAAGAATACTCTCAAGAATTGATAAAGGTACAAACGAATAAAATGTTTATATATCACATTTTCAAATTTCTATTATTCTCCATTTTACTCGATCTCCTACCTCGATCTCCTAAACGGTTAAAGATAGGACTTCGTGGTTTTTACCAGTGGATTTAGCACCTCATTTTACATAAAATAAGTCCTATAAGTCTACCCTCAGGAGTCGATAATGGTACAAACGAATAAAATGTTTTTATATCACATTTTCAAATTTCTATTATTCTCCATTTTACTCGATCTCCTACCTCGATCTCCTAAACGGTTAAAGATAGGACATTGCGATATTCACCAGTGGATTTAGCACCTCATTTTACATAAAATAAGTTCTATTAGTCTACTCTCAGGAGTTGATAAAGGTACAAACGAATAAAATGTTTATATATCAAATTTTCATATATCTATTATTCTCCATTATATTCTATCTCCTAAACGGTTAAAGATAGGACATCGCGGTTTTTACTAGTGAAATGTGCACCTAATTTTAGATAAAATAAGTTCTATAAGTCTACTCTTAGGAGTTGATAAAGGTACAAACGAATAAAATGTTTATATATCAAATTTTCAAATATCTATTATTTTCCATTTTACTCGATCTCCTAAAGGGTTAAAGATAGGACATCGCGGTTTTCACCAGTGGATTTAACACCTCATTTTACATAAAATAAGTTTAATAAGTTTACTCTCAAGAGTTGATAAAGGTACAAACGAATAAAATGTTTATATATCACATTTTCAAATTTCTATTATTCTCCATTTTACTCGATCTCCTAAACGGTTAAAGATAGGACATCGCGGTTTTTACCAGTGGATTTAGCACCTTATTTTACATAAAATAAGTCCTATAGGTCTTCTCTCAAAAATTGATAAAGGTACAAACGAATTAAATGTTTATATATCACATTTTCAAATTTCTATTATTCTCCATTTTACTCGATCTCCTAAACGGTTAAAGATAGAACATCGCGGATTTTACCAGTGGATTTAGCACCTCATTTTACATAAAATAAGTTTTATAAGTCTACTCTCAAGAATTGATAAAGGTACAAACGAATAAAATGTTTATATATCACATTTTCAAATTTCTATTATTCTCCATTTTACTCGATCTCCTAAACGGTTAAAGATAGGACATCGCGGTTTTCACCAGTGGAATAAGCACCTTAGTTTACATAAAATATGTCCTATAAGTCTACTGTCAAGAGTTGATAAAGGTACAATCGAATAAAATGTTTATATATCACATTTTCAAATATCTATTATTCTCCATTTTACTCGAACTCCTAAACGGTTAAAGATAGGACATCGCGGTTTTCACCAATGGATTTAGCACCTCATTTTACATAAAATGAGTTCTATAAGTCTACTCTCAGGAGTTAATAAAGGTACAAACAAATAAAATGTTTATATATCAAATTTTCAAATATCTATTATTTTCCATTTTACTCGATCTCCTAAACGGTTAAAGATAAGACATCGCGGTTTTCACCAGTGGATTTAGCACCTCATTTTACATAAAATAAGTTCTATAAGTCTACACTCAAGAGTTGATAAAGGTACAAACGAATAAAATGTTTATTTATCACATTTTCAAATATGTATTATTGTCCATTTTACTCGATCTCCTAAACGGTTAAAAATAAGACATCGCGATTTTCACCAGTAAATTTAGCACCTCATTTTACATAAAATGAGTCCTATAAGTCTACTCTCAAGAGTTGATAAAGGTACAAACGAATAAAATGTTTATATATCACATTTTCAAATATCTATTATTTTCCTTTTTACTCGATCTCCTAAACGGTTAAAGATAGGACATCGCGGTTTTTACCAGTGGATTAAGCACCTCATTTTACATAAACTAAGTCCTATAAGTCTACTGTCAAGAGTTGTAAAAGGTACAAACGAATAAAATGTTTATATATCACATTTTCAAATATATATTATTCTCCATTTACTCGATCTCCTAAACGGTTAAAGATAGGACATCGCGGTTTTCACTAGTGGATTTAGCACCTCATTTTACATAAAATATGTCCTATAAGTCCACTCTCAAGAGTTGATAAAGGTACAAACGGATAAAATGTTTATATATCACATTTTCAAATATCTATTATTCTCCATTTTACTCTATCTCCTAAACGGTTAAAGATTTGACATCGCGGTTTTCACTAGTGAAATGAGCACCTACTTTTATATAAAATAAGACCTATAATTCTACTCTTAAGAGTTGATAAAGGTACAAGCGAATAAAATGTTTATAAATCACATTTTCAAATATCTATTATTCTCCATTTTACTCGATCTCCTGTAATAGTACAAACCCCGGTATATACCCTATTTCTATTCCTTTACACTCCTAAATGGATAAAGATAGGACATCGCGGTTTTCACCAGTGAATTTAACATCTCATTTTACATATATAAAGTTCTATAAGTCTTCTCTCAGGAGTTGATAAAGGTACAAACGAATAAAATGTTTATATATCACATTTTCAAATATCTATTATTCTCCATTTTACTCGATCTCCTAAACTCCTAAACGGTTAGGGATAGGACATCGCGGTTTTCACCAGTGGATTAAGCACCTCATTTTACATAAAATAAGTCCTATAAGTCTTGTCACAGGTGTTGATAAAGGTACATACGAATAAAATGATTATATATCACATTTTCAAATATCTATTATTCTCCATTTTACTCGAGGTTTTCACCAGTGGATTTAGCACCTCATTTTACATAAAATAAGTCCTATAAGTCTACTCTCTAGAGTTGATAAAGGTACAAACGAATAAAATGTTTATATATCACATTTTCAAATTTCTATTATTCTCCATTTTACTCGATCTCCTAACTCGATCTCCTAAACGGTTAAAGATAGGACATCGCGGTTTTCACCAGTGGATTTAGCACCTCATTTTACATAGAATAAGTTCTATAAGTCTACTGTCAAGAGTTGATAAAGGTACAAACGAATAAAATGTTTATATATCACATTTTCAAATATCTATTATTTTCCAATTTACTCGATCTCCTAAACGGTTAAAGATAGGACATCGCGGTTTTAACAAGTGGATTAAGCACCTCATTTTACATAAAATAAGTCCTATAGGTCTTCTCTCAAGAATTGATAAAGATACAAACGAATAAAATGTTTATA
This sequence comes from Silvanus unidentatus, assembly GCA_963930825.1. Taxonomy (NCBI): domain Eukaryota; kingdom Metazoa; phylum Arthropoda; class Insecta; order Coleoptera; family Silvanidae; genus Silvanus; species Silvanus unidentatus. The sequence goes on along the minus strand of OZ005760.1, from coordinate 11,727,213 downwards.
TATCACATTTTCAAATTTCTATTATTCTCCATTTTACTCGATCTCCTAAACGGTTAAAGATAGGACATCGCGGTTTCTACCTGTGGATTTAGCACCTAATTTTACATAAAATAAGTCCTATAAGCCTACTCTCAAGAGTTGATAAAGGTACAAACGAATAAAATGTATATATATCACATTTTTAAATTTCTATTATTCTCCATTTTACTCGATCTCCTAACTCGATCTCCTAAACGGTTACAGATAGGATATCGCGGTTTTTACCAGTGGATTTAGCACCTTATTTTACATAAAATAAGTCCTATAGGTCTCCTCTCTAGAATTGATAAAGGTACAAACGAATAAAATGTTTATATATCACATTTTCAAATTTCTATTATTCTCCATTTTACTCAATCTCCTAACTCGATCTCCTAAACGGTTAAAGTTAGGACATCGCGGTTTTCACCAGTAGATTTAGAACCTCATTTTACATAGAATATGTCCTATAAGTCTACTCTCAAGAGTTGATAAAGGTACAAACGATTCAAATGTTTATATATCACATTTTCAAATATCTATTATTTTCCATTTTACTCGATCTCCTAAAGGGTTAAAGATAGGACATCGCGGTTTTCACCAGTAGATTTAGAACCTCATTTTACATAGAATATGTCCTATAAGTCTACTCTCAAGAGTTGATAAAGGTACAAACGATTCAAATGTTTATATATCACATTTTCAAATATCTATTATTTTCCTTTTTACTCGATCTCCTAAACGGTTAAAGATAGAACATCGCAGTTTTTACCAGTGGATTTAGAACCTCATTTTATATAAAATAAGTTTAATAAGTCTACTCTCAAGAGTTGATAAAGGTACAAACGAATAAAATGTTAATATATCACATTTTCAAATATCTATTATTTTCCTTTTTACTCGATCTCCTAAACGGTTAAGGATAGAACATCGCGGTTTTCACCGGTGGATTTAGCACCTCACTTTACATAAAATAAGTTCTATAAGTCTACTCTCAGGAGTTGATAAATGTACAAACGAATAAAATGTTTATATATCAAATTTTCAAATATTTATTATTCTTCATATAACTCGATCTCCTAAACGGTTAAAGATAGGACATCGCGGTTTTCACCAGTGGATTTAGCACCTCATTTTACATAAAATAAGTTCTATAAGTCTACTCTCAAGAGTTGATAAAGGTACAAACGAATAAAATGTTTATATATCAAATTTTCAAATATATATTTTTCTCCATTTTACTCGATCTCCTAAACGGTTAAAAATAGGACATCGCGGTTTTCAGCAATGGATTTAGCACCTTATTTTACATAAAATAAGTTCTATAAGTCTACTCTCAGGAGTTAATAAAGGTACAAACAAATAAAATGTTTATATATCAAGTTTTCAAATATCTATTATTCTCCATTTTACTCGATCTCCTAAACGGTTAAAGATAAGACATCGCGGTTTTCACCAGTGGATTTAGCACCTCATTTTACATAAAATAAGTTCTATAAGTCTACACTCAAGAGTTGATAAAGGTACAAACGATTAAAATGTTTATATATCACATTTTCAAATATCTATTATTCTCCATTTCACTCGATCTCTTAAACGGTTAAAAATAAGACATCGCGGTTTTCACCAGTGGATTTAGCACCTCATTTTACATAAAATGAGTTCTATAAGTCTACACTCAAGAGTTGATAAAGGTACAAATGAATAAAATGTTAATATATCACATTTTCAAATATCTAATATTTTCCTTTTTACTCGATCTCCTAAACGGTTAAAGATAGAACATCGCGGTTTTCACCAGTGGATTAGGCATCTCATTTTACATAAATTAAGTCCTATAAGTCTACTGTCAAGAGTTCATAAAGGTACAATTGAATAAAATGTTTATATATCACATTTTCAAATATCTATTATTTACCTCTTTACTCGATCTCCTAAACGGTTAAAGAAAGGACATCGCGGTTTTCACCAGTGGATTAAGCACCTCATTTTACATAAAATAAGTTCTATAAGTCTACTCTCAGGAGTTGATAAAGGTACAAACGAATAAAATGTTTATATATCAAATTTTCAAATATCTATTATTCTCCATTTTATTCTATCTCCTAAACGGTTAAAGATAGGACATCGCGGTTTTCACTAGTGGAATGAGCACCTAATTTTACATAAAATGAAACCTATAAGTCTACTCTCAAGAGTTGTTAAAGGTACAAACGAATAAAATGTTTATAAAACACATTTTCAAATATCTATTATTCTCCATTATACTCGATCTCCTAAACGGTTAAAGATAGGACATCGCTGTTTTCATCAGTGGATTTAGCACCTCATTTTACATAAAATAAGTTCTATAAGTCTACTCTCAAAAGTTGATAAAGGTACAAACGAATAAAATGTTTATAAAACACATTTTCAAATATCTATCATTCTCCATTATACTTGATCTCCTAAACGGTTAAAGATACGACATCGCGGTTTTCACCAGTGGATTTAGCACCTCATTTTACATAAAATATGTCCTATAAGTCTACTCTCAAGAGTTGATAAAGGTACAAACGATTCAAATGTTTATATATCACATTTTCAAATATCTATTATTTTCCTTTTTACTCGATCTTCTAAACGGTTAAAGATAGAACATCGCGGTTTTCACCAGTGGATTTAGCACCTCATTTTACATAAAATGAGTCCTATAAGTCTACTCTCAAGAGTTGATAAAGGTACAAACGAATAAAATGTTAATATATCACATTTTCAAATATCTATTATTTTCCTTTTTACTCGATCTCCTAAACGGTTAAAAATAAGACATCGCGGTTTTCACCAGTGGATTTAGCACCTCATTTTACATAAAATGAGTCCTATAAGTCTACACTCAAGAGTTGATAAAGGTACAAACGAATAAAATGTTAATATATCACATTTTCAAATATCTATTATTTTCCTTTTTACTCGATCTCCTAAACGGTTAAAGATAGAACATCGCGGTTTTTACCAGTGGATTTAGCACCTCATTTTATATAAAATAAGTTTAATAAGTTTACTCTCAAGAGTTGATAAAGGTACAAACGAATAAAATGTTTATATATCACATTTTCAAATTTCTATTATTCTCCATTTTACTCGATCTCCTAACTCGATCTCCTAAACGGTTAAAGATAGGACATCGCGGTTTTTACCAGTGGATTTAGCACCTTATTTTACATAAAATAAGTCCTATAGGTCTTCTCTCAAGAATTGATAAAGGTACAAACGAATTAAATGTTTATATATCACATTTTCAAATTTCTATTATTCTCCATTTTACTCGATCTCCTAAACGGTTAAAGATAGGACATCGCGGATTTTACCAGTGGATTTAGCACCTCATTTTACATAAAATAAGTTTTATAAGTCTACTCTCAAGAATTGATAAAGGTACAAACGAAAAAAATGTTTATATATCACATTTTCAAATTTCTATTATTCTCCATTTTACTCGATCTCCTAAACGGTTAAAGATAGGACATCGCGGTTTTCACCAGTGGAATAAGCACCTCAGTTTACATAAAATATGTCCTATAAGTCTACTGTCAAGAGTTGATAAAGGTACAATCGAATAAAATGTTTATATATCACATTTTCAAATATCTATTATTCTCCATTTTACTCGAACTCCTAAACGGTTAAGGATAGAACATCGCGGTTTTCACCGGTGGATTTAGCACCTCACTTTACATAAAATAAGTTCTATAAGTCTACTCTCAGGAGTTGATAAATGTACAAACGAATAAAATGTTTATATATCAAATTTTCAAATATTTATTATTCTTCATATAACTCGATCTCCTAAACGGTTAAAGATAGGACATCGCGGTTTTCACCAGTGGATTTAGCACCTCATTTTACATAAAATAAGTTCTATAAGTCTACTCTCAAGAGTTGATAAAGGTACAAACGAATAAAATGTTTATATATCAAATTTTCAAATATATATTTTTCTCCATTTTACTCGATCTCCTAAACGGTTAAAAATAGGACATCGCGGTTTTCAGCAATGGATTTAGCACCTTATTTTACATAAAATAAGTTCTATAAGTCTACTCTCAGGAGTTAATAAAGGTACAAACAAATAAAATGTTTATATATCAAGTTTTCAAATATCTATTATTCTCCATTTTACTCGATCTCCTAAACGGTTAAAGATAAGACATCGCGGTTTTCACCAGTGGATTTAGCACCTCATTTTACATAAAATAAGTTCTATAAGTCTACACTCAAGAGTTGATAAAGGTACAAACGATTAAAATGTTTATATATCACATTTTCAAATATCTATTATTCTCCATTTCACTCGATCTCTTAAACGGTTAAAAATAAGACATCGCGGTTTTCACCAGTGGATTTAGCACCTCATTTTACATAAAATGAGTTCTATAAGTCTACACTCAAGAGTTGATAAAGGTACAAATGAATAAAATGTTAATATATCACATTTTCAAATATCTAATATTTTCCTTTTTACTCGATCTCCTAAACGGTTAAAGATAGAACATCGCGGTTTTCACCAGTGGATTAAGCATCTCATTTTACATAAATTAAGTCCTATAAGTCTACTGTCAAGAGTTCATAAAGGTACAATTGAATAAAATGTTTATATATCACATTTTCAAATATCTATTATTTTCCTCTTTACTCGATCTCCTAAACGGTTAAAGAAAGGACATCGCGGTTTTCACCAGTGGATTAAGCACCTCATTTTACATAAAATAAATTCTATAAGTCTACTCTCAGGAGTTGATAAAGGTACAAACGAATAAAATGTTTATATATCAAATTTTCAAATATCTATTATTCTCCATTTTATTCTATCTCCTAAACGGTTAAAGATAGGACATCGCGGTTTTCACTAGTGGAATGAGCACCTAATTTTACATAAAATGAAACCTATAAGTCTACTCTCAAGAGTTGTTAAAGGTACAAACGAATAAAATGTTTATAAAACACATTTTCAAATATCTATTATTCTCCATTATACTTGATCTCCTAAACGGTTAAAGATACGACATCGCGGTTTTCACCAGTGGATTTAGCACCTCATTTTACATAAAATATGTCCTATAAGTCTACTCTCAAGAGTTGATAAAGGTACAAACGAATAAAATGTTAATATATCACATTTTCAAATATCTATTATTTTCCTTTTTACTCGATCTCCTAAACGGTTAAAAATAAGACATCGCGGTTTTCACCAGTGGATTTAGCACCTCATTTTACATAAAATGAGTCCTATAAGTCTACACTCAAGAGTTGATAAAGGTACAAACGAATAAAATGTTAATATATCACATTTTCAAATATCTATTATTTTCCTTTTTACTCCATCTCCTAAACGGTTAAAGATAGAACATCGCGGTTTTTACCAGTGGATTTAGCACCTCATTTTATATAAAATAAGTTTAATAAGTTTACTCTCAAGAGTTGATAAAGGTACAAACGAATAAAATGTTTATATATCACATTTTCAAATTTCTATTATTCTCCATTTTACTCGATCTCCTAACTCGATCTCCTAAACGGTTAAAGATAGGACATCGCGGTTTTTACCAGTGGATTTAGCACCTTATTTTACATAAAATAAGTCCTATAGGTCTTCTCTCAAGAATTGATAAAGGTACAAACGAATTAAATGTTTATATATCACATTTTCAAATTTCTATTATTCTCCATTTTACTCGATCTCCTAAACGGTTAAAGATAGGACATCGCGGATTTTACCAGTGGATTTAGCACCTCATTTTACATAAAATAAGTTTTATAAGTCTACTCTCAAGAATTGATAAAGGTACAAACGAATAAAATGTTTATATATCACATTTTCAAATTTCTATTATTCTCCATTTTACTCGATCTGTTAAACGGTTAAAGATAGGACATCGCGGTTTTCACCAGTGGAATAAGCACCTCAGTTTACATAAAATATGTCCTATAAGTCTACTGTCAAGAGTTGATAAAGGTACAATCGAATAAAATGTTTATATATCACATTTTCAAATTTCTATTATTCTCCATTTTACTCGATCTCCTAAACGGTTAAAGATAGGACATCGCGGTTTTCACCAGTGGAATAAGCACCTCAGTTTACATAAAATATGTCCTATAAGTCTACTGTCAAGAGTTGATAAAGGTACAATCGAATAAAATGTTTATATATCACATTTTCAAATATCTATTATTCTCCATTTTACTCGAACTCCTAAACGGTTAAGGATAGAACATCGCGGTTTTCACCGGTGGATTTAGCACCTCACTTTACATAAAATAAGTTCTATAAGTCTACTCTCAGGAGTTGATAAATGTACAAACGAATAAAATGTTTATATATCAAATTTTCAAATATTTATTATTCTTCATATAACTCGATCTCCTAAACGGTTAAAGATAGGACATCGCGGTTTTCACCAGTGGATTTAGCACCTCATTTTACATAAAATAAGTTCTATAAGTCTACTCTCAAGAGTTGATAAAGGTACAAACGAATAAAATGTTTATATATCAAATTTTCAAATATATATTTTTCTCCATTTTACTCGATCTCCTAAACGGTTAAAAATAGGACATCGCGGTTTTCAGCAATGGATTTAGCACCTTATTTTACATAAAATAAGTTCTATAAGTCTACTCTCAGGAGTTAATAAAGGTACAAACAAATAAAATGTTTATATATCAAGTTTTCAAATATCTATTATTCTCCATTTTACTCGATCTCCTAAACGGTTAAAGATAAGACATCGCGGTTTTCACCAGTGGATTTAGCACCTCATTTCACATAAAATAAGTTCTATAAGTCTACACTCAAGAGTTGATAAAGGTACAAACGATTAAAATGTTTATATATCACATTTTCAAATATCTATTATTCTCCATTTCACTCGATCTCTTAAACGGTTAAAAATAAGACATCGCGGTTTTCACCAGTGGATTTAGCACCTCATTTTACATAAAATGAGTTCTATAAGTCTACACTCAAGAGTTGATAAAGGTACAAATGAATAAAATGTTAATATATCACATTTTCAAATATCTAATATTTTCCTTTTTACTCGATCTCCTAAACGGTTAAAGATAGAACATCGCGGTTTTCACCAGTGGATTAAGCATCTCATTTTACATAAATTAAGTCCTATAAGTCTACTGTCAAGAGTTCATAAAGGTACAATTGAATAAAATGTTTATATATCACATTTTCAAATATCTATTATTTTCCTCTTTACTCGATCTCCTAAACGGTTAAAGAAAGGACATCGCGGTTTTCACCAGTGGAATGAGCACCTAATTTTACATAAAATGAAACCTATAAGTCTACTCTCAAGAGTTGTTAAAGGTACAAACGAATAAAATGTTTATAAAACACATTTTCAAATATCTATTATTCTCCATTATACTTGATCTCCTAAACGGTTAAAGATACGACATCGCGGTTTTCACCAGTGGATTTAGCACCTCATTTTACATAAAATAAGTTCTATAAGTCTACTCTCAAGAGTTGATAAAGGTACAAACGAATAAAATGTTTATATATCAAATTTTCAAATATCTATTATTCTCCATTTTATTCTATCTCCTAAACGGTTAAAGATAGGACATCGCGGTTTTCACTAGTGGAATGAGCACCTAATTTTACATAAAATGAAACCTATAAGTCTACTCTCAAGAGTTGTTAAAGGTACAAACGAATAAAATGTTTATAAAACACATTTTCAAATATCTATTATTCTCCATTATACTTGATCTCCTAAACGGTTAAAGATACGACATCGCGGTTTTCACCAGTGGATTTAGCACCTCATTTTACATAAAATATGTCCTATAAGTCTACTCTCAAGAGTTGATAAAGGTACAAACGAATAAAATGTTAATATATCACATTTTCAAATATCTATTATTTTCCTTTTTACTCGATCTCCTAAACGGTTAAAAATAAGACATCGCGGTTTTCACCAGTGGATTTAGCACCTCATTTTACATAAAATGAGTCCTATAAGTCTACACTCAAGAGTTGATAAAGGTACAAACGAATAAAATGTTAATATATCACATTTTCAAATATCTATTATTTTCCTTTTTACTCGATCTCCTAAACGGTTAAAGATAGAACATCGCGGTTTTTACCAGTGGATTTAGCACCTCATTTTATATAAAATAAGTTTAATAAGTTTACTCTCAAGAGTTGATAAAGGTACAAACGAATAAAATGTTTATATATCACATTTTCAAATTTCTATTATTCTCCATTTTACTCGATCTCCTAACTCGATCTCCTAAACGGTTAAAGATAGGACATCGCGGTTTTTACCAGTGGATTTAGCACCTTATTTTACATAAAATAAGTCCTATAGGTCTTCTCTCAAGAATTGATAAAGGTACAAACGAATTAAATGTTTATATATCACATTTTCAAATTTCTATTATTCTCCATTTTACTCGATCTCCTAAACGGTTAAAGATAGGACATCGCGGATTTTACCAGTGGATTTAGCACCTCATTTTACATAAAATAAGTTTTATAAGTCTACTCTCAAGAATTGATAAAGGTACAAACGAATAAAATGTTTATATATCACATTTTCAAATTTCTATTATTCTCCATTTTACTCGATCTCCTAAACGGTTAAAGATAGGACATCGCGGTTTTCACCAGTGGAATAAGCACCTCAGTTTACATAAAATATGTCCTATAAGTCTACTGTCAAGAGTTGATAAAGGTACAATCGAATAAAATGTTTATATATCACATTTTCAAATATCTATTATTCTCCATTTTACTCGAACTCCTAAACGGTTAAAGATAGGACATCGCGGTTTTCACCAGTGGAATAAGCACCTCAGTTTACATAAAATATGTCCTATAAGTCTACTGTCAAGAGTTGATAAAGGTACAAACGAATAAAATGTTTATATATCACATTTTCAAATTTCTATTATTCTCCATTTTACTCGATCTCCTAACTCGATCTCCTAAACGGTTAAAGATAGGACATCGCGGTTTTTACCAGTGGATTTAGCACCTTATTTTACATAAAATAAGTCCTATAGGTCTTCTCTCAAGAATTGATAAAGGTACAAACGAATTAAATGTTTATATATCACATTTTCAAATTTCTATTATTCTCCATTTTACTCGATCTCCTAAACGGTTAAAGATAGGACATCGCGGATTTTACCAGTGGATTTAGCACCTCATTTTACATAAAATAAGTTTTATAAGTCTACTCTCAAGAATTGATAAAGGTACAAACGAATAAAATGTTTATATATCACATTTTCAAATTTCTATTATTCTCCATTTTACTCGATCTCCTAAACGGTTAAAGATAGGACATCGCGGTTTTCACCAGTGGAATAAGCACCTCAGTTTACATAAAATATGTCCTATAAGTCTACTGTCAAGAGTTGATAAAGGTACAATCGAATAAAATGTTTATATATCACATTTTCAAATATCTATTATTCTCCATTTTACTCGAACTCCTAAACGGTTAAGGATAGAACATCGCGGTTTTCACCGGTGGATTTAGCACCTCACTTTACATAAAATAAGTTCTATAAGTCTACTCTCAGGAGTTGATAAATGTACAAACGAATAAAATGTTTATATATCAAATTTTCAAATATTTATTATTCTTCATATAACTCGATCTCCTAAACGGTTAAAGATAGGACATCGCGGTTTTCACCAGTGGATTTAGCACCTCATTTTACATAAAATAAGTTCTATAAGTCTACTCTCAAGAGTTGATAAAGGTACAAACGAATAAAATGTTTATATATCAAATTTTCAAATATATATTTTTCTCCATTTTACTCGATCTCCTAAACGGTTAAAAATAGGACATCGCGGTTTTCAGCAATGGATTTAGCACCTTATTTTACATAAAATAAGTTCTATAAGTCTACTCTCAGGAGTTAATAAAGGTACAAACAAATAAAATGTTTATATATCAAGTTTTCAAATATCTATTATTCTCCATTTTACTCGATCTCCTAAACGGTTAAAGATAAGACATCGCGGTTTTCACCAGTGGATTTAGCACCTCATTTCACATAAAATAAGTTCTATAAGTCTACACTCAAGAGTTGATAAAGGTACAAACGATTAAAATGTTTATATATCACATTTTCAAATATCTATTATTCTCCATTTCACTCGATCTCTTAAACGGTTAAAAATAAGACATCGCGGTTTTCACCAGTGGATTTAGCACCTCATTTTACATAAAATGAGTTCTATAAGTCTACACTCAAGAGTTGATAAAGGTACAAATGAATAAAATGTTAATATATCACATTTTCAAATATCTAATATTTTCCTTTTTACTCGATCTCCTAAACGGTTAAAGATAGAACATCGCGGTTTTCACCAGTGGATTAAGCATCTCATTTTACATAAATTAAGTCCTATAAGTCTACTGTCAAGAGTTCATAAAGGTACAATTGAATAAAATGTTTATATATCACATTTTCAAATATCTATTATTTTCCTCTTTACTCGATCTCCTAAACGGTTAAAGAAAGGACATCGCGGTTTTCACCAGTGGAATGAGCACCTAATTTTACATAAAATGAAACCTATAAGTCTACTCTCAAGAGTTGTTAAAGGTACAAACGAATAAAATGTTTATAAAACACATTTTCAAATATCTATTATTCTCCATTATACTTGATCTCCTAAACGGATAAAGATACGACATCGCGGTTTTCACCAGTGGATTTAGCACCTCATTTTACATAAAATAAGTTCTATAAGTCTACTCTCAAGAGTTGATAAAGGTACAAACGAATAAAATGTTTATATATCAAATTTTCAAATATCTATTATTCTCCATTTTATTCTATCTCCTAAACGGTTAAAGATAGGACATCGCGGTTTTCACTAGTGGAATGAGCACCTAATTTTACATAAAATGAAACCTATAAGTCTACTCTCAAGAGTTGTTAAAGGTACAAACGAATAAAATGTTTATAAAACACATTTTCAAATATCTATTATTCTCCATTATACTTGATCTCCTAAACGGTTAAAGATACGACATCGCGGTTTTCACCAGTGGATTTAGCACCTCATTTTACATAAAATATGTCCTATAAGTCTACTCTCAAGAGTTGATAAAGGTACAAACGAATAAAATGTTAATATATCACATTTTCAAATATCTATTATTTTCCTTTTTACTCGATCTCCTAAACGGTTAAAAATAAGACATCGCGGTTTTCACCAGTGGATTTAGCACCTCATTTTACATAAAATGAGTCCTATAAGTCTACACTCAAGAGTTGATAAAGGTACAAACGAATAAAATGTTAATATATCACATTTTCAAATATCTATTATTTTCCTTTTTACTCGATCTCCTAAACGGTTAAAGATAGAACATTGCGGTTTTTACCAGTGGATTTAGCACCTCATTTTATATAAAATAAGTTTAATAAGTTTACTCTCAAGAGTTGATAAAGGTACAAACGAATAAAATGTTTATATATCACATTTTCAAATTTCTATTATTCTCCATTTTACTCGATCTCCTAACTCGATCTCCTAAACGGTTAAAGATAGGACATCGCGGTTTTTACCAGTGGATTTAGCACCTTATTTTACATAAAATAAGTCCTATAGGTCTTCTCTCAAGAATTGATAAAGGTACAAACGAATTAAATGTTTATATATCACATTTTCAAATTTCTATTATTCTCCATTTTACTCGATCTCCTAAACGGTTAAAGATAGGACATCGCGGATTTTACCAGTGGATTTAGCACCTCATTTTACATAAAATAAGTTTTATAAGTCTACTCTCAAGAATTGATAAAGGTACAAACGAATAAAATGTTTATATATCACATTTTCAAATTTCTATTATTCTCCATTTTACTCGATCTCCTAAACGGTTAAAGATAGGACATCGCGGTTTTCACCAGTGGAATAAGCACCTCAGTTTACATAAAATATGTCCTATAAGTCTACTGTCAAGAGTTGATAAAGGTACAATCGAATAAAATGTTTATATATCACATTTTCAAATATCTATTATTCTCCATTTTACTCGAACTCCTAAACGGTTAAAGATAGGACATCGCGGTTTTCACCAGTGGAATAAGCACCTCAGTTTACATAAAATATGTCCTATAAGTCTACTGTCAAGAGTTGATAAAGGTACAAACGAATAAAATGTTTATTTATCACATTTTCAAATATGTATTATTGTCCATTTTACTCGATCTCCTAAACGGTTAAAAATAAGACATCGCGGTTTTTACCAGTAAATTTAGCACCTCATTTTACATAAAATGAGTCCTATAAGTCTACTCTCAAGAGTTGAAAAAGGTACAAACGAATAAAATGTTTATATATCACATTTTCAAATATCTATTATTTTCCTTTTTACTCGATCTCCTAAACGGTTAAAGATAGGACATCGCGGTTTTTACCAGTGGATTAAGCACCTCATTTTACATAAACTAAGTCCTATAAGTCTACTGTCAAGAGTTGAAAAAGGTACAAACGAATAAAATGTTTATATATCACATTTTCAAATATATATTATTCTCCATTTACTCGATCTCCTAAACGGTTAAAGATAGGACATCGCGGTTTTCACTAGTGGATTTAGCACCTCATTTTACATAAAATATGTCCTATAAGTCCACTCTCAAGAGTTGATAAAGGTACAAACGAATAAAATGTTTATATATCACATTTTCAAATATCTATTATTCTCGATTTTACTCTATCTCCTAAACGGTTAAAGATTTGACATCGCGGTTTTCACTAGTGAAATGAGCACCTAATTTTATATTAAATAAGACCTATAATTCTACTCTTAAGAGTTGATAAAGGTACAAGCGAATAAAATGTTTATAAATCACATTTTCAAATATCTATTATTCTCCATTTTACTCGATCTCCTAAATGGTTAAAGATAGGACATCGCGGTTTTCACCAGTGAATTTAACATCTTATTTTACATATATAAAGTTCTATAAGTCTTCTCTCAGGAGTTGATAAAGGTACAAACGAATAAAATGTTTATATATCACATTTTCAAATATCTATTATTCTCCATTTTACTCGATCTCCTAAACTCCTAAACGGTTAGGGATAGGACATCGCGGTTTTCACCAGTGGATTAAGCACCTCATTTTACATAAAATAAGTCCTATAAGTCTAGTCACAGGTGTTGATAAAGGTACATACGGATAAAATGATTATATATCACATTTTCAAATATCTATTATTCTCCATTTTACCCGAGGTTTTCACCAGTGGATTTAGCACCTCATTTTACATAAAATAAGTCCTATAAGTCTACTCTGTAGAGTTGATAAAGGTACAAACGAATAAAATGTTTATATATCACATTTTCAAATTTCTATTATTCTCCATTTTACTCGATCTCCTAACTCGATCTCCTAAACGGTTAAAGATAGGACATCGCGGTTTTCACCAGTGGATTTAGCACCTCATTTTACATAGAATAAGTTCTATAAGTCTACTGTCAAGAGTTGATAAAGGTACAAACGAATAAAATGTTTATATATCACATTTTCAAATATCTATTATTTTCCAATTTACTCGATCTCCTAAACGGTTAAAGATAAGACATCGCGGTTTTAACAAGTGGATTAAGCACCTCATTTTACATAAAATAAGCCCTATAGGTCTTCTCTCATGAATTGATAAAGATACAAACGAATAAAATGTTTATATATCACATTTTCAAATTTCTATTATTCTCCATTTTACTCGATCTCCTAACTCGATCTCCTAAACGGTTACAGATAGGATATCGCGGTTTTTACCAGTGGATTTAGCACCTTATTTTACATAAAATAAGTCCTATAGGTCTTCTCTCTAGAATTGATAAAGGTACAAACGAATAAAATGTTTATATATCACATTTTCAAATTTCTATTATTCTTCATTTTACTCAATCTCCTAACTCGATCTCCTAAACGGTTAAAGTTAGGACATCGCGGTTTTCACCAGTGGATTTAGCACCTTATTTTACATAAAATAAGTCCTATAAGTCTACTCTCAGGAGTTGATAAAGGTACAAACGAATATAATGTTTATATATCAAATTTTAAAATATCTATGATCCTCCATTTTACCCGATCTCCTAAACGGTTAAAGATAGGACATCGCGGTTCTCACTAGTGGATTTAGCTCCTCATTTTACATAAAATAAGTTCTATAAGTCTACCCTCAGGAGTCGATAATGGTACAAACGAATAAAATGTTTTTATATCACATTTTCAAATTTCTTTTATTCTCCATTTTACTCGATCTCCTACCTCGATCTCCTAAACGGTTAAAGATAGGACTTCGTGGTTTTTACCAGTGGATTTAGCACCTCATTTTACATAAAATAAGTCCTATAAGTCTACTTTCAAGAGTTGATAAAGGTACAAACGAATAAAATGTTTATATATCAAATTTTCAAATATCTATTATTCTCCATTTTACTCGATCTCCTCAACGGTTAAAGATAAGACATCGCGATATTCACCAGTGGATTTAGCACCTCATTTTACATAAAATAAGTTTTATAAGTCTACTCTCAGGAGTTGATAAAGGTACAAACGAATAAAATGTTTATATATCAAATTTTCAAATATCTATTATTTTCCATTTTACTCGATCTCCTAAACGGTTAAAGATAAGACATCGCGATATTCACCAGTGGATTTAGCACCTCATTTTACATAAAATAAGTTCTATAAGTCTACTCTCAGGAGTTGATAAAGGTACAAACGAATAAAATGTTTATATATCAAATTTTCATATATCTATTATTCTCCATTATATTCTATCTCCTAAACGGTTAAAGATAGGACATCGCGGTTTTTACTAGTGAAATGAGCACCTAATTTTACATAAAATAAGACTTATAAGTCTACTCTCAAGAGTTGATAAAGGTACAAACGAATAAAATGTTTATATATCAAATTTTCAAATATCTATTATTTTCCATTTTACTCGATCTCCTAAAGGGTTAAAGATAGGACATCGCGGTTTTCACCAGTAGATTTAGCACCTCATTTTACATAGAATATGTCCTATAAGTCTACTCTCAAGAGTTGATAAAGGTACAAACGATTCAAATGTTTATATATCACATTTTCAAATATCTATTATTTTCCTTTTTACTCGATCTCCTAAACGGTTAAAGATAGAACATCGCGGTTTTTACCAGTGGATTTAGCACCTCGTTTTATATAAAATAAGTTTAATAAGTCTACTCTCAAGAGTTGATAAAGGTACAAACGAATAAAATGTTAATATATCACATTTTCAAATATCTATTATTTTCCTTTTTACTCGATCTTCTAAACGGTTAAGGATAGAACATCGCGGTTTTCACCAGTGCATTTAGCACCTCATTTTACATAAAATAAGTCCTATAAGTCTACTCTCAAAAGTTGATAAATGTACAAACGAATAAAATGTTTATATATCAAATTTTCAAATATTTATTATTCTTCATATAACTCGATCTCCTAAACGGTTAAAGATAGGACATCGCGGTTTTCACCAGTGGATTTAGCACCTCATTTTACATAAAATATGTCCTATAAGTCCACTCTCAAGAGTTGATAAAGGTACAAACGAATAAAATGTTTATATATCACATTTTCAAATATCTATTATTCTCCATTTTACTCGATTTCCTAAACGGTTAAAGATAGGACATCGCGGATTTCACCGGTGGATTTAGCACCTCACTTTACATAAAATAAGTTCTATAAGTCTACTCTCAGGAGTTGATAAATGTACAAACGAATAAAATGTTTATATATCAAATTTTCAAATATTTATTATTCTTCATATAACTCGATCTCCTAAACGGTTAAAGATAGGACATCGCGGTTTTCACCAGTGGATTTAGCACCTCATTTTACATAAAATAAGTTCTATAAGTCTACTCTCAAGAGTTGATAAAGGTACAAACGAATAAAATGTTTATATATCAAATTTTCAAATATATATTTTTCTCCATTTTACTCGATCTCCTAAACGGTTAAAAATAGGACATCGCGGTTTTCAGCAATGGATTTAGCACCTTATTTTACATAAAATAAGTTCTATAAGTCTACTCTCAGGAGTTAATAAAGGTACAAACAAATAAAATGTTTATATATCAAGTTTTCGAATATCTATTATTCTCCATTTTACTCGATCTCCTAAACGGTTAAAGATAAGACATCGCGGTTTTCACCAGTGGATTTAGCACCTCATTTTACATAAAATAAGTTCTATAAGTCTACACTCAAGAGTTGATAAAGGTACAAACGATTAAAATGTTTATATATCACATTTTCAAATATCTATTATTCTCCATTTCACTCGATCTCTTAAACGGTTAAAAATAAGACATCGCGGTTTTCACCAGTGGATTTAGCACCTCATTTTACATAAAATGAGTTCTATAAGTCTACACTCAAGAGTTGATAAAGGTACAAATGAATAAAATGTTAATATATCACATTTTCAAATATCTATTATTTTCCTTTTTACTCGATCTCCTAAACGGTTAAAGATAGGACATCGCTGTTTTCATCAGTGGATTTAGCACCTCATTTTACATAAAATAAGTTCTATAAGTCTACTCTCAAGAGTTGATAAAGGTACAAACGAATAAAATGTTTATAAAACACATTTTCAAATATCTACCATTCTCCATTATACTTGATCTCCTAAACGGTTAAAGATACGACATCGCGGTTTTCACCAGTGGATTTAGCACCTCATTTTACATAAAATATGTCCTATAAGTCTACTCTCAAGAGTTGATAAAGGTACAAACGATTCAAATGTTTAGATATCACATTTTCAAATATCTATTATTTTCCTTTTTACTCGATCTCCTAAACGGTTAAAGATAGAACATCGCGGTTTTCACCAGTGGATTTAGCACCTCATTTTACATAAAATAAGTCCTATAAGTCTACTCTCAAGAGTTGATAAAGGTACAAACGATTCAAATGTTTATATATCACATTTTCAAATATCTATTATTTTCCTTTTTACTCGATCTCCTAAACGGTTAAAGATAGGACATCGCGGTTTTCACCAGTGGATTTAGCACCTCATTTTACATAAAATAAGTTCTATAAGTCTACTCTCAAGAGTTGATAAAGGTACAAACGAATAAAATGTTTATATATCAAATTTTCAAATATCTATGATTCTCCATTTTACTCGATCTCCTAAACAGTTAAAGATAGGACATCGCGGTTTTCACCAGTGGACTTAGCACCTCATTTTACATAAAATAAGTTCTATAAGTCTACTCTCAAGAGTCGATAATGGTACAAACGAATAAAATGTTTATATATCACATTTTCAAATTTCTATTATTCTCCATTTTACTCGATCTCCTAAACGGTTAAAGATAAGACATCGCGATATTCACCAGTGGATTTAGCACCTCATTTTACATAAAATAAGTTCTATAAGTCCACTCTCAGGAGTTGATAAAGGTACAAACGAATAAAATGTCTATATATCAAATTTTCAAATATCTATTATTCTCCATTTTATTCTATCTCCTAAACGGTTAAAGATAGGACATCGCGGTTTTCACTAGTGGAATGAGCACCTAATTTTACATAGAATGAAACCTATAAGTCTACTGTCAAGAGTTGATAAAGGTACAAACGAATAAAATGTTTATATATCAAATTTTCAAATATCTATTATTTTCCATTTTACTCGATCTCCTAAACGGTTAAAGATAAGACATCGCGGTTTTCACCAGTGGATTTAGCACCTCATTTTACATAAAATAAGTTCTATAAGTCTACACTCAAGAGTTAATAAAGGTACAAACGAATAAAATGTTTATATATCACATTTTCAAATATCTATTATTTTCCTTTTTACTCGATCTCCTAAACGGATAAAGATAGAACATCGCGGTTTTCACCAGTGGATTAAGCACCTCATTTTACATGAAATGAGTCCTATAAGTCTACACTCAAGAGTTGATAATGGTACAAACGAATAAAATGTTTATATATCACATTGTCAAATATCCATTATTTTCCTTTTTACTCGATCTCCTAAACGGATAAAGATAGAACATCGCGGTTTTCACCAGTGGATTAAGCACCTCATTTTACATAAATTAAGTCCTATAAGTCTACTGTCAAGAGTTGATAATGGTGCAATCGAATAAAATGTTTATATATCACATTTTCAAATATCTATTATTTTCCTTTTTACTCGATCTCCTAAACGGATAAAGATAGAACATCGCGGTTTTCACCAGTGGATTAAGCACCTCATTTTACATAAATTAAGTCCTATAAGTCTACTGTCAAGAGTTGATAAAGGTACAATCGAATAAAATGTTTATATATCACATTTTCAAATATCTATTATTTTCCTTTTTACTCGATCTCCTAAACGGATAAAGATAGAACATCGCGGTTTTCACCAGTGGATTAAGCACCTCATTTTACATAAATTAAGTCCTATAAGTCTACTGTCAAGAGTTGATAAAGGTACAATCGAATAAAATGTTTATATATCACATTTTCAAATATCTATTATTTTCCTTTTTACTCGATCTCCTAAACGGATAAAGATAGAACATCGCGGTTTTCACCAGTGGATTAAGCACCTCATTTTACATAAATTAAGTCCTATAAGTCTACTGTCAAGAGTTGATAAAGGTACAATCGAATAAAATGTTTATATATCACATTTTCAAATATCTATTATTTTCCTTTTTACTCGATCTCCTAAACGGATAAAGATAGAACATCGCGGTTTTCACCAGTGGATTTAGCACCTCATTTTACATAAAATGAGTCTTATAAGTCTTCACTCAAGAGTTGATAAAGGTACAAACGAATAAAATGTTAATATATCACATTTTCAAATATCTATTATTTTCCTTTTTACTCGATCTCCTAAACGGTTAAAAATAAGACATCGCGGTTTTCACCAGTGGATTTAGCACCTCATTTTACATAAAATGAGTCCTATAAGTCTACACTTAAGAGTTGATAAAGGTACAAACGAATAAAATGTTAATATATCACATTTTCAAATATCTATTATTTTCCTTTTTACTCGATCTCCTAAACGGTTAAAGATAGGACATCGCGGTTTTCACTAGTGGAATGAGCAACTAATTTTACATAAAATGAAACCTATAAGTCTACTCTTAGGAGTTGATAAGGGTACAAACGAATAATATGTTTATATATCAAATTTTCAAATATCTATTATTCTCCATTTTATTTTATCTCCTAAACGGTTAAAGATAGGACATCGCGGTTTTCACTAGTGGAATGAGCAACTAATTTTACATAAAATGAAACCTATAAGTTTACTCTCAAGAGTTGATAAAGGTACAAACGAATAAAATGTTTATATATCAAATTTTCAAATATCTATTAATCTCCATTTTACTCGATCTCCTAAACGGTTAAAGATAAGACATCGCGATATTTACCAGTGGATTAAGCACCTCATTTTACATAAAATAAGTTCTATAAGTCTACTTTCAGGAGTTGATAAAGGTACAAACGAATAAAATGTTAATATATCACATTTTCAAATATCTATTATTTTCCATTTTACTCGATTTCCTAAAGGGTTAAAGATAGGACATCGCGGTTTTCACCAGTGGATTAAGCACCTCATTTTACATAAATTAAGTCCTATAAGTCTACTGTCAAGAGTTGATAAAGGTACAATCGAATAAAATGTTTATATATCACATTTTCAAATATCTATTATTCTCCATTTTACTCAATCACCTAAACGGTTAAAGAAAGGACATCGCGGTTTTCACCAGTGGATTAAGCACCTCATTTTACATAAAATAAGTTCTATAAGTCTACTCTCAGGAGTGGATAATGGTACAAACGAATAAAATGTTTATATATCAAATTTTCAAATATCTATAATTCTCCATTTTACTCGATCTCCTAAACAGTTAAAGATAGGACATCGCGGTTTTCACCAGTGGACTTAGCACCTCATTTTACATAAAATAAGTTCTATAAGTCTACTCTCAGGAGTCGATAATGGTACAAACGAATAAAATGTTTATATATCACATTTTCAAATTTCTATTATTCTCCATTTTACTCGATCTCCTAAACGGTTAAAGATAAGACATCGCGATATTCACCAGTGGATTTAGCACCTCATTTTACATAAAATATGTCCTATAAGTCTACTCTCAAGAGTTGATAAAGGTACAAACGATTCAAATGTTTAGATATCACATTTTCAAATATCTATTATTTTCCTTTTTACTCGATCTCCTAAACGGTTAAAGATAGAACATCGCGGTTTTCACCAGTGGATTTAGCACCTCATTTTACATAAAATAAGTCCTATAAGTCTACTCTCAAGAGTTGATAAAGGTACAAACGATTCAAATGTTTATATATCACATTTTCAAATATCTATTATTTTCCTTTTTACTCGATCTCCTAAACGGTTAAAGATAGAACATCGCGGTTTTCACCAGTGGATTTAGCACCTCATTTTACATAAAATAAGTCCTATAAGTCTACTCTCAAGAGTTGATAAAGGTACAAACGATTCAAATGTTTATATATCACATTTTCAAATATCTATTATTTTCCTTTTTACTCGATCTCCTAAACGGTTAAAGATAGGACATCGCGGTTTTCACCAGTGGATTTAGCACCTCATTTTACATAAAATATGTCCTATAAGTCTACTCTCAAGAGTTGATAAAGGTACAAACGATTCAAATGTTTAGATATCACATTTTCAAATATCTATTATTTTCCTTTTTACTCGATCTCCTAAACGGTTAAAGATAGGACATCGCGGTTTTCACCAGTGGATTTAGCACCTCATTTTACATAAAATATGTAATATAAGTCTACTCTCAAGAGTTGATAAAGGTACAAACGATTCAAATGTTTATATATCACATTTTCAAATATCTATTATTTTCCTTTTTACTCGATCTCCTAAACGGTTAAAGATAGGACATCGCGGTTTTCACCAGTGGATTTAGCACCTCATTTTACATAAAATATGTCCTATAAGTCTACTCTCAAGAGTTGATAAAGGTACAAACGAATAAAATGTTAATATATCACATTTTCAAATATCTATTATTTTCCTTTTTACTCGATCTCCTAAACGGTTAAAAATAAGACATCGCGGTTTTCACCAGTGGATTTAGCACCTCATTTTACATAAAATGAGTCCTATAAGTCTACACTCAAGAGTTGATAAAGGTACAAACGAATAAAATGTTAATATATCACATTTTCAAATATCTATTATTTTCCTTTTTACTCGATCTCCTAAACGGTTAAAGATAGAACATCGCGGTTTTTACCAGTGGATTTAGCACCTCATTTTATATAAAATAAGTTTAATAAGTTTACTCTCAAGAGTTGATAAAGGTACAAACGAATAAAATGTTTATATATCACATTTTCAAATTTCTATTATTCTCCATTTTACTCGATCTCCTAACTCGATCTCCTAAACGGTTAAAGATAGGACATCGCGGTTTTTACCAGTGGATTTAGCACCTTATTTTACATAAAATAAGTCCTATAGGTCTTCTCTCAAGAATTGATAAAGGTACAAACGAATTAAATGTTTATATATCACATTTTCAAATTTCTATTATTCTCCATTTTACTCGATCTCCTAAACGGTTAAAGATAGGACATCGCGGATTTTACCAGTGGATTTAGCACCTCATTTTACATAAAATAAGTTTTATAAGTCTACTCTCAAGAATTGATAAAGGTACAAACGAATAAAATGTTTATATATCACATTTTCAAATTTCTATTATTCTCCATTTTACTCGATCTCCTAAACGGTTAAAGATAGGACATCGCGGTTTTCACCAGTGGAATAAGCACCTCAGTTTACATAAAATATGTCCTATAAGTCTACTGTCAAGAGTTGATAAAGGTACAATCGAATAAAATGTTTATATATCACATTTTCAAATATCTATTATTCTCCATTTTACTCGAACTCCTAAACGGTTAAAGATAGGACATCGCGGTTTTCACCAGTGGAATAAGCACCTCAGTTTACATAAAATATGTCCTATAAGTCTACTGTCAAGAGTTGATAAAGGTACAAACGAATAAAATGTTTATTTATCACATTTTCAAATATGTATTATTGTCCATTTTACTCGATCTCCTAAACGGTTAAAAATAAGACATCGCGGTTTTTACCAGTAAATTTAGCACCTCATTTTACATAAAATGAGTCCTATAAGTCTACTCTCAAGAGTTGAAAAAGGTACAAACGAATAAAATGTTTATATATCACATTTTCAAATATCTATTATTTTCCTTTTTACTCGATCTCCTAAACGGTTAAAGATAGGACATCGCGGTTTTTACCAGTGGATTAAGCACCTCATTTTACATAAACTAAGTCCTATAAGTCTACTGTCAAGAGTTGAAAAAGGTACAAACGAATAAAATGTTTATATATCACATTTTCAAATATATATTATTCTCCATTTACTCGATCTCCTAAACGGTTAAAGATAGGACATCGCGGTTTTCACTAGTGGATTTAGCACCTCATTTTACATAAAATATGTCCTATAAGTCCACTCTCAAGAGTTGATAAAGGTACAAACGAATAAAATGTTTATATATCACATTTTCAAATATCTATTATTTTCCAATTTACTCGATCTCCTAAACGGTTAAAGATAAGACATCGCGGTTTTAACAAGTGGATTAAGCACCTCATTTTACATAAAATAAGTCCTATAGGTCTTCTCTCATGAATTGATAAAGATACAAACGAATAAAATGTTTATATATCACATTTTCAAATTTCTATTATTCTCCATTTTACTCGATCTCCTAACTCGATCTCCTAAACGGTTACAGATAGGATATCGCGGTTTTTACCAGTGGATTTAGCACCTTATTTTACATAAAATAAGTCCTATAGGTCTTCTCTCTAGAATTGATAAAGGTACAAACGAATAAAATGTTTATATATCACATTTTCAAATTTCTATTATTCTTCATTTTACTCAATCTCCTAACTCGATCTCCTAAACGGTTAAAGTTAGGACATCGCGGTTTTCACCAGTGGATTTAGCACCTTATTTTACATAAAATAAGTCCTATAAGTCTACTCTCAGGAGTTGATAAAGGTACAAACGAATATAATGTTTATATATCAAATTTTAAAATATCTATGATCCTCCATTTTACCCGATCTCCTAAACGGTTAAAGATAGGACATCGCGGTTCTCACTAGTGGATTTAGCTCCTCATTTTACATAAAATAAGTTCTATAAGTCTACCCTCAGGAGTCGATAATGGTACAAACGAATAAAATGTTTTTATATCACATTTTCAAATTTCTTTTATTCTCCATTTTACTCGATCTCCTACCTCGATCTCCTAAACGGTTAAAGATAGGACTTCGTGGTTTTTACCAGTGGATTTAGCACCTCATTTTACATAAAATAAGTCCTATAAGTCTACTTTCAAGAGTTGATAAAGGTACAAACGAATAAAATGTTTATATATCAAATTTTCAAATATCTATTATTCTCCATTTTACTCGATCTCCTAAACGGTTAAAGATAAGACATCGCGATATTCACCAGTGGATTTAGCACCTCATTTTACATAAAATAAGTTTTATAAGTCTACTCTCAGGAGTTGATAAAGGTACAAACGAATAAAATGTTTATATATCAAATTTTCAAATATCTATTATTTTCCATTTTACTCGATCTCCTAAACGGTTAAAGATAAGACATCGCGATATTCACCAGTGGATTTAGCACCTCATTTTACATAAAATAAGTTCTATAAGTCTACTCTCAGGAGTTGATAAAGGTACAAACGAATAAAATGTTTATATATCAAATTTTCATATATCTATTATTCTCCATTATATTCTATCTCCTAAACGGTTAAAGATAGGACATCGCGGTTTTTACTAGTGAAATGAGCACCTAATTTTACATAAAATAAGACTTATAAGTCTACTCTCAAGAGTTGATAAAGGTACAAACGAATAAAATGTTTATATATCAAATTTTCAAATATCTATTATTTTCCATTTTACTCGATCTCCTAAAGGGTTAAAGATAGGACATCGCGGTTTTCACCAGTAGATTTAGCACCTCATTTTACATAGAATATGTCCTATAAGTCTACTCTCAAGAGTTGATAAAGGTACAAACGATTCAAATGTTTATATATCACATTTTCAAATATCTATTATTTTCCTTTTTACTCGATCTCCTAAACGGTTAAAGATAGAACATCGCGGTTTTTACCAGTGGATTTAGCACCTCGTTTTATATAAAATAAGTTTAATAAGTCTACTCTCAAGAGTTGATAAAGGTACAAACGAATAAAATGTTAATATATCACATTTTCAAATATCTATTATTTTCCTTTTTACTCGATCTTCTAAACGGTTAAGGATAGAACATCGCGGTTTTCACCAGTGCATTTAGCACCTCATTTTACATAAAATAAGTCCTATAAGTCTACTCTCAAAAGTTGATAAATGTACAAACGAATAAAATGTTTATATATCAAATTTTCAAATATTTATTATTCTTCATATAACTCGATCTCCTAAACGGTTAAAGATAGGACATCGCGGTTTTCACCAGTGGATTTAGCACCTCATTTTACATAAAATATGTCCTATAAGTCCACTCTCAAGAGTTGATAAAGGTACAAACGAATAAAATGTTTATATATCACATTTTCAAATATCTATTATTCTCCATTTTACTCGATTTCCTAAACGGTTAAAGATAGGACATCGCGGATTTCACCGGTGGATTTAGCACCTCACTTTACATAAAATAAGTTCTATAAGTCTACTCTCAGGAGTTGATAAATGTACAAACGAATAAAATGTTTATATATCAAATTTTCAAATATTTATTATTCTTCATATAACTCGATCTCCTAAACGGTTAAAGATAGGACATCGCGGTTTTCACCAGTGGATTTAGCACCTCATTTTACATAAAATAAGTTCTATAAGTCTACTCTCAAGAGTTGATAAAGGTACAAACGAATAAAATGTTTATATATCAAATTTTCAAATATATATTTTTCTCCATTTTACTCGATCTCCTAAACGGTTAAAAATAGGACATCGCGGTTTTCAGCAATGGATTTAGCACCTTATTTTACATAAAATAAGTTCTATAAGTCTACTCTCAGGAGTTAATAAAGGTACAAACAAATAAAATGTTTATATATCAAGTTTTCGAATATCTATTATTCTCCATTTTACTCGATCTCCTAAACGGTTAAAGATAAGACATCGCGGTTTTCACCAGTGGATTTAGCACCTCATTTTACATAAAATAAGTTCTATAAGTCTACACTCAAGAGTTGATAAAGGTACAAACGATTAAAATGTTTATATATCACATTTTCAAATATCTATTATTCTCCATTTCACTCGATCTCTTAAACGGTTAAAAATAAGACATCGCGGTTTTCACCAGTGGATTTAGCACCTCATTTTACATAAAATGAGTTCTATAAGTCTACACTCAAGAGTTGATAAAGGTACAAATGAATAAAATGTTAATATATCACATTTTTAAATATCTATTATTTTCCTTTTTACTCGATCTCCTAAACGGTTAAAGATAGGACATCGCTGTTTTCATCAGTGGATTTAGCACCTCATTTTACATAAAATAAGTTCTATAAGTCTACTCTCAAGAGTTGATAAAGGTACAAACGAATAAAATGTTTATAAAACACATTTTCAAATATCTACCATTCTCCATTATACTTGATCTCCTAAACGGTTAAAGATACGACATCGCGGTTTTCACCAGTGGATTTAGCACCTCATTTTACATAAAATATGTCCTATAAGTCTACTCTCAAGAGTTGATAAAGGTACAAACGATTCAAATGTTTAGATATCACATTTTCAAATATCTATTATTTTCCTTTTTACTCGATCTCCTAAACGGTTAAAGATAGAACATCGCGGTTTTCACCAGTGGATTTAGCACCTCATTTTACATAAAATAAGTCCTATAAGTCTACTCTCAAGAGTTGATAAAGGTACAAACGATTCAAATGTTTATATATCACATTTTCAAATATCTATTATTTTCCTTTTTACTCGATCTCCTAAACGGTTAAAGATAGGACATCGCGGTTTTCACCAGTGGATTTAGCACCTCATTTTACATAAAATAAGTTCTATAAGTCTACTCTCAGGAGTGGATAATGGTACAAACGAATAAAATGTTTATATATCAAATTTTCAAATATCTATGATTCTCCATTTTACTCGATCTCCTAAACAGTTAAAGATAGGACATCGCGGTTTTCACCAGTGGACTTAGCACCTCATTTTACATAAAATAAGTTCTATAAGTCTACTCTCAGGAGTCGATAATGGTACAAACGAATAAAATGTTTATATATCACATTTTCAAATTTCTATTATTCTCCATTTTACTCGATCTCCTAAACGGTTAAAGATAAGACATCGCGATATTCACCAGTGGATTTAGCACCTCATTTTACATAAAATAAGTTCTATAAGTCCACTCTCAGGAGTTAATAAAGGTACAAACGAATAAAATGTTTATATATCACATTTTCAAATATCTATTATTTTCCTTTTTACTCGATCTCCTAAACGGATAAAGATAGAACATCGCGGTTTTCACCAGTGGATTAAGCACCTCATTTTACATGAAATGAGTCCTATAAGTCTACACTCAAGAGTTGATAATGGTACAAACGAATAAAATGTTTATATATCACATTGTCAAATATCCATTATTTTCCTTTTTACTCGATCTCCTAAACGGATAAAGATAGAACATCGCGGTTTTCACCAGTGGATTAAGCACCTCATTTTACATAAATTAAGTCCTATAAGTCTACTGTCAAGAGTTGATAATGGTGCAATCGAATAAAATGTTTATATATCACATTTTCAAATATCTATTATTTTCCTTTTTACTCGATCTCCTAAACGGATAAAGATAGAACATCGCGGTTTTCACCAGTGGATTAAGCACCTCATTTTACATAAATTAAGTCCTATAAGTCTACTGTCAAGAGTTGATAAAGGTACAATCGAATAAAATGTTTATATATCACATTTTCAAATATCTATTATTTTCCTTTTTACTCGATCTCCTAAACGGATAAAGATAGAACATCGCGGTTTTCACCAGTGGATTAAGCACCTCATTTTACATAAATTAAGTCCTATAAGTCTACTGTCAAGAGTTGATAAAGGTACAATCGAATAAAATGTTTATATATCACATTTTCAAATATCTATTATTTTCCTTTTTACTCGATCTCCTAAACGGATAAAGATAGAACATCGCGGTTTTCACCAGTGGATTAAGCACCTCATTTTACATAAATTAAGTCCTATAAGTCTACTGTCAAGAGTTGATAAAGTTACAATCGAATAAAATGTTTATATATCACATTTTCAAATATCTATTATTTTTCTCTTTACTCGATCACCTAAACGGTTAAAGAAAGGACATCGCGGTTTTCACCAGTGGATTTAGCACCTCATTTTACATAAAATGAGTCTTATAAGTCTTCACTCAAGAGTTGATAAAGGTACAAACGAATAAAATGTTAATATATCACATTTTCAAATATCTATTATTTTCCTTTTTACTCGATCTCCTAAACGGTTAAAAATAAGACATCGCGGTTTTCACCAGTGGATTTAGCACCTCATTTTACATAAAATGAGTCCTATAAGTCTACACTTAAGAGTTGATAAAGGTACAAACGAATAAAATGTTAATATATCACATTTTCAAATATCTATTATTTTCCTTTTTACTCGATCTCCTAAACGGTTAAAGATAGGACATCGCGGTTTTCACTAGTGGAATGAGCAACTAATTTTACATAAAATGAAACCTATAAGTCTACTCTTAGGAGTTGATAAGGGTACAAACGAATAATATGTTTATATATCAAATTTTCAAATATCTATTATTCTCCATTTTATTTTATCTCCTAAACGGTTAAAGATAGGACATCGCGGTTTTCACTAGTGGAATGAGCAACTAATTTTACATAAAATGAAACCTATAAGTTTACTCTCAAGAGTTGATAAAGGTACAAACGAATAAAATGTTTATATATCAAATTTTCAAATATCTATTAATCTCCATTTTACTCGATCTCCTAAACGGTTAAAGATAAGACATCGCGATATTTACCAGTGGATTAAGCACCTCATTTTACATAAAATAAGTTCTATAAGTCTACTTTCAGGAGTTGATAAAGGTACAAACGAATAAAATATTAATATATCACATTTTCAAATATCTATTATTTTCCATTTTACTCGATTTCCTAAAGGGTTAAAGATAGGACATCGCGGTTTTCACCAGTGGATTAAGCACCTCATTTTACATAAATTAAGTCCTATAAGTCTACTGTCAAGAGTTGATAAAGGTACAATCGAATAAAATGTTTATATATCACATTTTCAAATATCTATTATTCTCCATTTTACTCAATCACCTAAACGGTTAAAGAAAGGACATCGCGGTTTTCACCAGTGGATTAAGCACCTCATTTTACATAAAATAAGTTCTATAAGTCTACTCTCAGGAGTGGATAATGGTACAAACGAATAAAATGTTTATATATCAAATTTTCAAATATCTATGATTCTCCATTTTACTCGATCTCCTAAACAGTTAAAGATAGGACATCGCGGTTTTCACCAGTGGACTTAGCACCTTATTTTACATAAAATAAGTTCTATAAGTCTACTCTCAGGAGTCGATAATGGTACAAACGAATAAAATGTTTATATATCACATTTTCAAATTTCTATTATTCTCCATTTTACTCGATCTCCTAAACGGTTAAAGATAAGACATCGCGATATTCACCAGTGGATTTAGCACCTCATTTTACATAAAATATGTCCTATAAGTCTACTCTCAAGAGTTGATAAAGGTACAAACGATTCAAATGTTTAGATATCACATTTTCAAATATCTATTATTTTCCTTTTTACTCGATCTCCTAAACGGTTAAAGATAGAACATCGCGGTTTTCACCAGTGGATTTAGCACCTCATTTTACATAAAATAAGTCCTATAAGTCTACTCTCAAGAGTTGATAAAGGTACAAACGATTCAAATGTTTATATATCACATTTTCAAATATCTATTATTTTCCTTTTTACTCGATCTCCTAAACGGTTAAAGATAGAACATCGCGGTTTTCACCAGTGGATTTAGCACCTCATTTTACATAAAATAAGTCCTATAAGTCTACTCTCAAGAGTTGATAAAGGTACAAACGATTCAAATGTTTATATATCACATTTTCAAATATCTATTATTTTCCTTTTTACTCGATCTCCTAAACGGTTAAAGATAGGACATCGCGGTTTTCACCAGTGGATTTAGCACCTCATTTTACATAAAATATGTCCTATAAGTCTACTCTCAAGAGTTGATAAAGGTACAAACGATTCAAATGTTTAGATATCACATTTTCAAATATCTATTATTTTCCTTTTTACTCGATCTCCTAAACGGTTAAAGATAGAACATCGCGGTTTTCACCAGTGGATTTAGCACCTCATTTTACATAAAATAAGTCCTATAAGTCTACTTTCAAGAGTTGATAAAGGTACAAACGAATAAAATGTTTATATATCAAATTTTCAAATATCTATTATTCTCCATTTTACTCGATCTCCTAAACGGTTAAAGATAAGACATCGCTGTTTTTATCAGTGGATTTAGCACCTCATTTTACATAAAATAAGTCCTATAAGTCTACTTTCAAGAGTTGATAAAGGTACAAACGAATAAAATGTCTATATATCAAATTTTCAAATAGCTATTATTCTCCATTTTATTCTATCTCCTAAACGGTTAAAGATAGGACATCTCGGTTTTTACTAGTGGAATGAGCACCTAATTTTACATAGAATGAAACCTATAAGTCTACTGTCAAGAGTTGATAAAGGTACAAACGAATAAAATGTTTATATATCAAATTTTCAAATATCTATTATTTTCCATTTTACTCGATCTCCTAAACGGTTAAAGATAAGACATCGCGGTTTTCACCAGTGGATTTAGCACCTCATTTTACATGAAATGAGTCCTATAAGTCTACACTCAAGAGTTGATAAAGGTACAAACGAATAAAATGTTTATATATCACATTGTCAAATATCCATTATTTTCCTTTTTACTCGATCTCCTAAACGGATAAAGATAGAACATCGCGGTTTTCACCAGTGGATTAAGCACCTCATTTTACATAAATTAAGTCCTATAAGTCTACTGTCAAGAGTTGATAAAGGTACAATCGAATAAAATGTTTATATATCACATTTTCAAATATCTATTATTTTCCTTTTTACTCGATCTCCTAAACGGATAAAGATAGAACATCGCGGTTTTCACCAGTGGATTAAGCACCTCATTTTACATAAATTAAGTCCTATAAGTCTACTGTCAAGAGTTGATAAAGGTACAATCGAATAAAATGTTTATATATCACATTTTCAAATATCTATTATTTTCCTTTTTACTCGATCTCCTAAACGGATAAAGATAGAATATCGCGGTTTTCGCCAGTGGATTAAGCACCTCATTTTACTTTAATTAAGTCCTATAAGTCTACTGTCAAGAGTTGATAAAGTTACAATCGAATAAAATGTTTATATATCACATTTTCAAATACCTATTATTTTCCTCTTTACTCGATCACCTAAACGGTTAAAGAAAGGACATCGCGGTTTTCACCAGTGGATTAGGACCTCATTTTACATAAAATGAGTCCTATAAGTCTTCACTCAAGAGTTGATAAAGGTACAAACGAATAAAATGTTAATATATCACATTTTCAAATATCTATTATTTTCCTTTTTACTCGATCTCCTAAACGGTTAAAAATAAGACATCGCGGTTTTCACCAGTGGATTTAGCACCTCATTTTACATAAAATGAGTCCTATAAGTCTACACTCAAGAGTTGATAAAGGTACAAACGAATAAAATGTTAATATATCACATTTTCAAATATCTATTATTTTCCTTTTTACTCGATCTCCTAAACGGTTAAAGATAGGACATCGCGGTTTTCACTAGTGGAATGAGCAACTAATTTTACATAAAATGAAACCTATAAGTCTACTCTTAGGAGTTGATAAGGGTACAAACGAATAAAATGTTTATATATCAAATTTTCAAATATCTATTATTCTCCATTTTATTCTATCTCCTAAACGGTTAAAGATAGGACATCGCGGTTTTCACTAGTGGAATGAGCAACTAATTTTACATAAAATGAAACCAATAAGTCTACTCTCAAGAGTTGATAAAGGTACAAACGAATAAAATGTTTATATATCAAATTTTCAAATATCTATTATTCTCCATTTTACTCGATCTCCTAAACGGTTAAAGATAAGACATCGCTGTTTTCATCAGTGGATTAAGCACCTCATTTTACATAAAATAGGTTCTATAAGTCTACTCTCAGGAGTTGATAAAGGTACAAACGAATAAAATGTTTATATATCAAATTTTCAAATATCTATTATTTTCCATTTTACTCGATTTCCTAAAGGGTTAAAGATAGGACATCGCGGTTTTCACCAGTGGATTAAGCACCTCATTTTACATAAATTAAGTCCTATAAGTCTACTGTCAAGAGTTGATAAAGGTACAATCGAATAAAATGTTTATATATCACATTTTCAAATATCTATTATTCTCCATTTTACTCAATCACCTAAACGGTTAAAGAAAGGACATCGCGGTTTTCACCAGTGGATTAAGCACCTCATTTTACATAAAATAAGTTCTATAAGTCTACTCTCAGGAGTTGATAAGGGTACAAACGAATAAAATGTTTATATATCAAATTTTCAAATATCTATTATTCTCCATTTTATTCTATCTCCCAAACGGTTAAAGATAGGACATCGCGGTTTTCACTAGTGGAATGAGCAACTAATTTTACATAATATGAAACCTATAAGTCTACTCTTAGGAGTTGATAAGGGTACAAACGAATAAAATGTTTATATATCAAATTTTCAAATATCTATTATTCTCCATTTTACTCGATCTCCTAAACGGTTAAAGATAAGACATCGCGATATTCACCAGTGGATTTAGCACCTCATTTTACATAAAATAAGTTCTATAAGTCCACTCTCAGGAGTTGATAAAGGTACAAACGAATAAAATGTCTATATATCAAATTTTCAAATATCTATTATTCTCCATTTTATTCTATCTCCTAAACGGTTAAAGATAGGACATCGCGGTTTTCACTAGTGGAATGAGCACCTAATTTTACATAGAATGAAACCTATAAGTCTACTGTCAAGAGTTGATAAAGGTACAAACGAATAAAATGTTTATATATCAAATTTTCAAATATCTATTATTTTCCATTTTACTCGATCTCCTAAACGGTTAAAGATAAGACATCGCGGTTTTCACCAGTGGATTTAGCACCTCATTTTACATAAAATAAGTTCTATAAGTCTACACTCAAGAGTTAATAAAGGTACAAACGAATAAAATGTTTATATATCACATTTTCAAATATCTATTATTGTCCATTTTACTCGATCTCCTAAACGGTTAAAAATAAGACATCGCGGTTTTTACCAGTGGATTTAGCACCTCATTTTACATGAAATGAGTCCTATAAGTCTACACTCAAGAGTTGATAAAGGTACAAACGAATAAAATGTTTATATATCACATTGTCAAATATCCATTATTTTCCTTTTTACTCGATCTCCTAAACGGATAAAGATAGAACATCGCGGTTTTCACCAGTGGATTAAGCACCTCATTTTACATAAATTAAGTCCTATAAGTCTACTGTCAAGAGTTGATAAAGGTACAATCGAATAAAATGTTTATATATCACATTTTCAAATATCTATTATTTTCCTTTTTACTCGATCTCCTAAACGGATAAAGATAGAACATCGCGGTTTTCACCAGTGGATTAAGCACCTCATTTTACTTTAATTAAGTCCTATAAGTCTACTGTCAAGAGTTGATAAAGTTACAATCGAATAAAATGTTTATATATCACATTTTCAAATATCTATTATTTTCCTCTTTACTCGATCACCTAAACGGTTAAAGAAAGGACATCGCGGTTTTCACCAGTGGATTTAGCACCTCATTTTACATAAAATGAGTCCTATAAGTCTACACTCAAGAGTTGATAAAGGTACAAACGAATAAAATGTTAATATATCACATTTTCAAATATCTATTATTTTCCTTTTTACTCGATCTCCTAAACGGTTTAAAATAAGACATCGCGGTTTTCACCAGTGGATTTAGCACCTCATTTTACATAAAATGAGTCCTATAAGTCTACACTCAAGAGTTGATAAAGGTACAAACGAATAAAATGTTTATATATCAAGTTTTCAAATATCTATTATTCTCCATTTTACTCGATCTCCTAAACGGTTAAAGATAAGACATCGCGATATTCACCAGTGGATTAAGCACCTCATTTTACATAAAATACGTTCTATAAGTCTACTCTCAGGAGTTGATAAAGGTACAAACGAATAAAATGTTTATATATCAAATTTTCAAATATCTATTATTTTCCATTTTACTCGATTTCCTAAAGGGTTAAAGATAGGACATCGCAGTTTTCACCAGTGGATTAAGCACCTCATTTTACATAAATTAAGTCCTATAAGTCTACTGTCAAGAGTTGATAAAGGTACAATCGAATAAAATGTTTATATATCACATTTTCAAATATCTATTATTCTCCATTTTACTCAATCACCTAAACGGTTAAAGAAAGGACATCGCGGTTTTCACCAGTGGATTAAGCACCTCATTTTACATAAAATAAGTTCTATAAGTCTACTCTCAGGAGTTGATAAGGGTACAAACGAATAAAATGTTTATATATCAAATTTTCAAATATCTATTATTCTCCATTTTATTCTATCTCCCAAACGGTTAAAGATAGGACATCGCGGTTTTCACTAGTGGAATGAGCAACTAATTTTACATAAAATGAAACCTATAAGTCTACTCTTAGGAGTTGATAAGGGTACAAACGAATAAAATCTTTATATATCAAATTTTCAAATATCTATTATTCTCCATTTTATTCTATCTCCTAAACGGTTAAAGATAGGACATCCCGGTTTTCACTAGTGGAATGAGCAACTAATTTTACATAAAATGAAACCTATAAGTCTACTCTCAAGAGTTGATAAAGGTACAAACGATTAAAATGTTTATAAAACTCATTTTCAAATATCTATTATTCTCCATTATACTCGATCTCCTAAACGGTTAAAGATAGGACATCGCTGTTTTCATCAGTGGATTTAGCACCTCATTTTACATAAAATAAGTTCTATAAGTCTACTCTCAAGAGTTGATAAAGGTACAAACGAATAAAATGTTTATAAAACACATTTTCAAATATCTATTATTCTCCATTATACTCGATCTTTTAAACGGTTAAAGGTAGGACATCGCGGTTTTCACGAGTGGATTTAGCACCTCATTTTACATAAAATAAGTTCTATAAATCTACTCTCAGGAGTTGATAAAGGTTAAAACGACTAAAATGTTTATATATCAAATTTTCAAATATCTATTATTCTCCATTTTATTCAATCTCCTAAACTGTTAAAGATAAGACATCGCGGTTTTCACTAGTGAAATGAGCACCTAATTTTACATAAAATAAGACTTATAAGTCTACTCTCAAGAGTTGATAAAGGTACAAACGAATAAAATGTTTATAAAACACATTTTCAAATATCTATTATTCTCCATTTTACTCAATCTCCTAAACGGTTAAAAATAGGACATTGCGGTTTTCACCAGTGGATTTAGCACCTCATTTTACATAAAATAAGTTCTATAAGTCTACTGTCAAGAGTTGATAAAGGTACAATCGAATAAAATGTTTATATATCACATTTTCAAATATCTATTATTTTCCTCTTTACTCGATCTCCTAAACGGTTAAAGAAAGGACATCGCGGTTTTCACCAATGGATTTAGCACCTCATTTTACATAAAATAAGTTCTATAAGTCTACTCTCAGGAGTTAATAAAGGTACAAACAAATAAAATGTTTATATATCAAATTTTCAAATATCTATTCTCCATTTTACTCGATCTCCTAAACGGTTAAAGATAAGACATCGCGGTTTTCACCATTGGATTTAGCACCGCATTTTACATAAAATAAGTTCTATAAGTCTACACTCAAGAGTTAATAAAGGTACAAACGAATAAAATGTTTATTTATCACATTTTCAAATATCTATTATTGTCCATTTTACTCGATCTCCTAAACGGTTAAAAATAAGACATCGCGGTTTTCACCAGTGGATTTAGCACCTCATTTTACATAAAATGAGTCGTATAAGTCTACACTCAAGAGTTGATAAAGGTGCAAACGAATAAAATGTTAATATATCACATTTTCAAATATCTATTATTTTCCTTTTTACTCGATCTCCTAAACGGTTAAAGATAGAACATCGCGGTTTTCACCAGTGGATTAAGCACCTTATTTTACATAAAATGAGTCGTATAAGTCTACTCTCAAGAGTTGATAAAGGTACAAACGAATAAAATGTTTATAAAACACATTTTCAAATATCTATTATTCTCCATTATACTCGATCTCCTAAACGGTTAAAGATAGGACATCGCGGTTTTCACCGGTGGTTTAAGCACCTCATTTTACATCAAATAAGTTCTATAAGTCTACTCTCAGGAGTTGATAAAGGTACAAACGAATAAAATGTTTATATATCAAATTTTCAAATATCTATTATTCTCCATTTTATTCTATCTCCTAAACGGTTAAAGATAGGACATCGCGGTTTTCACCAATGGATTTAGCAATTCATTTTACATAAAATAAGTTCTATAAGTCTACTCTCAGGAGTTAATAAAGGTACAAACAAATAAAATGTTTATATATCAAATTTTCAAATATCTATTATTCTCCATTTTACTCGATCTCCTAAACGGTTAAAGATAGGACATCGCGGTTTTCACCAGTGGAATAAGCACCTCAGTTTACATAAAATATGTCCTATAAGTCTACTCTCAAGAGTTGATAAAGGTACAAACGAATAAAATGTTTATAAATCACATTTTCAAATATCTATTATTCTCTATTTTACTCGATCTCCTAAACGGTTAAAGATAGGACATCGCGGTTTTCACCAATGGATTTAGCACCTCATTTTACATAAAATAAGTTCTATAAGTCTACTCTCAGGAGTTAATAAAGGTACAAACAAATAAAATGTTTATATATCAAATTTTCAAATATCTATTATTCTCCATTTTACTCTATCTCCTAAACGGTTAAAGATTTGACATCGCGGTTTTCACCAATGGATTTAGCACCTCATTTTACATAAAATAAGTTCCATAAGTCTACTCTCAGGAGTTGATAAAGGTACAAACGAATAAAATGTTTATATATCAAATTTTCAAATATCTATTATTCTCCATTTTACTCTATCTCCTAAACGGTTGAAGATTTGACATCGCGGTTTTCACCAGTGAATTTAGCACCTCATTTTACATAAAATAAGTTCTATAAGTCTACTCTCAGGAGTTGATAAAGGTTCAAACGAATAAAATGTTTATATATCACATTTTCAAATTTCTATTATTCTCCATTTTACTCTATCTCCTAAACGATTAAAGATAGGACATCGCGGTTTTCACTAGTGAAATGAGAACCTAATTTTATATAAAATAAGACCTATAATTCTACTCTTAAGAGTTGATAAAGGTACAAACGAATAAAATGTTTATAAATCACATTTTCAAATATCTTTTATTCTCCATTTTACTCGATCTCCTAAACGGTTTCAGATAATACATCGCGGTTTTCACCAGTGGATTTAGCACCTCGTTTTTCATAAAATAAGTCCTATAAGTCCACTCTCAGGAGTTGATAAAGGTTCAAACGAAAAAATGTTTATATATCACATTTTCAAATATCTATTATTCTCCATTTTACTCGATCTCCTAAACGGTTTCAGATAGGACATCGCGGTTTTCACCAGTGGATTTAGCACCTCGTTTTTCATAAAATAAGTCCTATAAGTCCACTCTCAGGAGTTGATAAAGGTGCAAACGAATAAAATGTTTATATATCACATTTTCAAATATATATTATTCTCCATTTTACTCGATCTCCTAAACGGTTCCAGATAGGACATCACAGTTTTCACCAGTGGATTTAGCACCTCATTTTACATAAAATAAGTCCTATAAGTCTACTCTCAGGAGTTGATAAAGGTACAAAGGAACAAAATGTTTATATATAACATTTTCAAATATCTATTGTTTTCCTTTTTACTCGATCTCCTAAACGGTTAAAGATAAAATATCGCGGTTGTCACCAGTGGATTTAGCACCTCATTTTATATAAAATAAGTTTAATAAGTCTACTCTCAAGAGATGATAAAGGTACAATCGAATAATATGATTATATATCACATATTTAAATAACTATTATTCTCCATTTAACTCGATCTCCTAAACGGTTAAAGATAGGACATCGCGGTTTTCACCAGTAGATTTAGCACCTCATTTTACATAAAATAAGTTCTATAAGTCTACTCTCAGGAGTTGATAAAGGTACAAATGATTAAAATGTTTATATATCACATTTTCAAATATCTAATATTATCCATTTTACTCGATCTCCTAAACGGTCAAAGATAAGATATCGCGGTTTTCACCAGTGGATTTAGCACCTCATTTTACATAAAATAAGTCCTATAAGTCTACTCTCAAGAGTTGTTAAAGGTACAAACGAATAAAATGTTTATATATCACATTTTCAAATATCTATTATTCTCCAATTTACTCGGTCTCCTAAACGGTTAAAGGTAGGACATCCAGGTTTTCACCAGGGGATTTAGCACCTCATTTTACATAAAATAGGTCCAATAGGTCTACTCTCAAGAGTTGATAAAGGTACAAACGAATAAAATGATTATATATGACATTTTCAAATATCAATTATTTTCCATCTAACTCGATCTCCTAAACGGTTAAAGATAGGACATCGCGGTTTTCACCAGTGGATTTAGCACCTCATTTTACATAAAATAAGTCTTATAAGTCTAGTCTCAAGAGTTGATAAAGGTACAAACGAATAAAATGTTTATAAATCACATTTTCAAATACCTATTATTCTCCATTTTACTCGATCTCCTAAACGGTTAAAGATAGGAAATCGCGGTTATCATTAGTGGATTTAGCACCTCATTTTACATAAAATAAGTAATATAAGTCTACTCTTAGAAGTTGATAAAGGTACAAACGAATAAAATGTTAATATATCACATTTTCAAATATCAATTTTTCTCCATTTTACTCGATCTTCTAAACGGTTAATGATAGGACATCGCGGTTTTCACCAGTAAATTTAGCACCTCATTTTACATAAAATAAGTAATATAAGTCTACTCTCAGAAGTTGATAAAGGTACAAACGAATAAAATGTTTATATATCACATTTTCAAATATCTATTATTTTTCATTTTACTCGATCTCCTAAACGGTTACAGATAGGACATCGCGGTTTTCACCAGTGGATTTAGCACCTCATTTTACATAAAATAAGTCCTATAAGTCTAGTCTCAAAGGTTCATAAAGGTACAAACGAATAAAATGTTTATATATCATATTTTCAAATATCTATTATTCTCCATTTTACTCGATCTCCTAAACGGTTGCAGATAGGACCTCGCGGTTTTCACCAATGGATTAGGCACCTCATTTTACATAAAATAAGTCCAATAAGTCTACTCTCAGGAGTTGATAAAGGTACAAACGAATAAAATGTTGATATATCACATTTTCAAATATCTATTATTCTCCATTTAACTAGATCCCCTAAACGGTAAAAGATAGGACAGCGCGGTTTTCACCAGTGGATTTAGCACCTCATTTTACATAAAATAAGTCCTATAAGTCTAGTCTCAAAGGTTCATAAAATTACAAACGAATAAAATGTTTATATGTCATATTTTCAAATATCTATTATTCTCCATTTTACTCGATCTCCTAAACGGTTACAGATAGGACCTCGCGGTTTTCACCAATGGATTAGGCACCTCATTTTACATAAAATAAGTCCAATAAGTCTACTCTCAGGAGTTGATAAAGGTACAAACGAATTAAATGTTGATATATCACATTTTCAAATATCTATTATTCTCCATTTAACTAGATCTTCTAAACGGTAAAAGATAGGACAGCGCGGTTTTCACCAGTGGACTTAGCACCTCATTTTACATAAAATAGGTCTAATAAGTCTACTCTCAAGAGTTGATAAAGGTACAAACGAATAAAATGTTTATAAAACACATTTTCAAATATCTATTATTCTCCATTATACTCGATCTCCTAAACGGTTAAAGATAGGACATCGCGGTTTTCACCGGTGGTTTAAGCACCTCATTTTACATCAAATAAGTTCTATAAGTCTACTCTCAGGAGTTGATAAAGGTACAAACGAATAAAATGTTTATATATCAAATTTTCAAATATCTATTATTCTCCATTTTATTCTATCTCCTAAACTGTTAAAGATACGACATCGCGGTTTTCACTAGTGAAATGAGCACCTAATTTTACATAAAATAAGACTTATAAGTCTACTCTCAAGAGTTGATAAAGGTACAAACGAATAAAATGTTTATATATCAAATTTTCAAATATCTATTATTCTCCATTTTACTCGATCTCCTAAACGGTTAAAGATAAGACATCGCGATATTCACCAGTGGATTAAGCTCCTCATTTTACATAAAATAAGTTCTATAAGTCTACTCTTAGGAGTTGATAAAGGTACAAACGAATAAAATGTTTATATATCAAATTTTCAAATATCTATTATTTTCCATTTTACTCCATTTCCTAAAGGGTTAAAGATAGGACATCGCGGTTTTCACCAGTGGATTAAGCACCTCATTTTACAAAAATTAAGTCCTATAAGTCTACTGTCAAGGGTTGATAAAGGTACAATCGAATAAAATGTTTATATATCACATTTTCAAATATCTATTATTTTCCTCTTTACTCGATCTCCTAAACGGTTAAAGAAAGGACATCGCGGTTTTCACCAGTGGATTAAGCACCTCATTTTACATAAAATAAGTTCTGTAAGTCTACTTTTAGGAGTTGATAAAGGTACAAACGAATAAAATGTTTATATATCAAATTTTCAAATATCTATTATCCTCCATTTTACTCAATCTCCTAAACGGTTAAAAATAGGACATCACGGTTTTCACCAGTGGATTTAGCACCTCATTTTACTGTAACGAACCTGCATTTTGGCCACCTGAAAATGCATTCGTTAATATGAATTTATTACGAATTGCTCCTTCTGATTAATTACCTGATTATTTCCCGCTTTATAACATTTAATCTTCTGCATTATTTTAAGGTTAAGTGTTTGTTTTGATTCTGAATAATTAATTATTAATTGGTTGACAATAGTCAACCACCCGTGCCGCATTTAAAAATCGATAATCGATTAAGAGTACTTCCGCAACCAGATATCACGATTGGAATTTGGTGATAAAAAGTACTAACATGTGCATTTGACACAAAAGTGCAGTTTACTGATTTGTTCTGTTGTTTCGTGACTTAACTGCAACTGCATTGTGATTACTATGTGTCCGCATTTATCAGAGTAAGTCACATTTATCTGATTTAATCGTAATTTCTGCATATTGAACATTGGAATGTGGTCAACCACGCCGCTTCCAAGTTCAACCCTGATTTTCTGAATATTACTGCACTTTACCCCCGCATCCGCATATATTTTCTGATGTGTGTTTTTGAGTCCTGATTCATTCGTATGAATCAACCCCGTGGATGAAGGGGTGAGTTATGTCGTCAACCGCATTTTATTTTACGTGAATCTGTCAATTTATTTTCTTTTCCAATTCTGAATTATGTCATTTTCTTTTCTTTTATTCTGAATAATTAGCCAAGGCTAATTATTCCAATTACATGAATTACCCCCCGCTCTTTTGGTACTTCTAGTGCCCCACCGCTGGATTCTATAGTTTTTGGGGTGTTTTTGACGTCAGTATCTCTTCCGCGCGTACTCAGAATCCCTTCTCTGATTTCCGCATATAAAATCGGCTGCAAAGTGCCTAAAAATTCATTATTTTCTGACTAATAATTTTCCAGAGACAAAATCTGTGTCTCTCTGAAATCTGTTTCTGTCTGTCTGGCGTTCTGCGCATCCGTTCCGAAAATTATTAGTTCTGGTGATATTTAATTCTGAATTGCACTTGTGTAGTATTTTTTTTTGGGAGTTATTATTTAGTTTATTTCGAGTTATCACTCCTTGATTTATTTCTTTTCTACTGTGCTACAATTTGCTTAATTGAGTGTTGTGAAGTTGTGGTGTTTCCGCTGTATATCTCTGCATAGTATATTTTCTGCATTTTATTTTCATCCCGCATAGTTTATTCTGCATAATTGTTTTAAGTAACGTACCTCCGCTTATTTATTTTTTTTTTTTTGTAAGTTGTTTCGAATTGAATTAATTTTTTTTATTTTGTAACCAGTGTTTTACTTTTTTTTAATTATTATCAGTTTGAATAAATTTAAGTTAAGTTCATTCATT
This sequence comes from Silvanus unidentatus, assembly GCA_963930825.1. NCBI lineage: Eukaryota > Metazoa > Arthropoda > Insecta > Coleoptera > Silvanidae > Silvanus > Silvanus unidentatus. The sequence goes on along the minus strand of OZ005760.1, from coordinate 11,685,430 downwards.
TATTTCTTTCTTTCGGTACGTACAATTTGATAGTTTTATTGACCCCTGGATTTTATTTTCTCCACTGAGATTTATCCGCGGTACGGTTGGAGTTTTGCCTTAAAACACCTGGCGCTCGAGGAAATAGCTCGGGTCCGCGAAAGTACGCCACATTACATAAAATAAGTTCTATAAGTCTACTGTCAAGAGTTGATAAAGGTACAAACGAATAAAATGTTTATATATCACATTGTCAAATATCCATTATTTTCTTTTTTACTCAATCTCCTAAACGGTTAAAGATAGGACATCGCGGTTTTCACCAGTGGAATAAGCACCTCAGTTTACATAAAATATGTAATATAAGTTTACTCTCAAGAGTTGATAAAGGTACAAACGAATAAAATGTTTATAAATCACATTTTCAAATATCTATTATTCTCTATTTTACTCGATTTCCTAAACTGTTAAAGATAGGACATCGCGGTTTTCACCAATGGATTTAGCACCTCATTTTACATAAAATAAGTTCTATAAGTCTACTCTCAGGAGTTAATAAAGGTACAAACAAATAAAATGTTTATATATCAAATTTTCAAATATCTATTATTCTCCATTTTACTCGATCTCCTAAACGGTTAAAGATATGACATCGCGGTTTTCACCAGTGGATTTAGCACCTCATTTTACATAAAATAAATTCTATAAGTCTACACTCAAGAGTTAATAAAGGTACAAACGAATAAAATGTTTATTTATCATATTTTCAAATATCTATTATTGTCCATTTTACTCGATCTCCTAAACGGTTAAAAATAAGACATCGCGGTTTTCACCAGTGGATTTAGCACCTCATTTTACATAAAATGAGTCCTATAAGTCTACACTCAAGAGATGATAAAGATACAAACGAATAAAATGTTAATATATCACATTTTCAAATATCTATTATTTTCCATTTTATTCTATCTCCCAAACGGTTAAAGATAGGACATCGCGGTTTTCACTAGTGGAATGAGCAACTAATTTTACATAAAATGAAACCTATAAGTCTACTCTTAGGAGTTGATAAGGGTACAAACGAATAAAATGTTTATATATCAAATTTTCAAATATCTATTATTCTCCATTTTACTCGATCTCCTAAACGGTTAAAGATAAGACATCGCTGTTTTCATCAGTGGATTAAGCACCTCATTTTACATAAAATAGGTTCTATAAGTCTACTCTCAGGAGTTGATAAAGGTACAAACGAATAAAATGTTTATATATCAAATTTTCAAATATCTATTATTTTCCATTTTACTCGATTTCCTAAAGGGTTAAAGATAGGACATCGCGGTTTTCACCAGTGGATTAAGCACCTCATTTTACATAAATTAAGTCCTATAAGTCTACTGTCAAGAGTTGATAAAGGTACAATCGAATAAAATGTTTATATATCACATTTTCAAATATCTATTATTCTCCATTTTACTCAATCACCTAAACGGTTAAAGAAAGGACATCGCGGTTTTCACCAGTGGATTAAGCACCTCATTTTACATAAAATAAGTTCTATAAGTCTACTCTCAGGAGTTGATAAGGGTACAAACGAATAAAATGTTTATATATCAAATTTTCAAATATCTATTATTCTCCATTTTATTCTATCTCCCAAACGGTTAAAGATAGGACATCGCGGTTTTCACTAGTGGAATGAGCAACTAATTTTACATAAAATGAAACCTATAAGTCTACTCTTAGGAGTTGATAAGGGTACAAACGAATAAAATGTTTATATATCAAATTTTCAAATATCTATTATTCTCCATTTTACTCGATCTCCTAAACGGTTAAAGATAAGACATCGCGATATTCACCAGTGGATTTAGCACCTCATTCTACATAAAATAAGTTCTATAAGTCCACTCTCAGGAGTTGATAAAGGTACAAACGAATAAAATGTTTATATATCACATTTTCAAATATCTATTATTCTCCATTTTACTCGATCTCCTAAACGGTTAAAGATAAGACATCGCGGTTTTCACCAGTGGATTAAGCACCTCATTTTACATAAAATAAGTTCTATAAGTCTACTCTCAGGAGTTGATAAGGGTACAAACGAATAAAATGTTTATATATCAAATTTTCAAATATCTATTATTCTCCATTTTATTCTATCTCCCAAACGGTTAAAGATAGGACATCGCGGTTTTCACTAGTGGAATGAGCAACTAATTTTACATAAAATGAAACCTATAAGTCTACTCTTAGGAGTTGATAAGGGTACAAACGAATAAAATCTTTATATATCAAATTTTCAAATATCTATTATTCTCCATTTTATTCTATCTCCTAAACGGTTAAAGATAGGACATCCCGGTTTTCACTAGTGGAATGAGCAACTAATTTTACATAAAATGAAACCTATAAGTCTACTCTCAAGAGTTGATAAAGGTACAAACGATTAAAATGTTTATAAAACTCATTTTCAAATATCTATTATTCTCCATTATACTCGATCTCCTAAACGGTTAAAGATAGGACATCGCTGTTTTCATCAGTGGATTTAGCACCTCATTTAACATAAAATAAGTTCTATAAGTCTACTCTCAAGAGTTGATAAAGGTACAAACGAATAAAATGTTTATAAAACACATTTTCAAATATCTATTATTCTCCATTATACTCGATCTTTTAAACGGTTAAAGGTAGGACATCGCGGTTTTCACGAGTGGATTTAGCACCTCATTTTACATAAAATAAGTTCTATAAATCTACTCTCAGGAGTTGATAAAGGTTAAAACGACTAAAATGTTTATATATCAAATTTTTAAATATCTATTATTCTCCATTTTATTCAATCTCCTAAACTGTTAAAGATAAGACATCGCGGTTTTCACTAGTGAAATGAGCACCTAATTTTACATAAAATAAGACTTATAAGTCTACTCTCAAGAGTTGATAAAGGTACAAACGAATAAAATGTTTATAAAACACATTTTCAAATATCTATTATTCTCCATTTTACTCAATCTCCTAAACGGTTAAAAATAGGACATTGCGGTTTTCACCAGTGGATTTAGCACCTCATTTTACATAAAATAAGTTCTATAAGTCTACTCTCAGGAGTTAATAAAGGTACAAACAAATAAAATGTTTATATATCAAATTTTCAAATATCTATTATTCTCCATTTTACTCTATCTCCTAAACGGTTAAAGATTTGACATCGCGGTTTTCACCAATGGATTTAGCACCTCATTTTACATAAAATAAGTTCCATAAGTCTACTCTCAGGAGTTGATAAAGGTACAAACGAATAAAATGTTTATATATCAAATTTTCAAATATCTATTATTCTCCATTTTACTCTATCTCCTAAACGGTTGAAGATTTGACATCGCGGTTTTCACCAGTGAATTTAGCACCTCATTTTACATAAAATAAGTTCTATAAGTCTACTCTCAGGAGTTGATAAAGGTTCAAACGAATAAAATGTTTATATATCACATTTTCAAATTTCTATTATTCTCCATTTTACTCTATCTCCTAAACGATTAAAGATAGGACATCGCGGTTTTCACTAGTGAAATGAGATCCTAATTTTATATAAAATAAGACCTATAATTCTACTCTTAAGAGTTGATAAAGGTACAAACGAATAAAATGTTTATAAATCACATTTTCAAATATCTTTTATTCTCCATTTTACTCGATCTCCTAAACGGTTTCAGATAGGACATCGCGGTTTTCACCAGTGGATTTAGCACCTCGTTTTTCATAAAATAAGTCCTATAAGTCCACTCTCAGGAGTTGATAAAGGTTCAAACGAAAAAATGTTTATATATCACATTTTCAAATATCTATTATTCTCATTTTACTCGATCTCCTAAACGGTTTCAGATAGGACATCGCGGTTTTCACCAGTGGATTTAGCACCTCGTTTTTCATAAAATAAGTCCTATAAGTCCACTCTCAGGAGTTGATAAAGGTGCAAACGAATAAAATGTTTATATATCACATTTTCAAATATATATTATTCTCCATTTTACTCGATCTCCTAAACGGTTCCAGATAGGACATCACAGTTTTCACCAGTGGATTTAGCACCTCATTTTACATAAAATAAGTCCTATAAGTCTACTCTCAGGAGTTGATAAAGGTACAAAGGAACAAAATGTTTATATATAACATTTTCAAATATCTATTATTTTCCTTTTTACTCGATCTCCTAAACGGTTAAAGATAAAATATCGCGGTTGTCACCAGTGGATTTAGCACCTCATTTTATATAAAATAAGTTTAATAAGTCTACTCTCAAGAGATGATAAAGGTACAATCGAATAATATGATTATATATCACATATTTAAATAACTATTATTCTCCATTTAACTCGATCTCCTAAACGGTTAAAGATAGGACATCGCGGTTTTCACCAGTAGATTTAGCACCTCATTTTACATAAAATAAGTTCTATAAGTCTACTCTCAGGAGTTGATAAAGGTACAAATGATTAAAATGTTTATATATCACATTTTCAAATATCTAATATTATCCATTTTACTCGATCTCCTAAACGGTCAAAGATAAGATATCGCGGTTTTCACCAGTGGATTTAGCACCTCATTTTACATAAAATAAGTCCTATAAGTCTACTCTCAAGAGTTGTTAAAGGTACAAACGAATAAAATGTTTATATATCACATTTTCAAATATCTATTATTCTCCAATTTACTCGGTCTCCTAAACGGTTAAAGGTAGGACATCCAGGTTTTCACCAGGGGATTTAGCACCTCATTTTACATAAAATAGGTCCAATAGCTCTACTCTCAAGAGTTGATAAAGGTACAAACGAATAAAATGATTATATATGACATTTTCAAATATCAATTATTTTCCATCTAACTCGATCTCCTAAACGGTTAAAGATAGGACATCGCGGTTTTCACCAGTGGATTTAGCACCTCATTTTACATAAAATAAGTCTTATAAGTCTAGTCTCAAGAGTTGATAAAGGTACAAATGAATAAAATGTTTATAAATCACATTTTCAAATACCTATTATTCTCCATTTTACTCGATCTCCTAAACGGTTAAAGATAGGAAATCGCGGTTATCATTAGTGGATTTAGCACCTCATTTTACATAAAATAAGTAATATAAGTCTACTCTTAGAAGTTGATAAAGGTACAAACGAATAAAATGTTAATATATCACATTTTCAAATATCAATTTTTCTCCATTTTACTCGATCTTCTAAACGGTTAATGATAGGACATCGCGGTTTTCACCAGTAAATTTAGCACCTCATTTTACATAAAATAAGTAATATAAGTCTACTCTCAGAAGTTGATAAAGGTACAATCGAATAAAATGTTTATATATCACATTTTCAAATATCTATTATTCTCCATTTTACTCAATCACCTAAACGGTTAAAGAAAGGACATCGCGGTTTTCACCAGTGGATTAAGCACCTCATTTTACATAAAATAAGTTCTATAAGTCTACTCTCAGGAGTTGATAAGGGTACAAACGAATAAAATGTTTATATATCAAATTTTCAAATATCTATTATTCTCCATTTTATTCTATCTCCCAAACGGTTAAAGATAGGACATCGCGGTTTTCACTAGTGGAATGAGCAACTAATTTTACATAAAATGAAACCTATAAGTCTACTCTTAGGAGTTGATAAGGGTACAAACGAATAAAATGTTTATATATCAAATTTTCAAATATCTATTATTCTCCATTTTACTCGATCTCCTAAACGGTTAAAGATAAGACATCGCGATATTCACCAGTGGATTTAGCACCTCATTCTACATAAAATAAGTTCTATAAGTCCACTCTCAGGAGTTGATAAAGGTACAAACGAATAAAATGTTTATATATCACATTTTCAAATATCTATTATTCTCCATTTTACTCGATCTCCTAAACGGTTAAAGATAAGACATCGCGGTTTTCACCAGTGGATTTAGCACCTCGTTTTTCATAAAATAAGTCCTATAAGTCCACTCTCAGGAGTTGATAAAGGTGCAAACGAATAAAATGTTTATATATCACATTTTCAAATATATATTATTCTCCATTTTACTCGATCTCCTAAACGGTTCCAGATAGGACATCACAGTTTTCACCAGTGGATTTAGCACCTCATTTTACATAAAATAAGTCCTATAAGTCTACTCTCAGGAGTTGATAAAGGTACAAAGGAACAAAATGTTTATATATAACATTTTCAAATATCTATTATTTTCCTTTTTACTCGATCTCCTAAACGGTTAAAGATAAAATATCGCGGTTGTCACCAGTGGATTTAGCACCTCATTTTATATAAAATAAGTTTAATAAGTCTACTCTCAAGAGATGATAAAGGTACAATCGAATAATATGATTATATATCACATATTTAAATAACTATTATTCTCCATTTAACTCGATCTCCTAAACGGTTAAAGATAGGACATCGCGGTTTTCACCAGTAGATTTAGCACCTCATTTTACATAAAATAAGTTCTATAAGTCTACTCTCAGGAGTTGATAAAGGTACAAATGATTAAAATGTTTATATATCACATTTTCAAATATCTAATATTATCCATTTTACTCGATCTCCTAAACGGTCAAAGATAAGATATCGCGGTTTTCACCAGTGGATTTAGCACCTCATTTTACATAAAATAAGTCCTATAAGTCTACTCTCAAGAGTTGTTAAAGGTACAAACGAATAAAATGTTTATATATCACATTTTCAAATATCTATTATTCTCCAATTTACTCGGTCTCCTAAACGGTTAAAGGTAGGACATCCAGGTTTTCACCAGGGGATTTAGCACCTCATTTTACATAAAATAGGTCCAATAGCTCTACTCTCAAGAGTTGATAAAGGTACAAACGAATAAAATGATTATATATGACATTTTCAAATATCAATTATTTTCCATCTAACTCGATCTCCTAAACGGTTAAAGATAGGACATCGCGGTTTTCACCAGTGGATTTAGCACCTCATTTTACATAAAATAAGTCTTATAAGTCTAGTCTCAAGAGTTGATAAAGGTACAAATGAATAAAATGTTTATAAATCACATTTTCAAATACCTATTATTCTCCATTTTACTCGATCTCCTAAACGGTTAAAGATAGGAAATCGCGGTTATCATTAGTGGATTTAGCACCTCATTTTACATAAAATAAGTAATATAAGTCTACTCTTAGAAGTTGATAAAGGTACAAACGAATAAAATGTTAATATATCACATTTTCAAATATCAATTTTTCTCCATTTTACTCGATCTTCTAAACGGTTAATGATAGGACATCGCGGTTTTCACCAGTAAATTTAGCACCTCATTTTACATAAAATAAGTAATATAAGTCTACTCTCAGAAGTTGATAAAGGTACAATCGAATAAAATGTTTATATATCACATTTTCAAATATCTATTATTCTCCATTTTACTCAATCACCTAAACGGTTAAAGAAAGGACATCGCGGTTTTCACCAGTGGATTAAGCACCTCATTTTACATAAAATAAGTTCTATAAGTCTACTCTCAGGAGTTGATAAGGGTACAAACGAATAAAATGTTTATATATCAAATTTTCAAATATCTATTATTCTCCATTTTATTCTATCTCCCAAACGGTTAAAGATAGGACATCGCGGTTTTCACTAGTGGAATGAGCAACTAATTTTACATAAAATGAAACCTATAAGTCTACTCTTAGGAGTTGATAAGGGTACAAACGAATAAAATGTTTATATATCAAATTTTCAAATATCTATTATTCTCCATTTTACTCGATCTCCTAAACGGTTAAAGATAAGACATCGCGATATTCACCAGTGGATTTAGCACCTCATTCTACATAAAATAAGTTCTATAAGTCCACTCTCAGGAGTTGATATAGGTACAAACGAATAAAATGTTTATATATCACATTTTCAAATATCTATTATTCTCCATTTTACTCGATCTCCTAAACGGTTAAAGATAAGACATCGCGGTTTTCACCAGTGGATTAAGCACCTCATTTTACATAAAATAAGTTCTATAAGTCTACTCTCAGGAGTTGATAAGGGTACAAACGAATAAAATGTTTATATATCAAATTTTCAAATATCTATTATTCTCCATTTTATTCTATCTCCCAAACGGTTAAAGATAGGACATCGCGGTTTTCACTAGTGGAATGAGCAACTAATTTTACATAAAATGAAACCTATAAGTCTACTCTTAGGAGTTGATAAGGGTACAAACGAATAAAATCTTTATATATCAAATTTTCAAATATCTATTATTCTCCATTTTATTCTATCTCCTAAACGGTTAAAGATAGGACATCCCGGTTTTCACTAGTGGAATGAGCAACTAATTTTACATAAAATGAAACCTATAAGTCTACTCTCAAGAGTTGATAAAGGTACAAACGATTAAAATGTTTATAAAACTCATTTTCAAATATCTATTATTCTCCATTATACTCGATCTCCTAAACGGTTAAAGATAGGACATCGCTGTTTTCATCAGTGGATTTAGCACCTCATTTTACATAAAATAAGTTCTATAAGTCTACTCTCAAGAGTTGATAAAGGTACAAACGAATAAAATGTTTATAAAACACATTTTCAAATATCTATTATTCTCCATTATACTCGATCTTTTAAACGGTTAAAGGTAGGACATCGCGGTTTTCACGAGTGGATTTAGCACCTCATTTTACATAAAATAAGTTCTATAAATCTACTCTCAGGAGTTGATAAAGGTTAAAACGACTAAAATGTTTATATAACAAATTTTTAAATATCTATTATTCTCCATTTTATTCAATCTCCTAAACTGTTAAAGATAAGACATCGCGGTTTTCACTAGTGAAATGAGCACCTAATTTTACATAAAATAAGACTTATAAGTCTACTCTCAAGAGTTGATAAAGGTACAAACGAATAAAATGTTTATAAAACACATTTTCAAATATCTATTATTCTCCATTTTACTCAATCTCCTAAACGGTTAAAAATAGGACATTGCGGTTTTCACCAGTGGATTTAGCACCTCATTTTACATAAAATAAGTTCTATAAGTCTACTCTCAGGAGTTAATAAAGGTACAAACAAATAAAATGTTTATATATCAAATTTTCAAATATCTATTATTCTCCATTTTACTCTATCTCCTAAACGGTTAAAGATTTGACATCGCGGTTTTCACCAATGGATTTAGCACCTCATTTTACATAAAATAAGTTCCATAAGTCTACTCTCAGGAGTTGATAAAGGTACAAACGAATAAAATGTTTATATATCAAATTTTCAAATATCTATTATTCTCCATTTTACTCTATCTCCTAAACGGTTGAAGATTTGACATCGCGGTTTTCACCAGTGAATTTAGCACCTCATTTTACATAAAATAAGTTCTATAAGTCTACTCTCAGGAGTTGATAAAGGTTCAAACGAATAAAATGTTTATATATCACATTTTCAAATTTCTATTATTCTCCATTTTACTCTATCTCCTAAACGATTAAAGATAGGACATCGCGGTTTTCACTAGTGAAATGAGATCCTAATTTTATATAAAATAAGACCTATAATTCTACTCTTAAGAGTTGATAAAGGTACAAACGAATAAAATGTTTATAAATCACATTTTCAAATATCTTTTATTCTCCATTTTACTCGATCTCCTAAACGGTTTCAGATAGGACATCGCGGTTTTCACCAGTGGATTTAGCACCTCGTTTTTCATAAAATAAGTCCTATAAGTCCACTCTCAGGAGTTGATAAAGGTTCAAACGAAAAAATGTTTATATATCACATTTTCAAATATCTATTATTCTCATTTTACTCGATCTCCTAAACGGTTTCAGATAGGACATCGCGGTTTTCACCAGTGGATTTAGCACCTCGTTTTTCATAAAATAAGTCCTATAAGTCCACTCTCAGGAGTTGATAAAGGTGCAAACGAATAAAATGTTTATATATCACATTTTCAAATATATATTATTCTCCATTTTACTCGATCTCCTAAACGGTTCCAGATAGGACATCACAGTTTTCACCAGTGGATTTAGCACCTCATTTTACATAAAATAAGTCCTATAAGTCTACTCTCAGGAGTTGATAAAGGTACAAAGGAACAAAATGTTTATATATAACATTTTCAAATATCTATTATTTTCCTTTTTACTCGATCTCCTAAACGGTTAAAGATAAAATATCGCGGTTGTCACCAGTGGATTTAGCACCTCATTTTATATAAAATAAGTTTATTAAGTCTACTCTCAAGAGATGATAAAGGTACAATCGAATAATATGATTATATATCACATATTTAAATAACTATTATTCTCCATTTAACTCGATCTCCTAAACGGTTAAAGATAGGACATCGCGGTTTTCACCAGTAGATTTAGCACCTCATTTTACATAAAATAAGTTCTATAAGTCTACTCTTAGGAGTTGATAAAGGTACAAATGATTAAAATGTTTATATATCACATTTTCAAATATCTAATATTATCCATTTTACTCGATCTCCTAAACGGTCAAAGATAAGATATCGCGGTTTTCACCAGTGGATTTAGCACCTCATTTTACATAAAATAAGTCCTATAAGTCTACTCTCAAGAGTTGTTAAAGGTACAAACGAATAAAATGTTTATATATCACATTTTCAAATATCTATTATTCTCCAATTTACTCGGTCTCCTAAACGGTTAAAGGTAGGACATCCAGGTTTTCACCAGGGGATTTAGCACCTCATTTTACATAAAATAGGTCCAATAGGTCTACTCTCAAGAGTTGATAAAGGTACAAACGAATAAAATGATTATATATGACATTTTCAAATATCAATTATTTTCCATCTAACTCGATCTCCTAAACGGTTAAAGATAGGACATCGCGGTTTTCACCAGTGGATTTAGCACCTCATTTTACATAAAATAAGTCTTATAAGTCTAGTCTCAAGAGTTGATAAAGGTACAAATGAATAAAATGTTTATAAATCACATTTTCAAATACCTATTATTCTCCATTTTACTCGATCTCCTAAACGGTTAAAGATAGGAAATCGCGGTTATCATTAGTGGATTTAGCACCTCATTTTACATAAAATAAGTAATATAAGTCTACTCTTAGAAGTTGATAAAGGTACAAACGAATAAAATGTTAATATATCACATTTTCAAATATCAATTTTTCTCCATTTTACTCGATCTTCTAAACGGTTAATGATAGGACATCGCGGTTTTCACCAGTAAATTTAGCACCTCATTTTACATAAAATAAGTAATATAAGTCTACTCTCAGAAGTTGATAAAGGTACAATCGAATAAAATGTTTATATATCACATTTTCAAATATCTATTATTCTCCATTTTACTCAATCACCTAAACGGTTAAAGAAAGGACATCGCGGTTTTCACCAGTGGATTAAGCACCTCATTTTACATAAAATAAGTTCTATAAGTCTACTCTCAGGAGTTGATAAGGGTACAAACGAATAAAATGTTTATATATCAAATTTTCAAATATCTATTATTCTCCATTTTATTCTATCTCCCAAACGGTTAAAGATAGGACATCGCGGTTTTCACTAGTGGAATGAGCAACTAATTTTACATAAAATGAAACCTATAAGTCTACTCTTAGGAGTTGATAAGGGTACAAACGAATAAAATGTTTATATATCAAATTTTCAAATATCTATTATTCTCCATTTTACTCGATCTCCTAAACGGTTAAAGATAAGACATCGCGATATTCACCAGTGGATTTAGCACCTCATTCTACATAAAATAAGTTCTATAAGTCCACTCTCAGGAGTTGATAAAGGTACAAACGAATAAAATGTTTATATATCACATTTTCAAATATCTATTATTCTCCATTTTACTCGATCTCCTAAACGGTTAAAGATAAGACATCGCGGTTTTCACCAGTGGATTAAGCACCTCATTTTACATAAAATAAGTTCTATAAGTCTACTCTCAGGAGTTGATAAGGGTACAAACGAATAAAATGTTTATATATCAAATTTTCAAATATCTATTATTCTCCATTTTATTCTATCTCCCAAACGGTTAAAGATAGGACATCGCGGTTTTCACTAGTGGAATGAGCAACTAATTTTACATAAAATGAAACCTATAAGTCTACTCTTAGGAGTTGATAAGGGTACAAACGAATAAAATCTTTATATATCAAATTTTCAAATATCTATTATTCTCCATTTTATTCTATCTCCTAAACGGTTAAAGATAGGACATCCCGGTTTTCACTAGTGGAATGAGCAACTAATTTTACATAAAATGAAACCTATAAGTCTACTCTCAAGAGTTGATAAAGGTACAAACGATTAAAATGTTTATAAAACTCATTTTCAAATATCTATTATTCTCCATTATACTCGATCTCCTAAACGGTTAAAGATAGGACATCGCTGTTTTCATCAGTGGATTTAGCACCTCATTTTACATAAAATAAGTTCTATAAGTCTACTCTCAAGAGTTGATAAAGGTACAAACGAATAAAATGTTTATAAAACACATTTTCAAATATCTATTATTCTCCATTATACTCGATCTTTTAAACGGTTAAAGGTAGGACATCGCGGTTTTCACGAGTGGATTTAGCACCTCATTTTACATAAAATAAGTTCTATAAATCTACTCTCAGGAGTTGATAAAGGTTAAAACGACTAAAATGTTTATATAACAAATTTTTAAATATCTATTATTCTCCATTTTATTCAATCTCCTAAACTGTTAAAGATAAGACATCGCGGTTTTCACTAGTGAAATGAGCACCTAATTTTACATAAAATAAGACTTATAAGTCTACTCTCAAGAGTTGATAAAGGTACAAACGAATAAAATGTTTATAAAACACATTTTCAAATATCTATTATTCTCCATTTTACTCAATCTCCTAAACGGTTAAAAATAGGACATTGCGGTTTTCACCAGTGGATTTAGCACCTCATTTTACATAAAATAAGTTCTATAAGTCTACTCTCAGGAGTTAATAAAGGTACAAACAAATAAAATGTTTATATATCAAATTTTCAAATATCTATTATTCTCCATTTTACTCTATCTCCTAAACGGTTAAAGATTTGACATCGCGGTTTTCACCAATGGATTTAGCACCTCATTTTACATAAAATAAGTTCCATAAGTCTACTCTCAGGAGTTGATAAAGGTACAAACGAATAAAATGTTTATATATCAAATTTTCAAATATCTATTATTCTCCATTTTACTCTATCTCCTAAACGGTTGAAGATTTGACATCGCGGTTTTCACCAGTGAATTTAGCACCTCATTTTACATAAAATAAGTTCTATAAGTCTACTCTCAGGAGTTGATAATGGTTCAAACGAATAAAATGTTTATATATCACATTTTCAAATTTCTATTATTCTCCATTTTACTCTATCTCCTAAACGATTAAAGATAGGACATCGCGGTTTTCACTAGTGAAATGAGATCCTAATTTTATATAAAATAAGACCTATAATTCTACTCTTAAGAGTTGATAAAGGTACAAACGAATAAAATGTTTATAAATCACATTTTCAAATATCTTTTATTCTCCATTTTACTCGATCTCCTAAACGGTTAAAGATAGGACATCGCGGTTTTTACCAGTGGATTAAGCACCTGATTTTACATAAAATAAGTCCTATAAGTCTACTCTCAAGAGTTGATAAAGGTTCAAACGAAAAAATGTTTATATATCACATTTTCAAATATCTATTATTCTCATTTTACTCGATCTCCTAAACGGTTTCAGATAGGACATCGCGGTTTTCACCAGTGGATTTAGCACCTCGTTTTTCATAAAATAAGTCCTATAAGTCCACTCTCAGGAGTTGATAAAGGTGCAAACGAATAAAATGTTTATATATCACATTTTCAAATATATATTATTCTCCATTTTACTCGATCTCCTAAACGGTTCCAGATAGGACATCACAGTTTTCACCAGTGGATTTAGCACCTCATTTTACATAAAATAAGTCCTATAAGTCTACTCTCAGGAGTTGATAAAGGTACAAAGGAACAAAATGTTTATATATAACATTTTCAAATATCTATTATTTTCCTTTTTACTCGATCTCCTAAACGGTTAAAGATAAAATATCGCGGTTGTCACCAGTGGATTTAGCACCTCATTTTATATAAAATAAGTTTAATAAGTCTACTCTCAAGAGATGATAAAGGTACAATCGAATAATATGATTATATATCACATATTTAAATAACTATTATTCTCCATTTAACTCGATCTCCTAAACGGTTAAAGATAGGACATCGCGGTTTTCACCAGTAGATTTAGCACCTCATTTTACATAAAATAAGTTCTATAAGTCTACTCTTAGGAGTTGATAAAGGTACAAATGATTAAAATGTTTATATATCACATTTTCAAATATCTAATATTATCCATTTTACTCGATCTCCTAAACGGTCAAAGATAAGATATCGCGGTTTTCACCAGTGGATTTAGCACCTCATTTTACATAAAATAAGTCCTATAAGTCTACTCTCAAGAGTTGTTAAAGGTACAAACGAATAAAATGTTTATATATCACATTTTCAAATATCTATTATTCTCCAATTTACTCGGTCTCCTAAACGGTTAAAGGTAGGACATCCAGGTTTTCACCAGGGGATTTAGCACCTCATTTTACATAAAATAGGTCCAATAGGTCTACTCTCAAGAGTTGATAAAGGTACAAACGAATAAAATGATTATATATGACATTTTCAAATATCAATTATTTTCCATCTAACTCGATCTCCTAAACGGTTAAAGATAGGACATCGCGGTTTTCACCAGTGGATTTAGCACCTCATTTTACATAAAATAAGTCTTATAAGTCTAGTCTCAAGAGTTGATAAAGGTACAAATGAATAAAATGTTTATAAATCACATTTTCAAATACCTATTATTCTCCATTTTACTCGATCTCCTAAACGGTTAAAGATAGGAAATCGCGGTTATCATTAGTGGATTTAGCACCTCATTTTACATAAAATAAGTAATATAAGTCTACTCTTAGAAGTTGATAAAGGTACAAACGAATAAAATGTTAATATATCACATTTTCAAATATCAATTTTTCTCCATTTTACTCGATCTTCTAAACGGTTAATGATAGGACATCGCGGTTTTCACCAGTAAATTTAGCACCTCATTTTACATAAAATAAGTAATATAAGTCTACTCTCAGAAGTTGATAAAGGTACAAACGAATAAAATGTTTATATATCACATTTTCAAATATCTATTATTTTTCATTTTACTCGATCTCCTAAACGGTTACAGATAGGACATCGCGGTTTTCACCAGTGGATTTAGCACCTCATTTTACATAAAATAAGTCCTATAAGTCTAGTCTCAAAGGTTCATAAAGGTACAAACGAATAAAATGTTTATATATCATATTTTCAAATATCTATTATTCTCCATTTTACTCGATCTCCTAAACGGTTGCAGATAGGACCTCGCGGTTTTCACCAATGGATTAGGCACCTCATTTTACATAAAATAAGTCCAATAAGTCAACTCTCAGGAGTTGATAAAGGTACAAACGAATAAAATGTTGATATATCACATTTTCAAATATCTATTATTCTCCATTTAACTAGATCCCCTAAACGGTAAAAGATAGGACAGCGCGGTTTTCACCAGTGGATTTAGCACCTCATTTTACATAAAATAAGTCCTATAAGTCTAGTCTCAAAGGTTCATAAAGGTACAAACGAATAAAATGTTTATATGTCATATTTTCAAATATCTATTATTCTCCATTTTACTCGATCTCCTAAACGGTTACAGATAGGACCTCGCGGTTTTCACCAATGGATTAGGCACCTCATTTTACATAAAATAAGTCCAATAAGTCTACTCTCAGGAGTTGATAAAGGTACAAACGAATAAAATGTTGATATATCACATTTTCAAATATCTATTATTCTCCATTTAACTAGATCTCCTAAACGGTAAAAGATAGGACAGCGCGGTTTTCACCAGTGGACTAAGCACCTCATTTTACATAAAATAAGTTCTATAAGTCTACTCTTAGGAGTTGATAAAGGTACAAATGATTAAAATGTTTATATATCACATTTTCAAATATCTAATATTATCCATTTTACTCGATCTCCTAAACGGTCAAAGATAAGATATCGCGGTTTTCACCAGTGGATTTAGCACCTCATTTTACATAAAATAAGTCCTATAAGTCTACTCTCGAGAGTTGATAAAGGTACAAACGAATAAAATGTTTATAAAACACATTTTCAAATATCTATTATTCTCCATTATACTCGATCTCCTAAACGGTTAAAGATAGGACATCGCGGTTTTCACCGGTGGTTTAAGCACCTCATTTTACATCAAATAAGTTCTATAAGTCTACTCTCAGGAGTTGATAAAGGTACAAACGAATAAAATGTTTATATATCAAATTTTCAAATATCTATTATTTTCCATTTTACTCCATTTCCTAAAGGGTTAAAGATAGGACATCGCGGTTTTCACCAGTGGATTAAGCACCTTATTTTACAAAAATTAAGTCCTATAAGTCTACTGTCAAGGGTTGATAAAGGTACAATCGAATAAAATGTTTATATATCACATTTTC
The DNA here is from genome assembly GCA_963930825.1 of Silvanus unidentatus. Classification (NCBI taxonomy): domain Eukaryota; kingdom Metazoa; phylum Arthropoda; class Insecta; order Coleoptera; family Silvanidae; genus Silvanus; species Silvanus unidentatus. Next base: position 11,668,786 of record OZ005760.1, on the reverse strand, counting down.
AAATATGTATTATTTTCCTCTTTACTCGATCTCCTAAACGGTTAAAGAAAGGACATCGCGGTTTTCACCAGTGGATTAAGCACCTCATTTTACATAAAATAAGTTCTATAAGTCTACTTTTAGGAGTTGATAAAGGTACAAACGAATAAAATGTTTATATATCAAATTTTCAAATATCTATTATTCTCCATTTTATTCTATCTCCTAAACGGTTAAAGATAGGACCTCGTTGTTTTCACTAGTGGAATGAGCACCTAATTTTACATAAAATGAAACCTATAAGTCTACTCTCAAGAGTTGATAAAGGTACAAACGAATAAAATGTTTATAAAACACATTTTCAAATATCTATTATTCTCCATTTTACTCAATCTCCTAAACGGTTAAAAATAGGACATCACGGTTTTCACCAGTGGATTTAGCACCTCATTTTACTGTAACGAACCTGCATTTTGGCCACCTGAAAATGCATTCGTTAATATGAATTTATTACGAATTGCTCCTTCTGATTAATTACCTGATTATTTCCCGCTTTATAACATTTAATCTTCTGCATTATTTTAAGGTTAAGTGTTTGTTTTGATTCTGAATAATTAATTATTAATTGGTTGACAATAGTCAACCACCCGTGCCGCATTTAAAAATCGATAATCGATTAAGAGTACTTCCGCAACCAGATATCACGATTGGAATTTGGTGATAAAAAGTACTAACATGTGCATTTGACACAAAAGTGCAGTTTACTGATTTGTTCTGTTGTTTTGTGACTTAACTGCAACTGCATTGTGATTACTATGTGTCCGCATTTATCAGAGTAAGTCACATTTATCTGATTTAATCGTAATTTCTGCATATTGAACATTGGAATGTGGTCAACCACGCCGCTTCCAAGTTCAACCCTGATTTTCTGAATATTACTGCACTTTACCCCCGCATCCGCATATATTTTCTGATGTGTGTTTTTGAGTCCTGATTCATTCGTATGAATCAACCCCGTGGATGAAGGGGTGAGTTATGTCGTCAACCGCATTTTATTTTACGTGAATCTGTCAATTTATTTTCTTTTCCAATTCTGAATTATGTCATTTTCTTTTCTTTTATTCTGAATAATTAGCCAAGGCTAATTATTCCAATTACATGAATTACCCCCCGCTCTTTTGGTACTTCTAGTGCCCCACCGCTGGATTCTATAGTTTTTGGGGTGTTTTTGACGTCAGTATCTCTTCCGCGCGTACTCAGAATCCCTTCTCTGATTTCCGCATATAAAATCGGCTGCAAAGTGCCTAAAAATTCATTATTTTCTGACTAATAATTTTCCAGAGACAAAATCTGTGTCTCTCTGAAATCTATTTCTGTCTGTCTGGCGTTCTGCGCATCCGTTCCGAAAATTATTAGTTCTGGTGATATTTAATTCTGAATTGCACTTGTGTAGTATTTTTTTTTGGGAGTTATTATTTAGTTTATTTCGAGTTATCACTTCTTGATTTATTTCTTTTCTACTGTGCTACAATTTGCTTAATTGAGTGTTGTGAAGTTGTGGTGTTTCCGCTGTATATCTCTGCATAGTATATTTTCTGCATTTTATTTTCATCCCGCATAGTTTATTCTGCATAATTGTTTTAAGTAACGTACCTCCGCATATTTATTATTTTTTTTTTTGTAAGTTGTTTCGAATTGAATTAATTTTTTTTATTTTGTAACCAGTGTTTTACTTTTTTTTAATTATTATCAGTTTGAATAAATTTAAGTTAAGTTCATTCATTTATTTCTTTCTTTCGGTACGTACAATTTGATAGTTTTATTGACCCCTGGATTTTATTTTCTCCACTGAGATTTATCCGCGGTACGGTTGGTGTTTTGCCTTAAAACACCTGGCGCTCGAGGAAATAGCTCGGGTCCGCGAAAGTACGCCACATTACATAAAATAAGTTCTATAAGTCTACTGTCAAGAGTTGATAAAGGTACAAACGAATAAAATGTTTATATATCACATTGTCAAATATCCATTATTTTCTTTTTTACTCAATCTCCTAAACGGTTAAAGATAGGACATCGCGGTTTTCACCAGTGGAATAAGCACCTCAGTTTACATAAAATATGTAATATAAGTTTACTCTCAAGAGTTGATAAAGGTACAAACGAATAAAATGTTTATAAAACACATTTTCAAATATCTATTATTCTCCATTATACTCGATCTCCTAAACGGTTAAAGATAGGACATCGCGGTTTTCACCGGTGGTTTAAGCACCTCATTTTACATAAAATAAGTTCTATAAGTCTACTCTCAGGAGTTAATAAAGGTACAAACAAATAAAATGTTTATATATCAAATTTTCAAATATCTATTATTCTCCATTTTACTCGATCTCCTAAACGGTTAAAGATAGGACCTCGTTGTTTTCACTAGTGGAATGAGCACCTAATTTTACATAAAATGAAACCTATAAGTCTACTCTCAAGAGTTGATAAAGGTACAAACGAATAAAATGTTTATAAAACACATTTTCAAATATCTATTATTCTCCATTTTACTCAATCTCCTAAACGGTTAAAAATAGGACATCACGGTTTTCACCAGTGGATTTAGCACCTCATTTTACTGTAACGAACCTGCATTTTGGCCACCTGAAAATGCATTCGTTAATATGAATTTATTACGAATTGCTCCTTCTGATTAATTACCTGATTATTTCCCGCTTTATAACATTTAATCTTCTGCATTATTTTAAGGTTAAGTGTTTGTTTTGATTCTGAATAATTAATTATTAATTGGTTGACAATAGTCAACCACCCGTGCCGCATTTAAAAATCGATAATCGATTAAGAGTACTTCCGCAACCAGATATCACGATTGGAATTTGGTGATAAAAAGTACTAACATGTGCATTTGACACAAAAGTGCAGTTTACTGATTTGTTCTGTTGTTTTGTGACTTAACTGCAACTGCATTGTGATTACTATGTGTCCGCATTTATCAGAGTAAGTCACATTTATCTGATTTAATCGTAATTTCTGCATATTGAACATTGGAATGTGGTCAACCACGCCGCTTCCAAGTTCAACCCTGATTTTCTGAATATTACTGCACTTTACCCCCGCATCCGCATATATTTTCTGATGTGTGTTTTTGAGTCCTGATTCATTCGTATGAATCAACCCCGTGGATGAAGGGGTGAGTTATGTCGTCAACCGCATTTTATTTTACGTGAATCTGTCAATTTATTTTCTTTTCCAATTCTGAATTATGTCATTTTCTTTTCTTTTATTCTGAATAATTAGCCAAGGCTAATTATTCCAATTACATGAATTACCCCCCGCTCTTTTGGTACTTCTAGTGCCCCACCGCTGGATTCTATAGTTTTTGGGGTGTTTTTGACGTCAGTATCTCTTCCGCGCGTACTCAGAATCCCTTCTCTGATTTCCGCATATAAAATCGGCTGCAAAGTGCCTAAAAATTCATTATTTTCTGACTAATAATTTTCCAGAGACAAAATCTGTGTCTCTCTGAAATCTATTTCTGTCTGTCTGGCGTTCTGCGCATCCGTTCCGAAAATTATTAGTTCTGGTGATATTTAATTCTGAATTGCACTTGTGTAGTATTTTTTTTTGGGAGTTATTATTTAGTTTATTTCGAGTTATCACTCCTTGATTTATTTCTTTTCTACTGTGCTACAATTTGCTTAATTGAGTGTTGTGAAGTTGTGGTGTTTCCGCTGTATATCTCTGCATAGTATATTTTCTGCATTTTATTTTCATCCCGCATAGTTTATTCTGCATAATTGTTTTAAGTAACGTACCTCCGCATATTTATTATTTTTTTTTTTTGTAAGTTGTTTCGAATTGAATTAATTTTTTTTATTTTGTAACCAGTGTTTTACTTTTTTTTAATTATTATCAGTTTGAATAAATTTAAGTTAAGTTCATTCATTTATTTCTTTCTTTCGGTACGTACAATTTGATAGTTTTATTGACCCCTGGATTTTATTTTCTCCACTGAGATTTATCCGCGGTACGGTTGGTGTTTTGCCTTAAAACACCTGGCGCTCGAGGAAATAGCTCGGGTCCGCGAAAGTACGCCACATTACATAAAATAAGTTCTATAAGTCTACTGTCAAGAGTTGATAAAGGTACAAACGAATAAAATGTTTATATATCACATTGTCAAATATCCATTATTTTCTTTTTTACTCAATCTCCTAAACGGTTAAAGATAGGACATCGCGGTTTTCACCAGTGGAATAAGCACCTCAGTTTACATAAAATATGTAATATAAGTTTACTCTCAAGAGTTGATAAAGGTACAAACGAATAAAATGTTTATAAAACACATTTTCAAATATCTATTATTCTCCATTATACTCGATCTCCTAAACGGTTAAAGATAGGACATCGCGGTTTTCACCGGTGGTTTAAGCACCTCATTTTACATAAAATAAGTTCTATAAGTCTACTCTCAGGAGTTAATAAAGGTACAAACAAATAAAATGTTTATATATCAAATTTTCAAATATCTATTATTCTCCATTTTACTCGATCTCCTAAACGGTTAAAGATAGGACATCGCGGTTTTCACCAGTGGAATAAGCACCTCAGTTTACATAAAATATGTCCTATAAGTCTACTCTCAAGAGTTGATAAAGGTACAAACGAATAAAATGTTTATAAATCACATTTTCAAATATCTATTATTCTCTATTTTACTCGATCTCCTAAACGGTTAAAGATAGGACATCGCGGTTTTCACCAATGGATTTAGCACCTCATTTTACATAAAATAAGTTCTATAAGTCTACTCTCAGGAGTTAATAAAGGTACAAACAAATAAAATGTTTATATATCAAATTTTCAAATATCTATTATTCTCCATTTTACTCTATCTCCTAAACGGTTAAAGATTTGACATCGCGGTTTTCACCAATGGATTTAGCACCTCATTTTACATAAAATAAGTTCCATAAGTCTACTCTCAGGAGTTGATAAAGGTACAAACGAATAAAATGTTTATATATCAAATTTTCAAATATCTATTATTCTCCATTTTACTCTATCTCCTAAACGGTTGAAGATTTGACATCGCGGTTTTCACCAGTGAATTTAGCACCTCATTTTACATAAAATAAGTTCTATAAGTCTACTCTCAGGAGTTGATAAAGGTTCAAACGAATAAAATGTTTATATATCACATTTTCAAATTTCTATTATTCTCCATTTTACTCTATCTCCTAAACGATTAAAGATAGGACATCGCGGTTTTCACTAGTGAAATGAGAACCTAATTTTATATAAAATAAGACCTATAATTCTACTCTTAAGAGTTGATAAAGGTACAAACGAATAAAATGTTTATAAATCACATTTTCAAATATCTTTTATTCTCCATTTTACTCGATCTCCTAAACGGTTTCAGATAGGACATCGCGGTTTTCACCAGTGGATTTAGCACCTCGTTTTTCATAAAATAAGTCCTATAAGTCCACTCTCAGGAGTTGATAAAGGTTCAAACGAAAAAATGTTTATATATCACATTTTCAAATATCTATTATTCTCCATTTTACTCGATCTCCTAAACGGTTTCAGATAGGACATCGCGGTTTTCACCAGTGGATTTAGCACCTCGTTTTTCATAAAATAAGTCCTATAAGTCCACTCTCAGGAGTTGATAAAGGTGCAAACGAATAAAATGTTTATATATCACATTTTCAAATATATATTATTCTCCATTTTACTCGATCTCCTAAACGGTTCCAGATAGGACATCACAGTTTTCACCAGTGGATTTAGCACCTCATTTTACATAAAATAAGTCCTATAAGTCTACTCTCAGGAGTTGATAAAGGTACAAAGGAACAAAATGTTTATATATAACATTTTCAAATATCTATTATTTTCCTTTTTACTCGATCTCCTAAACGGTTAAAGATAAAATATCGCGGTTGTCACCAGTGGATTTAGCACCTCATTTTATATAAAATAAGTTTAATAAGTCTACTCTCAAGAGATGATAAAGGTACAATCGAATAATATGATTATATATCACATATTTAAATAACTATTATTCTCCATTTAACTCGATCTCCTAAACGGTTAAAGATAGAACATCGCGGTTTTCACCAGTAGATTTAGCACCTCATTTTACATAAAATAACTTCTATAAGTCTACTCTCAGGAGTTGATAAAGGTACAAATGATTAAAATGTTTATATATCACATTTTCAAATATCTAATATTATCCATTTTACTCGATCTCCTAAACGGTCAAAGATAAGATATCGCGGTTTTCACCAGTGGATTTAGCACCTCATTTTACATAAAATAAGTCCTATAAGTCTACTCTCAAGAGTTGTTAAAGGTACAAACGAATAAAATGTTTATATATCACATTTTCAAATATCTATTATTCTCCAATTTACTCGGTCTCCTAAACGGTTAAAGGTAGGACATCCAGGTTTTCACCAGGGGATTTAGCACCTCATTTTACATAAAATAGGTCCAATAGGTCTACTCTCAAGAGTTGATAAAGGTACAAACGAATAAAATTATTATATATGACATTTTCAAATATCAATTATTTTCCATCTAACTCGATCTCCTAAACGGTTAAAGATAGGACATCGCGGTTTTCACCAGTGGATTTAGCACCTCATTTTACATAAAATAAGTCTTATAAGTCTAGTCTCAAGAGTTGATAAAGGTACAAACGAATAAAATGTTTATAAATCACATTTTCAAATACCTATTATTCTCCATTTTACTCGATCTCCTAAACGGTTAAAGATAGGAAATCGCGGTTATCATTAGTGGATTTAGCACCTCATTTTACATAAAATAAGTAATATAAGTCTACTCTTAGAAGTTGATAAAGGTACAAACGAATAAAATGTTAATATATCACATTTTCAAATATCAATTTTTCTCCATTTTACTCGATCTTCTAAACGGTTAATGATAGGACATCGCGGTTTTCACCAGTAAATTTAGCACCTCATTTTACATAAAATAAGTAATATAAGTCTACTCTCAGAAGTTGATAAAGGTACAAACGAATAAAATGTTTATATATCACATTTTCAAATATCTATTATTTTTCATTTTACTCGATCTCCTAAACGGTTACAGATAGGACATCGCGGTTTTCACCAGTGGATTTAGCCCCTCATTTTACATAAAATAAGTCCTATAAGTCTAGTCTCAAAGGTTCATAAAGGTACAAACGAATAAAATGTTTATATGTCATATTTTCAAATATCTATTATTCTCCATTTTACTCGATCTCCTAAACGGTTACAGATAGGACCTCGCGGTTTTCACCAATGGATTAGGCACCTCATTTTACATAAAATAAGTCCAATAAGTCTACTCTCAGGAGTTGATAAAGGTACAAACGAATAAAATGTTGATATATCACATTTTCAAATATCTATTATTCTCCATTTAACTAGATCTCCTAAACGGTAAAAGATAGGACAGCGCGGTTTTCACCAGTGGACTTAGCACCTCATTTTACATAAAATAGGTCTAATAAGTCTACTCTCAAGAGTTGATAAAGGTACAAACGAATAAAATGTTTATAAAACACATTTTCAAATATCAATTATTCTCCATTATACTCGATCTCCTAAACGGTTAAAGATAGGACATCGCGGTTTTCACCGGTGGTTTAAGCACCTCATTTTACATCAAATAAGTTCTATAAGTCTACTCTCAGGAGTTGATAAAGGTACAAACGAATAAAATGTTTATATATCAAATTTTCAAATATCTATTATTCTCCATTTTATTCTATCTCCTAAACTGTTAAAGATACGACATCGCGGTTTTCACCAGTGGAATAAGCACCTCAGTTTACATAAAATATGTCCTATAAGTCTACTCTCAAGAGTTGATAAAGGTACAAACGAATAAAATGTTTATAAATCACATTTTCAAATATCTATTAGTCTCTATTTTACTCGATCTCCTAAACGGTTAAAGATAGGACATCGCGGTTTTCACCAATGGATTTAGCACATCATTTTACATAAAATAAGTTCTTTAAGTCTACTCTCAGGAGTTAATAAAGGTACAAACAAATAAAATGTTTATATATCAAATTTTCAAATATATATTATTCTCCATTTTACTCTATCTCCTAAACGGTTAAAGATTTGACATCGCGGTTTTCACCAATGGATTTAGCACCTCATTTTACATAAAATAAGTTCCATAAGTCTACTCTCAGGAGTTGATAAAGGTACAAACGAATAAAATGTTTATATATCAAATTTTCAAATATCTATTATTCTCCATTTTACTCTATCTCCTAAACGGTTGAAGATTTGACATCGCGGTTTTCACCAGTGAATTTAGCCCCTCATTTTACATAAAATAAGTTCTATAAGTCTACTCTCAGGAGTTGATAAAGGTACAAACGAATAAAATGTTTATATATCACATTTTCAAATATCTATTATTCTCCATTTTTCTCAATCTCCTAAACGGTTAAAGATAGGACATCGCGGTTTTCACCAGTAGATTTAGCACCTTGTTTTACATACAATAAGTCCAATAAGTCTACTCTTAGGAGTTGATAAAGGTACAAACGAATAAAATGTTTATATATCTCATTTTCAAATATCTATTATTCTCTATATTACTCGATCTCCTAAACGGTTACAGATAGAACATCGAGGTTTTTACCAGTGGATTTAGCACCTCATTTTACATAAAATAAGTCCTATAAGTCTACTCTCAGAAGTTGATTAAGGTACAAACGAATAAAACGTTTACTTAAAATGTTTATAAATCACATTTTCAAATATCTTTTATTCTCCATTTTACTCGATCTCCTAAACGGTTAAAGATAGGACAGCGCGGTTATCACTAGTGGATTTAGCACCTCATTTTACATAAAATAAATAATATAAGTCTACTCTCAGAAGTTGATAAAGGTACAAACGAATAAAATGTTTATATATCATATTTTCAAATATCTATTATTCTCCATTTTACTCGATCTCCTAAACGGTTACAGATAGGACATCGCGGTTTTCACCATTGGACACCTCATTTTACCTAAAATAAGTCCTATAAGTCTACTCTCAGAAGTTGATAAAGGTACAAACGAATAAAATGTTTATATATCACATTTTCAAATATCTATTATTCTTCATTTTACTCGATCTCCTAAACGGTTAAAGATAGGACATCGCGGTTTTCACCAGCGGATTTAGTTCCTCATTTTACATAAAATAAGTCCTATAAGTCTACCCTCATGAAATGATAAAGGTACAAACGAATAAAATGTTTATATATCACATTTTCAAATATCTATTATTCTTAATTTTACTCGATTTCCTAAACGGTTAAAGAAAGGACATCGCGGTTTTCACAAGTGGATTTAGCACCTCAATTTACATAAAATAAGTCCTATAGGTCTACTCTCAAGAGTTGATAAAGGTTCAAACAAATAAAATGTTTATATAACACATTTTCAAATATATATTATTCTCCATATTACTCGATTTCCTAAACGGTTACAGATAGAACATCGAGGTTTTCACCAGTGGATTTAGCACCTCATTTAACATAAAATAAGTCCTATAAGTCTACTCTCAGGAGTTGATAAAGGTTCAAACGAATCAAATGTTTATATATCACATTTTCAAATATCTATTATTTTTCTTTTTACTCGATCTCCTAAATGGTTAGAGATAGGACATCGCGGTTCTCACCAGTGGATTTTGCACCTCATTTTACATAAAATAAGTCCTATAAGTCTAGTCTCAAAGGTTCGTAAAGGTACAAACGAATAAAATGTTTATATGTCACATTTTCAAATATCTATTATTGTTCAATTTACTCGATCTCCTAAACGGTTAAAGATAAGATATCGCGGTTTTCACCAGTGGATTTAGCACCTCATTTTACATAAAATAAGTCCTATAAGTCTACTCTCAGGAGTTGATAAAGATACAAACAAATAAAATGTTTATATATCACATTTTAAAAAATCTATTATTCTCCATATTACTCGATCTCCTAAACGGTTACAGAAAAAACATCGCGGTCTTCAGCAGTGGATTTAGCACCTCATTTTACATAAAATAAGTCCTATAAGTCTACACTCAAGAGTTGATAAAGGTACAAACGAATAAAATGTTTATATATCACATTTTCAAATATCCATTATTTTCCATTTTACTCAATCTCCTAAACGGTTAAAGATAGGACATCGCGGTTTCCACTTGTGGATTTTGCACCTCATTTTACATAAAATAAGTCCTATAAGTCTACTCTCAGGAGTTGATAAAGATACAAACAAATAAAATGTTTATATATCACATTTTCAAAAATCTATTATTCTCCATATTACTCGATCTCCTAAACGGTTACAGAAAAAACATCGCGGTCTTCACCAGTGGATTTAGCACCTCATTTTACATAAAATAAGTCCTAAAGGTCTACTCTCAAGAGTTGATAAAGGTTCAAACAAATAAAATGTTTATATAACACATTTTCAAATATATATTATTCTCCATATTACTCGATTTCCTAAACGGTAAAAGATAGGACATCGCGGTTTTTACCAGTGGATTTAGCACCTCATTTAACATAAAATAAGTCCTATAAGTCTACTCTCAGGAGTTGATAAAGATACAAACAAATAAAATGTTTATATATCACATTTTCAAAAATCTATTATTCTCCATATTACTCGATCTCCTAAACGGTTACAGAAAAAACATCGCGGTCTTCACCAGTGGATTTAGCACCTCATTTTACATAAAATAAGTCCTATAAGTCTACTCTCAAGAGTTGATAAAGGTACAAACGAATAAAATGTTTATATATCACATTTTCAAATATCCATTATTTTCCATTTTACTCAATCTCCTAAACGGTTAAAGATAGGACATCGCGGTTTCCACTTGTGGATTTAGCACCTCATTTTACTTAAAACAAGTCCTATAAGTCTACTCTCAAAAGTTGTTAAAGGTACAAACGAATAAAATGTTTATATATCACATTTTCAAATATCTATTATTCTCCAATTTACTCGGTCTCCTAAACGGTTAAAGATAGGACATCCAGGTTTTCACCAGGGGATTTAGCACCTCATTTTACATAAATTAGGTCCAATAGGTCTACTCTCAAGAGTTGATAAAGGTACAAACGAATAAAATGTTTATATATGACATTTTCAAATATCTATTATTTTCCATCTAACTCGATCTCCTAAACGGTTAAAGATAGGACATCGCGGTTTTCACCAGCGGATTTAGCTCCTCATTTTACATAAAATAAGTCCTATAAGTCTACCCTCATGAAATGATAAAGGTACAAACGAATAAAATGTTTATATATCACATTTTCAAATATCTATTATTCTTAATTTTACTCGATTTCCTAAACGGTTAAAGAAAGGACATCGCGGTTTTCAGAAGTGGATTTAGCACCTCAATTTACATAAAATAAGTCCTATAGGTCTACTCTCAAGAGTTGATAAAGCTTCAAACAAATAAAATGTTTATATAAAACATTTTCAAATATATATTATTCTCCATATTACTCGATTTCCTAAACGGTTACAGATAGAACATCGAGGTTTTCACCAGTGGATTTAGCACCTCATTTAACATAAAATAAGTCCTATAAGTCTACTCTCAGGAGTTGATAAAGGTACAAACGAATAAAATGTTTATATATCACATCTTCAAATATCTAATATTTTTCATTTTACTCGATTTCCTAAACGGTAAAAGATAGGACATCGCGGTTTTTACCAGTGGATTTAGCACCTCATTTAACATAAAATAAGTCCTATAAGTCTACTCTCAGGACTTGATAAAGGTACAAACGAATAAAATGTTTATATATCACATTTTCAAATATCTATTATTCTCCATTTTACTCAATCTCCTAAACGGTTAAAGATAGAACATCGCGGTTATCACCAGTTGATTTAGCACCTCATTTTACATAAAATAAGTCCTATAAGTCTAATCACAGGGGTTGATAAAGGTACAAACGAATAAAATGTTTGTATATCACATTTTCAAATATCTATTATTCTCCATTTTACTCGATCTCTTAAACGGTTAAAGAAAGGACATTCCGGTTATCACCAGTGGATTTAGCACCTCATTTTACATAAAATAAGTCCTATAAGTCTACTGTCAAGAGTTGATAAAGGTACAAACGAATAAAATGTTTATATATCACATTTTCAAATATCAATTATTCTCCATTTCACTCGATCTCCTAAACGGTTAAAGATAGGACATCGCGGTTTTCACCAGTGGATTTAGCACCTCGTTTTTCATAAAATAAGTCCTATAAGTCCACTCTCAGGAGTTGATAAAGGTTCAAACGAAAAAATGTTTATATATCACATTTTCAAATATCTATTATTCTCCATTTTACTCGATCTCCTAAACGGTTTCAGATAGGACATCGCGGTTTTCACCAGTGGATTTAGCACCTCGTTTTTCATAAAATAAGTCCTATAAGTCCACTCTCAGGAGTTGATAAAGGTGCAAACGAATAAAATGTTTATATATCACATTTTCAAATATATATTATTCTCCATTTTACTCGATCTCCTAAACGGTTCCAGATAGGACATCACAGTTTTCACCAGTGGATTTAGCACCTCATTTTACATAAAATAAGTCCTATAAGTCTACTCTCAGGAGTTGATAAAGGTACAAAGGAACAAAATGTTTATATATAACATTTTCAAATATCTATTATTTTCCTTTTTACTCGATCTCCTAAACGGTTAAAGATAAAATATCGCGGTTGTCACCAGTGGATTTAGCACCTCATTTTATATAAAATAAGTTTAATAAGTCTACTCTCAAGAGATGATAAAGGTACAATCGAATAATATGATTATATATCACATATTTAAATAACTATTATTCTCCATTTAACTCGATCTCCTAAACGGTTAAAGATAGAACATCGCGGTTTTCACCAGTAGATTTAGCACCTCATTTTACATAAAATAACTTCTATAAGTCTACTCTCAGGAGTTGATAAAGGTACAAATGATTAAAATGTTTATATATCACATTTTCAAATATCTAATATTATCCATTTTACTCGATCTCCTAAACGGTCAAAGATAAGATATCGCGGTTTTCACCAGTGGATTTAGCACCTCATTTTACATAAAATAAGTCCTATAAGTCTACTCTCAAGAGTTGTTAAAGGTACAAACGAATAAAATGTTTATATATCACATTTTCAAATATCTATTATTCTCCAATTTACTCGGTCTCCTAAACGGTTAAAGGTAGGACATCCAGGTTTTCACCAGGGGATTTAGCACCTCATTTTACATAAAATAGGTCCAATAGGTCTACTCTCAAGAGTTGATAAAGGTACAAACGAATAAAATTATTATATATGACATTTTCAAATATCAATTATTTTCCATCTAACTCGATCTCCTAAACGGTTAAAGATAGGACATCGCGGTTTTCACCAGTGGATTTAGCACCTCATTTTACATAAAATAAGTCTTATAAGTCTAGTCTCAAGAGTTGATAAAGGTACAAACGAATAAAATGTTTATAAATCACATTTTCAAATACCTATTATTCTCCATTTTACTCGATCTCCTAAACGGTTAATGATAGGAAATCGCGGTTATCATTAGTGGATTTAGCACCTCATTTTACATAAAATAAGTAATATAAGTCTACTCTTAGAAGTTGATAAAGGTACAAACGAATAAAATGTTAATATATCACATTTTCAAATATCAATTTTTCTCCATTTTACTCGATCTTCTAAACGGTTAATGATAGGACATTGCGGTTTTCACCAGTAAATTTAGCACCTCATTTTACATAAAATAAGTAATATAAGTCTACTCTCAGAAGTTGATAAAGGTACAAACGAATAAAATGTTTATATATCACATTTTCAAATATCTATTATTTTTCATTTTACTCGATCTCCTAAACGGTTACAGATAGGACATCGCGGTTTTCACCAGTGGATTTAGCACCTCATTTTACATAAAATAAGTCCTATAAGTCTACTCTCAGGAGTTGATAAAGGTACAAACGAATAAAATGTTTATATGTCATATTTTCAAATATCTATTATTCTCCATTTTACTCGATCTCCTAAACGGTTACAGATAGGACCTCGCGGTTTTCACCAATGGATTAGGCACCTCATTTTACATAAAATAAGTCCTATAAGTCTACTCTCAAGAGTTGTTAAAGGTACAAACGAATAAAATGTTTATATATCACATTTTCAAATATCTATTATTCTCCATATTACTCGATTTCCTAAACGGTTACAGATAGAACATCGAGGTTTTCACCAGTGGATTTAGCACCTCATTTAACATAAAATAAGTCCTATAAGTCTACTCTCAGGAGTTGATAAAGGTACAAACGAATAAAATGTTTATATATCACATCCTCAAATATCTAATATTTTTCATTTTACTCGATTTCCTAAACGGTAAAAGATAGGACATCGCGGTTTTTACCAGTGGATTTAGCACCTCATTTAACATAAAATAAGTTCTATAAGTCTACTCTCAGGAGTTGATAAAGGTTCAAACGAATCAAATGTTTATATATCACATTTTCAAATATCTATTATTTTTCTTTTTACTCGATCTCCTAAATGGTTAGAGATAGGACATCGCGGTTCTCACCAGTGGATTTTGCACCTCATTTTACATAAAATAAGTCCTATAAGTCTAGTCTCAAAGGTTCGTAAAGGTACAAACGAATAAAATGTTTATATGTCACATTTTCAAATATCTATTATTGTTCAATTTACTCGATCTCCTAAACGGTTAAAGATAAGATATCGCGGTTTTCACCAGTGGATTTAGCACCTCATTTTACATAAAATAAGTCCTATAAGTCTACTCTCAGGAGTTGATAAAGATACAAACAAATAAAATGTTTATATATCACATTTTAAAAAATCTATTATTCTCCATATTACTCGATCTCCTAAACGGTTACAGAAAAAACATCGCGGTCTTCACCAGTGGATTTAGCACCTCATTTTACATAAAATAAGTCCTATAAGTCTACACTCAAGAGTTGATAAAGGTACAAACGAATAAAATGTTTATATATCACATTTTCAAATATCCATTATTTTCCATTTTACTCAATCTCCTAAACGGTTAAAGATAGGACATCGCGGTTTCCACTTGTGGATTTTGCACCTCATTTTACATAAAATAAGTCCTATAAGTCTACTCTCAGGAGTTGATAAAGATACAAACAAATAAAATGTTTATATATCACATTTTCAAAAATCTATTATTCTCCATATTACTCGATCTCCTAAACGGTTACAGAAAAAACATCGCGGTCTTCACCAGTGGATTTAGCACCTCATTTTACATAAAATAAGTCCTAAAGGTCTACTCTCAAGAGTTGATAAAGGTTCAAACAAATAAAATGTTTATATAACACATTTTCAAATATATATTATTCTCCATATTACTCGATTTCCTAAACGGTAAAAGATAGGACATCGCGGTTTTTACCAGTGGATTTAGCACCTCATTTAACATAAAATAAGTCCTATAAGTCTACTCTCAGGAGTTGATAAAGATACAAACAAATAAAATGTTTATATATCACATTTTCAAAAATCTATTATTCTCCATATTACTCGATCTCCTAAACGGTTACAGAAAAAACATCGCGGTCTTAACCAGTGGATTTAGCACCTCATTTTACATAAAATAAGTCCTATAAGTCTACTCTCAAGAGTTGATAAAGGTACAAACGAATAAAATGTTTATATATCACATTTTCAAATATCCATTATTTTCCATTTTACTCAATCTCCTAAACGGTTAAAGATAGGACATCGCGGTTTCCACTTGTGGATTTAGCACCTCATTTTACTTAAAACAAGTCCTATAAGTCTACTCTCAAAAGTTGTTAAAGGTACAAACGAATAAAATGTTTATATATCACATTTTCAAATATCTATTATTCTCCAATTTACTCGGTCTCCTAAACGGTTAAAGATAGGACATCCAGGTTTTCACCAGGGGATTTAGCACCTCATTTTACATAAATTAGGTCCAATAGGTCTACTCTCAAGAGTTGATAAAGGTACAAACGAATAAAATGTTTATATATGACATTTTCAAATATCTATTATTTTCCATCTAACTCGATCTCCTAAACGGTTAAAGATAGGACATCGCGGTTTTCACCAGCGGATTTAGCTCCTCATTTTACATAAAATAAGTCCTATAAGTCTACCCTCATGAAATGATAAAGGTACAAACGAATAAAATGTTTATATATCACATTTTCAAATATCTATTATTCTTAATTTTACTCGATTTCCTAAACGGTTAAAGAAAGGACATCGCGGTTTTCAGAAGTGGATTTAGCACCTCAATTTACATAAAATAAGTCCTATAGGTCTACTCTCAAGAGTTGATAAAGCTTCAAACAAATAAAATGTTTATATAAAACATTTTCAAATATATATTATTCTCCATATTACTCGATTTCCTAAACGGTTACAGATAGAACATCGAGGTTTTCACCAGTGGATTTAGCACCTCATTTAACATAAAATAAGTCCTATAAGTCTACTCTCAGGAGTTGATAAAGGTACAAACGAATAAAATGTTTATATATCACATCTTCAAATATCTAATATTTTTCATTTTACTCGATTTCCTAAACGGTAAAAGATAGGACATCGCGGTTTTTACCAGTGGATTTAGCACCTCATTTAACATAAAATAAGTCCTATAAGTCTACTCTCAGGACTTGATAAAGGTACAAACGAATAAAATGTTTATATATCACATTTTCAAATATCTATTATTCTCCATTTTACTCAATCTCCTAAACGGTTAAAGATAGAACATCGCGGTTATCACCAGTTGATTTAGCACCTCATTTTACATAAAATAAGTCCTATAAGTCTAATCACAGGGGTTGATAAAGGTACAAACGAATAAAATGTTTGTATATCACATTTTCAAATATCTATTATTCTCCATTTTACTCGATCTCTTAAACGGTTAAAGAAAGGACATTCCGGTTATCACCAGTGGATTTAGCACCTCATTTTACATAAAATAAGTCCTATAAGTCTACTGTCAAGAGTTGATAAAGGTACAAACGAATAAAATGTTTATATATCACATTTTCAAATATCAATTATTCTCCATTTCACTCGATCTCCTAAACGGTTAAAGATAGGACATCGCGGTTTTCACCAGTGGATTAAGCACCTCAGTTTACATTAAATTAGTTCTATAAGTCTACTCTCAGGAGTTGATAAAGGTACAAACGAATATAATGTTTATATATCACATTTTCAAATATCTATTATTATACATTTTACTCGATCTCCTAAACGGTTAAAGATAGGACATCGCGATTTTCACCAGTAAATTTAGCACCTCATTTTACATAAAATAAGTTCTATTAGTCTACTCTCAGGAGTTGATAAAGGTACAAACGAATAAAATTTTTATATATCACATTTTCAAATATCTACTATTCTCCATTTTACTCGATCTCCTAAACGGTTAAAGATAGGACATCGCTGTTTTCACCAGTGGATTTAGCACCTCATTTTACATAAAATAAGTCTTATAAGTCTACTCTCAGGAGTTTATAAAGGTACAAACGAATAAAATGCTTATATATCACATTTTCAAATATCTATTATTCTCCATTTTACTCGATCTCCTAAACGGTTAAAGATAGGACATCGCGGTTTTCACCAGTGGATTAAGCACTTTATTTTACATTAAATATGTCCTATAAGTCTACTCTCAGGAGTTGATAAAGGTACAAACGAATAAAATGTTTATATATTACATTTTCAAATATCTATTATTCTCCATATTACTCGATCTCCTAAAAGGTTAAAGATAGGACATCGCGGATTTCACTAGTGGATTAAGCACCTCATTTAACATAAAATAATTCCTATAAGTCTACTCTCAAGATTTGATACAGGTACAAACGAATAAAATGTTAATATGTCACATTTTCAAATATCTATTATTTTCCATTTTACTCCATCTCCTAAACGGTTAGAGATAGGACATCGCGGTTTTCAACAGTTGATTTAGCACCTCATTTTACATAAAATAAGTCCTATAAGTCTACTGTCAAGAGTTGATAAAGGTACAAACGAATAAATTGTTTATATATCACATTTTCAAATATCTATTATTCTCCATTTCACTCGATCTCCTAAACGGTTAAAGATAGGACATCGCGGTTTTCACCAGTGGATTAAGCACCTCAGTTTACATTAAATTAGTTCTATAAGTCTACTCTCAGGAGTTGATAAAGGTACAAACGAGTATAATGTTTATATATCACATTTTCAAATATCTAGTATTATACATTTTACTCGATCTCCTAAACGGTTAAAGATAGGACATCGCGATTTTCACCAGTAAATTTAGCACCTCATTTTACATAAAATAAGTTCTATTAGTCTACTCTCAGGAGTTGATAATGGTACAAACGAATAAAATTTTTATATATCACATTTTCAAATATCTACTATTATCCATTTTACTCGATCTCCTAAACGGTTAAAGATAGGACATCGCGGTTTTCACCAGTGGATTTAGCACCTCATTTTACATAAAATAAGTCTTATAAGTCTACTCTCAGGAGTTTATAAAGGTACAAACGAATAAAATGTTTATATATCACATTTTCAAATATCTATTATTGTCCATTTTACTCGATCTCCTAAACGGTTAAAGATAGGACATCGCGGTTTTCACCAGTGGATTAAGCACTTCATTTTACATAAAAAATGTCCTATAAGTCTACTCTCAGGAGTTGATAAAGGTACAAACGAATAAAATGTTTATATATCACATTTTCCAATATCTATTATTCTCCTTATTACTCGATCTCCTAAAAGGTTAAAGATAGGACATCGTAATTTTCACCAGTGGATTTAGCACCTCATTTTACATAAAATAAGTCCTATAAGTTTACTCTCAAGGGTTGATAAAGGTACACACGAATAAAATGTTTATTTATCACATTTTCAAATATCTATTATTCTCCATTTTACTCAATCTCCTAAACGATTAAAGATAGGACATCGTGGTTTTCACCAGTGGATTTAGCACCTCATTTTACATAAAATAAGTCCTATAAGTCTACTCTTAGGAGTTGATAAAGGTACAAACGAATAAAATGTTTATATATCACATTTTCAAATATCTATTATTCTCTATGTTACTTGATCTCCTAAACGGTTACAGATAGAACATCAAGGTTTTCACCAGTGGATTTCGCACCTCATTTAACATAAAATAAGTCCTATAAGTCTACTCTCAGGAGTTGATAAAGGTACAAACGAACAAAATGTTTATATATCACATATTCAAATATCTATTATTCTCCATTTTACTCAATCTCCTAAACGGTTAAAGATAGGACATCGCGGTTATCACCAGTGGATTTAGCACCTCATTTTACATAAAATTAGTCCTATAAGTCTAATCACAGGAGTTGATAAAGGTACAAACGAATAAAATGTTTATATATCACATTTTCAAATATCTATTATTCTCCATTTTACTCGATCTCCTAAACGGTAAAAGAAAGGACATCGCGGTTATCACCAGTGGATTTAGCACCTCATTTCACATAAAATAAATCCTATAAGTCTACCTTCATGAGTTGATACAGGTACAAACGAATAAAATGTTTATAAATCACATTTTCAAATATCTATTATTCTCCATTTTACTCGATCTCCTAAACGGTAAAAGAAAGGACATCGCGGTTTTCACCAGTGGATTTAGCACCTCATTTTACATAAAATAAGTCTTATAAGTCTACTCTCAAGAGTTGATAAAGGTACAAACGAATAAAATGTTTATATATCACATTTTCAAATATCTATTATTTTCCTTTTTACTCCATCTCCTAAACGGTTAGAGATAGGACATCGCGGTTTTCACCAGTTGATTTAGCACCTCATTTTACATAAAATAAGTCCTATAAGTCTACTGTCAAGAGTTGATAAAGGTACAAACGAATAAAATGTTTATATATCACATTTTCAAATATTTATTATTCTCCATTTTACTCGATCTCCTAAACGGTTAAAGATAGGACATCGCGGTTTTCACCAGTGGATTTAGCACCTCATTATATATAAAATAGGTTCTATAAGTCTACTCTCAGTAGTTGATAAAGGTACAAACGATTAAAATGTTTATATATCACATTTTCAAATGTGATAATTTCAAATTGTGATCACAATTTCAAATGTGTAAACTCCTAATATATCAGAAATGTCACTTACAGAAAAACTATCGTAGGCACGCAGTTCATATTAAATATGAGGCGATCTACAGAGTCCCAAAACATCACTATACTCACATATTAGGCGTTGAACTGCCCCATATTGTTAAACACCTAATATTCCAAAAATGACAGTTACAGCCAAACTATCGTAGGCACCCAGTTCATATTAAATTGGATTCGTTCTCCAGAGTCCCAAAACATCACTATACTCACATTTTAGGCGTTGGACTGCCCCATATTGTTGAACAAGTTATATTCCAAAAATGTCAGTTACAGCTAAACTATCGTAGGCACACAGTTCACATTAAATATAAGGCGTTATAGAGAGTCCCTAAGCATTACTATATGCACATATTAAGCGTTGGACTGCCCCATATGGTTAAACTCGTAATATATCAGAAATGTCAGTTACAGATAAACTATCCTAGACGCATAGTTCATATTGAATACAAAGTGTTATACAGAGTCAAACAGCAATCCTAAATGCACCTATTATGCGTTCGACTGCCCTATGTGGTTTAGAATTTAATATTTCAAAAATGTCAGTTGCAGCCATACTATCGTAGGCACACAGTTCATATTGAATATTATTCGTTATACAGAGTCCTAAAGCATTACTATAAGCACATATTAAGCATTGGAGTGCCCCATATGGTTAGACACCTAGTATATCAAAAATGTCAGTTACAGCCAAACTATCCTAGGCACCCAGTTCATGTTGAATACAAAGTGTTATACCGAGTTAAAAAGCATTACTAAATGCACATATTATGCCTTCGACTGCCCTATATGGTTAACACCTAATGTTTCAAAAGTGTCAGTTACAGCAAAACTGTCGTAGGCACAAAGTTCGTATTAAATATGAGGCGTTCAACAGAGTCCCAAAACATCACAGTACTCACATATTAAGAGTTGGACTGCCCCATAATGTTGATCACCTAATATTCCAAAAATGTCAATTACAACCAAACTATCAGAGGCACAGAGTTCATATTGTATTTGCAGCGTTAAACAGAGTCCTAAAACATCACTATACTCACATATTAAGCGTTGGACTGCCCCATAATGTTGAAAACCTAATATTCCTAAAATATCAGTTACAGCCAAACTATGGTAGGCACGCAATTCATATTGAATATGTAGTGTTATACAGAGTCCCAAAACAATAATATAATCACATATTAAGCGTTGGACTGCCCCATGTGGTTGAACACCTAATATTTCAAAAATGTCAGTTACAGGACTTATAGGACTTATTTTATGTAGAATGAGGTGCTAAATCCGCTGGTGAAAACCGCGATGTCCTATCTTTTATTGTTTAGGAGTCGAGTAAAATGGATAAAAATAGAAAATTGAAAATGTGATATATAAACATTTTATTCGTTTGTACCTTTATCAACTCATGAAAGTAGACTTATAGGACTTATTTTATGTAAAATGAGGTGCTAAATTTACTGGTGAAAACCGTGATGTCCTATCTTTAATTGTTTAGGAGATCGAATAAAATGGAGAATTACAGATATTTGAAAATGTAATATATAAACATATTATTCGTTTGTACCTTTATAAACTCCTGAGAGTAGACTTATAAGACTTATATTATGTAAAATGAGGTGCTAAATCCACTGGTGAAAACCGCAATATCCTATCTATAACCGTTTAGGAGATCGAGTAAAATGGAGAATAATAGATATTTGAAAATGTGATATATAAACATTTTATTCGTTTGTACCTTTATCAACTCTTGAGAGTAGACTATATTAATTATTTTATGTAAAATGAGGTGCTAAATCCACTTTTGAAAATTGCGATTACCTATCTTTAACCGTTTAGGAGATCAAGTAAAATGGATAGTAATAGAAATTTGAAAATGTGATATATAAACATTTTATTCGTTTGTACCTTTATCAACTCATGAGAGTAGACTTATAGGACTTATTTTATGTAAAATGAGGTGCAAAATCCACTGGTGAAAACCGCAATGCCCTATCATTAACTGTTTAGGAGATCGAGTAAAATGGAGAATAATAGATATTTGAAAATGTGAAATATAAACATTTTATTCGTTTGTACCTTTATCAACTCTTGAGAGTAAACTTATAGGACTTATTTTATGTAAAATGAGGTGCTAAATCCACTGGTGAAAACCGCGATGTCTTATCTTAACCGTTTAGGAGATCGGGTATAATGGAGAATAATAGATATTTAAAAATGTGATATATAAACATTTTAATCGTTTGTACCTTTATCAACTCTTGAGAGTAGACTTATAGGACTTATTTTATGTAAAATAAGGTGCTAATTCCACTGGTGAAAACCGCAATGTCCTATCTTTAACTGTTTAGGAGATCAAGTAAAATGGAGAATAATAGATATTTAAAAATGTGATATATAAACATTTTATTCGTTTGTACCTTTATCAACTCTTGAGAGTAGACTTATAGGACTTATTTTATGTAAAATGAGGTGCTAAATCCACTGGTGAAAACCGCGATGTCCTATCTTTAACCGTTTAGGAGATCGAGTAAAATTGAAAATAATATATATTTGAAAATGTGATATATATACATTTTATTCGTTTGTACCTTTATCAACTCTTGAGAGTAGACTTATAGGACTTATGTTATGTAAAATGAGGTGCTAAATCCACTGGTGATAACCGCAATGTCCTATCTTTAACTGTTTAGAAGATCGAGTTAAATGGAAAATAATAGATATTTGAAAATGTGATATATATACATTTTATTCGTTTTACCTTTATCAACATTTGAGAGTAGACTTATAGGAATTATTTTATGTAAAATGAGGTGCTAAATCCACTGGTGAAAACCGCAATGCCCTATCTTTAACTGTTTAGGAGATCGAGTAAAATGGAGAATAATAGATATTTAAAAATGTGAAATATAAACATTTTATTCGTTTGTACCTTTATCAACTCTTGAGAGTAAACTTATAGAACTTATTTTATGTAAAATGAGGTGCTAAATCAACTGGTGAAAACCGCGATGTCCTATCTCAACCGTTAAAAAGATCTGGTAAAATGGAGAATAATAGATATTTGAAAATGTGATATATAAACATTTTATTCGTTTGTACCTTTATCAACTCATGAGAGTAGACTTATAGGACTTATTTTATGTAAAATGAGGTGCTAAATCCACTGGTGAAAACCGCAATGCCCTATCTTTAACTGTTTAGGAGATCGAGTAAAATGGAGAATAATAGATATTTGAAAATGTGATATATATACATTTTATTCGTTTTACCTTTATCAACATTTGAGAGTAGACTTATAGGACTTATTTTATGTAAAATGAAGTGCTAAATCCACTGGTGAAAATTGCGATGTCCTATCTTTAACCGTTTAGGAGAACGAGTAAAATGGAGAATAATAGATAGTTGAAAATGTGAAATATAAACATTTTATTCCTTTGTACCTTTATCAACTCCTGAGAGTAGACTTATAGGACTTATTTTATGTAAAATGAAGTGCTAAATCCACTGGTGAAAATTGCGATGTCCTATCTTTAACCGTTTAGGAGATCGAGTAAAATGGAGAATAATAGATATTTGAAAATGTGAAATATAAACATTTTATTCCTTTGCACCTTTATCAACTCCTGAGAGTAGACTTATAGGACTTATTTTATGTAAAATAAGGTGCTAAATCCACTTTTGAAAATTGCGATGACCTATCTTTAACCGTTTAGGAGATCAAGTAAAATGGATAATAATAGATATTTGAAAATGTGAAATATAAACATTTTATTCCTTTGCACCTTTATCAACTCATGAGAGTAGACTTATAGAACTTATTTTATGTAAAATGAAGTGCTAAATCCACTGGTAAACACCGCGATGTCCTATCTTTAACCGTTTAGGAGATCGAGTAAAATGGGGAATAATAGATATTTGAAAATGTGATATATAAACATTTTATCCGATTGTACCTTTATCAACTTCTAAGAGTAGACTTATAGGACTTAATTTATGTAAAATAAGGTGCTAAATCCATTGGTAAAAACCGCAATGTCCTATCTTTAACCGTTTAGGAGATCGAGTAAAATGGGGAATAATAGATATTTGAAAATATGATATATAATCATTTTATTCGTTTGTACCTTTATCAACTCTTGAGAGTAGACTATAGGACTGATTTTATGTAAAATGAGGTGCTAAATCCACTGGTGAAAACCGCAATGTCCAATCTTTAACCGTTTAGGAGATCGAGTAAACTGGAGAATAATAGATATTTGAAAATGTGATATATAAACATTTTACTCGTTTGTACCTTTATCAACTTTTGAGAGTAGACTATAGGACTTATTTTATGTAAAATAAGGTGCTAAATCCACTGGTGAGAACCGCGATGCCCTATCTTTAACCGTTTAGGAGATCGAGTAAAATGGAGAATAACAGATATTTGAAAATGTGATATATAAACATTTTATTTGTTTGTACCTTTATCAACTTCTGTGAGTAGACCTATAGGACTTATTTTATGTAAAATGAAGTGCTTAATCCACTGGTAAACACCGCGATGTCCTATCTTTAACCGTTTCGGAGATCCAGTAAAATGGAGAATAATAGATATTTTAAAATGTGATATATAAACATTTTATCCGATTGTACCTTTATCAACTTCTAAGAGTAGACTTATAGGACTTATTTTATGTAAAATGAGGTGCTAAATCCACTTTTGAAAATTGCGATGACCTATCTTTAACCGTTTAGGAGATCAAGTAAAATGGATAATAATAGATATTTGAAAATGTGACATATAAACATTTTACTCGTTTGTACCTTTATCAAATTCTGAGGGTAGGCTTATAGAACTTATTTTATGCAAAATGAGGTGCTAAATCCACTTATGAAAACCGAAATGTCCTATCTTTAACTGTTTAGGAGATCGAGTAAAATGGAGAATATTAGATATTTGAAAATGTGATATATGAACATTTTATTCGTTTGTACCTTTATCAACTCTTGAGAGTAGACTATAGGACTTATTTAATGTAAAATGAGGTGCTAAATCCACTTTTGAAAACTGCGATGACCTATCTTTAACTGTTTAGGAGATCGAGTAAAATGGAGAATAATAGATATTTGAAAATGTGAAATATAAACATTTTATTCGTTTGTACCTTTATCAACTCTTGAGAGTAAACTTATAGAACTTATTTTATGTAAAATGAGGTGCTAAATCCACTGGTGAAAACCGCGATGTCCTATCTTTAACTGTTTAGGAGATCGAGTAAAATGGAGTATAATAGATATTTGAAAATGTGATATATAAACATTTTATTCGTTTGTACCTTTATCAACTCATGAGAGTAGACTTATAGGACTTATTTTATGTAAAATGAGGTGCTAAATCCACTGGTGAAAACCGCAATGCCCTATCTTTAACTGTTTAGGAGATCGAGTAAAATGGAGAATAATAGATATTTGAAAATGTGATATATAAACATTTTATTCGTTTGTACCTTTATCAACTCTTGAGAGTAGCCTATATTAATTATTTTATGTAAAATGAGGTGCTAAATCCACTTTTGAAAATTGCGATTACCTATCTTTAACCGTTTAGGAGATCAAGTAAAATGGATAATAATAGAAATTTGAAAATGTGATATATAAACATTTTATTCGTTTGTACCTTTATCAACTCTTGAGAGTAGACTTTATTAATTATTTTATGTAAAATGAGGTGCAAAATCCACTGGTGAAAACCGCAATGCCCTATCTTTAACTGTTTAGGAGATCGAGTAAAATGGAGAATAATAGAAATTTGAAAATGTGAAATATAAACATTTTATTCGTTTGTACCTTTATCAACTCTTGAGAGTAGACTTATAGGACTTATTTTATATAAAATGAGGTGCTAAATCCACTGGTGAAAACCGCGATGTCCTATCTTTAACCGTTTAGGAGATCGAGTAAAATTGAAAATAATAGATATTTGAAAATGTGATATATATACATTTTATTCGTTTGTACCTTTATCAACACTTGAGAGTAGACTTATAGGACTTATTTTATGTAAAATGAAGTGCTAAATCCACTGGTGAAAACCGCGATGTCCTTTGTTTAACCGTTTAGGAGATCGAGTAAAATGGAGAATAATTGATATTTGAAAATGTGATATATAAACATTTTATTCCTTTGTACCTTTATCAACTCCTGAAAGTAGACTTGTAGGACTTATTTTATGTAAAATGAGGTGCTAAATCCACTTTTGAAAATTGCGATGACCTATCTTTAACCGTTTAGTAGATCAAGTAAAATGAATAATAATAGATATTTCAAAATGTGACATATAAACATTTTATTCGTTTGTACCTTTACCAACTCATTAGAGTAGACTTATAGGACTTATTTTATGTAAAATGAGGTGCTAAATCCACTGGTGAAAACCGCAATGTCCTATCTTTAACTGTTTAGGAGATCGTGTTAAATGGAAAATAATAGATATTAGAAAATGTGATATATATACATTTTATTCGTTTTACCTTTATCAACATTTGAGAGTAGACTTATAGGACTTATTTTATGTAAAATGAAGTGCTAAATCCACTGGTGAAAATTGCGATGTCCTATCTTTAACCGTTTAGGAGATCGAGTAAAATGGAGAATAATAGATATTTGAAAATGTGATATATATACATTTTATTCGTTTGTACCTTTATCAACACTTGAGAGTAGACTTATAGAACTTATTTTATGTAAAATGAGGTGCTAAATGCACTTTTGAAAATTGCGATGACCCATCTTTAACCGTTTAGGAGATCGAGTAAAATTGAAAATAATAGATATTTGAAAATGTGATATATATACATTTTATTCGTTTGTACCTTTATCAACTCATGAGAGTAGACTTATAGGCCTTATTTAATGTAAAATGAGGTGCTAAATTTACTAGTGAAAACCGCGATGTCTTATCTTTAACCGTTTAGGAGATCGAGTAAAATGGAGAATAATAGATATTTGAAAATGTGACAAACATTTTATTCGTTTGTACCTTTATCAAATTCTGAGGGTACGCTTATAGAACATATTTTATGCAAAATGAGGTGCTAAATCCACTAAAGAAAACCGAAATGTCCTATCTTTAACTGTTTAGGAGATCGAGTAAAATGGAGAATAATAGAAATTTGAAAATGTGATATATGAACATTTTATTCGTTTGTACCTTTATCAACTCTTGAGAGTAGACTATAGGACTTATTTTATGTAAAATGAGGTGCTAAATCCACTTTTGAAAATTGCGATGACCTATCTTTAACCGTTTAGGAGATCAAGTAAAATGGATAATAATAGATATTTCAAAATGTGACATATAAACATTTTATTCGTTTGTACCTTTATCAACTCATGAGAGTAGACTTATAGGACTTATTTTATGTAAAATGAGGTGCTAAATCCACTGGTGAAAACCGCAATGCCCTATCTTTAACTGTTTAGGAGATCGAGTAAAATGGAGAATAATAGATATTTAAAAATGTGAAATATAAACATTTTATTCGTTTGTACCTTTATCAACTCTTGAGAGTAAACTTATAGAACTTATTTTATGTAAAATGAGGTGCTAAATCAACTGGTGAAAACCGCGATGTCCTATCTCAACCGTTAAAAAGATCTGGTAAAATGGAGAATAATAGATATTTGAAAATGTGATATATAAACATTTTATTCGTTTGTACCTTTATCAACTCATGAGAGTAGACTTATAGGACTTATTTTATGTAAAATGAGGTGCTAAATCCACTGGTGAAAACCGCAATGCCCTATCTTTAACTGTTTAGGAGATCGAGTAAAATGGAGAATAATAGATATTTGAAAATGTGATATATAAACATTTTATTCGTTTGTACCTTTATCAACTTTTGAGAGTAGACTTATAGGACTTATTTTATGTAAAATAAGGTGCTAAATCCACTGGTGAAAACCGCGATGTCCTTTCTTTAACCGTTTAGGAGATCGAGTAAAATGGAGAATAATTGATATTTGAAAATGTGATATATAAACATTTTATTCCTTTGTACCTTTATCAGCTCCTGAGAGTAGACTTATAGGACTTATTTTATGTAAAATGAAGTGCTAAATCCTCTGGTGAAAACCGCGATGTCCTATCTTTAACCGTTTAGGAGATCCAGTAAAATGGAGAATAATAGATATTTGAAAATGTGATATATAAACATTTTATCCGATTGTACCTTTATCAACTTCTAAGAGTAGACTTATAGGACTTATTTTATGTAAAATAAGGTGATAAATCCATTGGTGAAAACCGCAATGTCCTATCTTTAACCGTTTAGGAGATCGAGTAAAATGGAGAATAATAGATATTTGAAAATGTGATATATAAACATTTTATTCGTTTGTACTTTTATCAACTCCTGAGAGTAGACTTATAGGATTTATTTTATGTAAAATGATTTGCTAAATCCACTTTTGAAAATTGCGATGACCTATCTTTAACCGTTTAGGAGATCAAGTAAAATGGATAATAATAGATATTTGAAAATGTGACATATAAACATTTTATTCGTTTGTACCTATATCAACTCTTGAGAGTAAACTTATAGAACTTATTTTATGTAAAATGAGGTGCTAAATCAACTGGTGAAAACCGCGATGTCCTATCTTAACCGTTAAAAAGATCTGGTAAAATGGAGAATAATAGATATTTGAAAATGTGATATATAAACATTTTATTCGTTTGTACCTTTATCAACTCCTGTGATTAGACTTATAGGACTTATTTTATGTAAAATGAGGTGCTAAATCCACTGGTGATAACCGCGATGTCCTATCTTTAACCGTTTAGGAGATTGAGTAAAATGGAGAATAATAGATATTTGAATATGTGATATATAAACATTTTATTCGTTTGTACCTTTATCAACTCCTGAGAGTAGACTTATAGGACTTATTTTATGTTAAATGAGGTGCGAAATCCACTGGTGAAAACCTTGATGTTCTATCTGTAACCGTTTAGGAGATCAAGTAACATAGAGAATAATAGATATTTGAAAATGTGATATATAAACATTTTATTCGTTTGTACCTTTATCAACTCCTAAGAGTAGACTTATAGGACTTATTTTATGTAAAATGAGGTGCTAAATCCACTGGTGAAAACCACGATGTCCTATCTTTAATCGTTTAGGAGATTGAGTAAAATGGAGAATAATAGATATTTGAAAATGTGATAAATAAACATTTTATTCGTATGTACCTTTATCAACCCTTGAGAGTAAACTTATAGGACTTATTTTATGTAAAATGAGGTGCTTAATCCACTGGTGAAAATTACGATGTCCTATCTTTAACCTTTTAGGAGATCGAGTAATAAGGAGAATAATAGATATTGGAAAATGTGATATATAAACATTTTATTCGTTTGTACCTTTATCAACTCCTGAGAGTAGACTTATAGGACATTTTTTATGTAAAATGAAGTGCTTAATCCACTGGTGAAAACTGCGATGTCCTATCTTTAACCGTTTAGGAGATCGAGTAAAATGGACAATAATAGATATTTGAAAATGTGATATATAAACATTTTATTCGTTTGTACCTTTATAAACTCCTGAGAGTAGACTTATAAGACTTATTTTATGTATAATGAGGTGCTAAATCCACTGGTGAAAACCGCGATGTCCTATCTTTAACCGTTTAGGAGATCGAGTAAAATGGATAATAGTAGATATTTGAAAATGTGATATATAAAAATTTTATTCGTTTGTACCATTATCAACTCCTGAGAGTAGACTAATAGAACTTATTTTATGTAAAATGAGGTGCTAAATTTACTGGTGAAAACCGCGATGTCCTATCTCTAACCGTTTATCAGATGGAGTAAAAAGGAAAATAATAGATATTTGAAAATGTGATATATAAACATTTTATTCGTTTGTACCTTTATCAACTCTTGAGAGTAGACTTATAAGACTTATTTTATGCAAAATGAGGTGCTAAATCCACTTATGAAAACCGAAATGTCCTATCTTTAACTGTTTAGGAGATCGAGTAAAATGGAGAATAATAGATATTTGAAAATGTGATATATGAACATTTTATTTGTTTGTACCTTTATCAACTCTTGAGAGTAGACTTATAAGACTTATTTTATGTAAAATGAGGTGCTAAATCCACTGGTGAAAACCGCGATGTCCTATCTTTAACCGTTTAGGAGATCGAGTAAAATGGAGAATAGTAGATATTTGAAAATGTGATATATAAAAATTTTATTCGTTTGTACCATTATCAACTCCTGAGAGTAGACTAATAGAACTTATTTTATGTAAAATGAGGTGCTAAATTTACTGGTGAAAACCGCGATGTCCTATCTCTAACCGTTTAGGAGATGGAGTAAAAAGGAAAATAATAGATATTTGAAAATGTGATATATAAACATTTTATTCGTTTGTACCTTTATCAACTCATGAGAGTAGACTTATAGGACTTATTTTATGTAAAATGAGGTGCTAAATCCACTGGTGAAAACCGCAATGCCCTATCTTTAACTGTTTAGGAGATCGAGTAAAATGGAGAATAATAGATATTTGAAAATGTGATATATAAACATTTTATTCGTTTGAACCTTTATCAACTCTTGAGAGTAGCCTATATTAATTATTTTATGTAAAATGAGGTGCTAAATCCACTTTTGAAAATTGCGATTACCTATCTTTAACCGTTTAGGAGATCAAGTAAAATGGATAATAATAGAAATTTGAAAATGTGATATATAAACATTTTATTCGTTTGTACCTTTATCAACTCTTGAGAGTAGACTATATTAATTATTTTATGTAAAATGAGGTGCAAAATCCACTGGTGAAAACCGCAATGCCCTATCTTTAACTGTTTAGGAGATCGAGTAAAATGGAGAATAATGGAAATTTGAAAATGTGAAATATAAACATTTTATTCGTTTGTACCTTTACCAACTCATTAGAGTAGACTTATAGGACTTATTTTATGTAAAATGAGGTGCTAAATCCACTGGTGAAAACCGCAATGTCCTATCTTTAACTGTTTAGGAGATCGTGTTAAATGGAAAATAATAGATATTAGAAAATGTGATATATATACATTTTATTCGTTTTACCTTTATCAACATTTGAGAGTAGACTTATAGGACTTATTTTATGTAAAATGAAGTGCTAAATCCACTGGTGAAAATTGCGATGTCCTATCTTTAACCGTTTAGGAGATCGAGTAAAATGGAGAATAATAGATATTTGAAAATGTGAAATATAAACATTTTATTCCTTTGCACCTTTATCAACTCCTGAGAGTAGACTTATAGGACTTATTTTATGTAAAATGAGGTGCTAAATCCACTTTTGAAAATTGCGATGACCTATCTTTAACCGTTTAGGAGATCAAGTAAAATGGATAATAATAGAAATTTGAAAATGTGATATATAAACATTTTATTCCTTTGCACCTTTATCAACTCATGAGAGTAGACTTATAGGACTTATTTTATGTAAAATGAGGTGCTAAATCCGCTGGAGAAAATTGCGATGTCCTATCTTTAACCGTTTAGGAGATCGAGTAAAATTGAAAATAATAGATATTTGAAAATGTGATATATATACATTTTATTCGTTTGTACCTTTATCAACACTTGAGAGTAGACTTATAGGACTTATTTTATGTAAAATGAGGTGCTAAATCCACTTTTGAAAATTGCGATGACCTATCTTTAACCGTTTAGGAGATCAAGTAAAATGGATAATAATAGATATTTGAAAATGTGAAATATAAACATTTTATTCCTTTGCACCTTTATCAACTCATGAGAGTAGACTTATAGAACTTATTTTATGTAACATGAAGTGCTAAATCCACTGGAAAACACCGCGATGTCCTATCTTTAACCGTTTAGGAGATCGAGTAAAATGGGGAATAATAGATATTTGAAAATGTGATATATAAACATTTTATCCGATTGTACCTTTATCAACTTCTAAGAGTAGACTTATAGGACTTAATTTATGTAAAATAAGGTGTTAAATCCATTGGTGAAAACCGCAATGTCCTATCTTTAACCGTTTAGGAGATCGAGTAAAATTGGGAATAATAGATATTTGAAAATATGATATATAAACATTTTATTCGTTTGTACCTTTATCAACTCTTGAGAGTAGACTATAGGACT
Source organism: Silvanus unidentatus (assembly GCA_963930825.1). Taxonomy (NCBI): domain Eukaryota; kingdom Metazoa; phylum Arthropoda; class Insecta; order Coleoptera; family Silvanidae; genus Silvanus; species Silvanus unidentatus. Next base: position 11,636,290 of record OZ005760.1, on the reverse strand, counting down.
GATTTTATGTAAAATGAGGTGCTAAATCCTCTGGTCAAAACCGCAATGTCCAATCTTTAACCGTTTAGGAGATCGAGTAAGCTGGAGAATAACAGATATTTGAAAATGTGATATATAAACATTTTATTTGTTTGTACCTTTATCAACTTCTGAGAGTAGACCTATAGGACTTATTTTATGTAAAATGAAGTGCTAAATCCACTGGTAAACACCGCGATGTCCTATCTTTAACCGTTTCGGAGATCCAGTAAAATGGAGAATAATAGATATTTTAAAATGTGATATATAAACATTTTATCCGATTGTACCTTTATCAACTTCTAAGAGTAGACTTATAGGACTTATTTTATGTAAAATAAGGTGCTCAATCCATTGGTGAAAACCGCAATATCCTATCTTTAACCGTTTAGGAGATCGAGTAAAATGGAGAATAATAGATATTTGAAAATGTGATATATAAACATTTTATTCGTTTGTACCTTTATCAACTCATGAGAGTAGACTTATAGGACTTATTTTATGTAAAATGAGGTGCTAAATCCACTGGTGAAAACCGCAATGCCCTATCTTTAACTGTTTAGGAGATCGAGTAAAATGGAGAATAATAGATATTTGAAAATGTGATATATAAACATTTTATTCGTTTGTACCTTTATCAACTTTTGAGAGTAGACTTATAGGACTTATTTTATGTAAAATAAGGTGCTAAATCCACTGGTGAAAACCGCGATGTCCTTTCTTTAACCGTTTAGGAGATCGAGTAAAATGGAGAATAATTGATATTTGAAAATGTGATATATAAACATTTTATTCCTTTGTACCTTTATCAACTCCTGAGAGTAGGCTTATAGGACTTATTTTATGTAAAATGAGGTGCTAAATCCACTGGTGAAAACCACGATGTCCTATCTTAACCGTTAAGGAGATCTGGTAAAATGGAGAATAATAGATATTTGAAAATGTGATATATAAACATTTTATTCGTTTGTACTTTTATCAACTCCTGAGAGTAGACTTATAGGATTTATTTTATGTAAAATGAGGTGCTAAATCCACTTTTGAAAATTGCGATGACCTATCTTTAACCGTTTAGGAGATCAAGTAAAATGGATAATAATAGATATTTGAAAATGTGACATATAAACATTTTATTCGTTTGTACCTTTATCAACTCATGAGAGTAGACTTATAGGCCTTATTTAATGTAAAATGAGGTGCTAAATTTACTGGTGAAAACCGCGATGTCTTATCTTTAACCGTTTAGGAGATCGAGTAAAATGGAGAATAATAGATATTTGAAAATGTGACAAACATTTTATTCGTTTGTACCTTTATCAAATTCTGAGGGTACGCTTATAGAACTTATTTTATGCAAAATGAGATGCTAAATCCACTAATGAAAACCGAAATGTCCTATCTTTAACTGTTTAGGAGATCGAGTAAAATGGAGAATAATTGATATTTGAAAATGTGATATATGAACATTTTATTCGTTTGTACCTTTATCAACTCTTGAGAGTAGACTATAGGACTTTTTTTTTGTAAAATGAGGTGCTAAATCCACTTTTGAAAATTGCGATGACCTATCTTTAACCGTTTAGGAGAACGAGTAAAATGGAGAATAATAGATATTTGAAAATGTGATATATGAACATTTTATTCGTTTGTACCATTATCAACTCTTGAGAGTAGACTATAGGACTTATTTTATGTAAAATGAGGTGCTAAATCCACTGGTGAAAACCGCAATGTCCTATCTTTAACTGTTTAGGAGATCGAGTTAAAAGGAAAATAATAGATATTTGAAAATGTGATATATATACATTTTATTCGTTTACCTTTATCAACATTTGAGAGTAGACTTATAGGACTACTTTTATGTAAAATGAAGTGCTAAATCCACTGGTGAAAATTGCGATGTCCTATCTTTAACCGTTTAGGAGAACGAGTAAATTGGAGAATATTAGATATTTGAAAATGTGAAATATAAACATTTTATTCCTTTGCACCTTTATCAACTCCTGAGAGTAGACTTATAGGACTTATTTTATGTAAAATGAAGTGCTAAATCCACTGGTGAAAATTGCGATGTCCTATCTTTAACCGTTTAGGAGATCGAGTAAAATGGAGAATAATAGATATTTGAAAATGTGAAATATAAACATTTTATTCCTTTGCACCTTTATCAACTCCTGAGAGTAGACTTATAGGACTTATTTTATGTAAAATGAGGTGCTAAATCCACTTTTGAAAATTGCGATGACCTATCTTTAACCGTTTAGGAGATCAAGTAAAATGGATAATAATAGAAATTTGAAAATGTGATATATAAACATTTTATTCGCTTTATCAACTCATGAGAGTAGACTTATAGGACTTATTTTATGTAAAATGAGGTGCCAAATCCACTTTTGAAAATTGCGATGACCTATCTTTAACCGTTTAGGAGATCAAGTAAAATAGATAATAATAGATATTTGAAAATGTGAAATATAAACATTTTATTCCTTTGCACCTTTATCCACTCATGAGAGTAGACTTATAGAACTTATTTTATGTAAAATGAAGTGCTAAATCCACTGGTAAACACCGCGATGTCCTATCTTTAACCGTTTAGGAGATCGAGTAAAATGGTGAATAATAGATATTTGAAAATGTGATATATAAACATTTTATCCGATTGTACCTTTATCAACTTCTAAGAGTAGACTTATAGGACTTAATTTATGTAAAATAAGGTGCTACATCCATTGGTGAAAACCGCAATGTCCTATCTTTAACCGTTTAGGAGATCGAGTAAAATGGGGAATAATAGATATTTGAAAATATGATATATAAACATTTTATTCGTTTGTACCTTTATCAACCCCTGAGAGTAGACTATAGGACTGATTTTATGTAAAATGAGGTGCTAAATCCACTGGTGAAAACCGCAATGTATAATCTTTAACCGTTTAGGAGATCGAGTAAACTGGAGAATAATAGATATTTGAAAATGTGATATATAAACATTTTACTCGTTTGTACCTTTATCAACTTTTGAGAGTAGACTATAGGACTTATTTTATGTAAAATAAGGTGCTAAATTTACTGGTGAAAATCGCGATGCTCTATCTTTAACCGTTTAGGAGATCGAGTAAAATGGAGAATAATAGATATTTGAAAATGTGATATATAAACATTTTATTCGTTTGTACTTTTATCAACTCCTGAGAGTAGACTTATAGGATTTATTTTATGTAAAATGAGGTGCTAAATCCACTTTTGAAAATTGCGATGACATATCTTTAACCGTTTAGGAGATCAAGTAAAATGGATAATAATAGATATTTGAAAATGTGACATATAAACATTTTATTCGTTTGTACCTTTATCAACTCATGAGAGTAGACTTATAGGACTTATTTTATGTAAAATGAGGTGCTAAATCCACTGGTGAAAACCGCAATGCCCTATCTTTAACTGTTTAGGAGATCGAGTAAAATGGAGAATAATAGATATTTGAAAATGTGATATATAAACATTTTATTCGTTTGTACCTTTATCAACTTTTGAGAGTAGACTTATAGGACTTATTTTATGTAAAATAAGGTGCTAAATCCACTGGTGAAAACCGCGATGTCCTTTCTTTAACCGTTTAGGAGAACGAGTAAAATGGAGAATAATAGATATTTGAAAATGTGATATATGAACATTTTATTCGTTTGTACCTTTATCAACTCTTGAGAGTAGACTATAGGACTTATTTTATGTAAAATGAGGTGCTAAATCCACTGGTGAAAACCGCAATGTCCTATCTTTAACTGTTTAGGAGATCGAGTTAAAAGGAAAATAATAGATATTTGAAAATGTGATATATATACATTTTATTCGTTTTACCTTTATCAACATTTGAGAGTAGACTTATAGGACTTATTTTATGTAAAATGAAGTGCTAAATCCACTGGTGAAAATTGCGATGTCCTATCTTTAACCGTTTAGGAGAACGAGTAAAATGGAGAATAATAGATATTTGAAAATGTGAAATATAAACATTTTATTCCTTTGCACCTTTATCAACTCCTGAGAGTAGACTTATAGGACTTATTTTATGTAAAATGAAGTGCTAAATCCACTGGTGAAATTTGCGATGTCCTATCTTTAACCGTTTAGGAGATCGAGTAAAATGGAGAATAATAGATATTTGAAAATGTGAAATATAAACATTTTATTCCTTTGCACCTTTATCAACTCCTGAGAGTAGACTTATAGGACTTATTTTATGTAAAATGAGGTGCTAAATCCACTTTTGAAAATTGCGATGACCTATCTTTACCCGTTTAGGAGATCAAGTAAAATGGATAATAATAGAAATTTGAAAATGTGATTTATAAACATTTTATTCGCTTGTACCTTTATCAACTCATGAGAGTAGACTTATAGGACTTATTTTATGTAAAATGAGGTGCCAAATCCACTTTTAAAAATTGCGATGACCTATCTTTAACCGTTTAGGAGATCAAGTAAAATGGATAATAATAGATATTTGAAAATGTGAAATATAAACATTTTATTCCTTTGCACCTTTATCAACTCATGAGAGTAGACTTATAGAACTTATTTTATGTAAAATGAAGTGCTAAATCCACTGGTAAACACCGCGATGTCCTATCTTTAACCGTTTAGGAGATCGAGTAAAATGGGGAATAATAGATATTTGAAAATGTGATATATAAACATTTTATCCGATTGTACCTTTATCAACTTCTAAGAGTAGACTTATAGGACTTAATTTATGTAAAATAAGGTGCTACATCCATTGGTGAAAACCGCAATGTCCTATCTTTAACCGTTTAGGAGATCGAGTAAAATGGGGAATAATAGATATTTGAAAATATGATATATAAACATTTTATTCGTTTGTACCTTTATCAACCCCTGAGAGTAGACTATAGGACTGATTTTATGTAAAATGAGGTGCTAAATCCACTGGTGAAAACCGCAATGTCCAATCTTTAACCGTTTAGGAGATCGAGTAAACTGGAGAATAATAGATATTTGAAAATGTGATATATAAACATTTTACTCGTTTGTACCTTTATCAACTTTTGAGAGTAGACTATAGGACTTATTTTATGTAAAATAAGGTGCTAAATCCACTGGTGAAAACCGCGATGCCCTATCTTTAACCGTTTAGGAGATCGAGTAAAATGGAGAATAACAGATATTTGAAAATGTGATATATAAACATTTTATTTGTTTGTACCTTTATCAACTTCTGAGAGTAGACCTATAGGACTTATTTTATGTAAAATGAAGTGCTAAATCCACTGGTGAAAACCGCAATGTCCAATCTTTAACCGTTTAGGAGATCGAGTAAACTGGAGAATAATAGATATTTGAAAATGTGATATATAAACATTTTACTCGTTTGTACCTTTATCAACTTTTGAGAGTAGACTATAGAACTTATTTTATGTAAAATAAGGTGCTTAATCCACTGGTGAAAACCGCGATGCCCTATCTTTAACCGTTTAGGAGATCGAGTAAAATGGAGAATAATAGATATTTGAAAATGTGATATATAAACATTTTATTCGTTTGTACTTTTATCAACTCCTGAGAGTAGACTTATAGGATTTATTTTATGTAAAATGAGGTGCTAAATCCACTTTTGAAAATTGCGATGACATATCTTTAACCGTTTAGGAGATCAAGTAAAATGGATAATAATAGATATTTGAAAATGTGACATATAAACATTTTATTCGTTTGTACCTTTATCAACTCATGAGAGTAGACTTATAGGACTTATTTTATGTAAAATGAGGTGCTAAATCCACTGGTGAAAACCGCAATGCCCTATCTTTAACTGTTTAGGAGATCGAGTGAAATGGAGAATAATAGATATTTGAAAATGTGAAATATAAACATTTTATTCGTTTGTACCTTTATCAACTCTTGAGAGTAAACTTATAGAACTTATTTTATGTAAAATGAGGTGCTAAATCCACTGGTGAAAACCGCGATGTCCTATCTTAACCGTTAAAAAGATCTGGTAAAATGGAGAATAATAGATATTTGAAAATGTGATATATAAACATTTTATTCGTTTGTACCTTTATCAACTCATGAGAGTAGACTTATAGGACTTATTTTATGTAAAATGAGGTGCTAAATCCACTGGTGAAAACCGCAATGTCCTATCTTTAACTGTTTAGGAGATCGAGTAAAATGGAGAATAATAGATATTTGAAAATGTGATATATATACATTTTATTCGTATGTACCTTTATCAACTCTTGAGTGTAGACTATATTACTTATTTTATGTAAAATGAAGTGCTAAATCCACTGGTGAAAACCGCGATGTCCTTTCTTTAACCGTTTAGGAGATTAAGTAAAATGGATAATAATAGATATTTCAAAATGTGATATATAAACATTTTATTCGTTTGTACCTTTATCAACTCATGAGAGTAGACTTATAGGACTTATTTTATGTAAAATGAGGTGCTAAATCCACTTTTGAAAATTGCGATGACCTATCTTTAACCGTTTAGGAGATCAAGTAAAATGGATAATAATAGATATTTCAAAATGTGACATATAAACATTTTATTCGTTTGTACCTTTATCAACTCATGAGAGTAGACTTATAGGACTTATTTTATGTAAAATGAGGTGCTAAATCCACTGGTGACAACCGCGATGTCCTATTTTTAACCGATTAGGAGATCGAGTGAAATGGAGAATAATAGATATTTGAAAATGTAATATATAAACATTTTATTCGTTTGTATCTTTATCAACTTCTGAGAGTAGACTTACAGGACTTCTTTAAAGTAAAATAAGGTGCTAAATCCATTGGTGAAAACCGCGATGTCCTATCTTAACCGTTAAGGAGATCTGGTAAAATGGAGAATAATAGATATTTGAAAATGTGATATATAAACATTTTATTCGTTTGTACCTTTATCAACTCATGAGAGTAGACTTATAGGACTTATTTTATGTAAAATGAGGTGCTAAATCCACTGGTGAAAACCGCAATGCCCTATCTTTAACTGTTTAGGAGATCGAGTAAAATGGAGAATAATAGATATTTGAAAATGTGATATATAAACATTTTATTCGTTTGTACCTTTATCAACTCTTGAGAGTAGACTTATAGGACTTATTTTATGTAAAATAAGGTGCTAAATCCACTGGTGAAAACCGCGATGTCCTTTCTTTAACCGTTTAGAAGATCGAGTAAAATGGAGAATAATTGATATTTGAAAATGTGATATATAAACATTTTATTCCTTTGTACCTTTATCAACTCCTGGGAGTAGACTTATAGGACTTATTTTATGTAAAATGAGGTGCTAAATCCACTGGTGAAAACCGCGATGTCCTATCTTAACCGTTAAGGAGATCTGGTAAAATGGAGAATAATAGATATTTGAAAATGTGATATATAAACATTTTATTCGTTTGTACCTTTATCAACTCTGGAGAGTAGACTTATAGGACTTATTTTATGTAAAATGAAGTGCTAAATCCACTGGTAAAAACCGCGATGTCCTATCTTTAACCGTTTAGGAGATCCAGTAAAATGGAGAATAATAGATATTTGAAAATGTGATATATAAACATTTTATCCGATTGTACCTTTCTCAACTTCTAAGAGTAGACTTATAGGACTTATTTTATGTAAAATGAAGTGCTAAATCCACTGGTAAAAACCGCGATGTCCTATCTTTAACCGTTTAGGAGATCGAGTAAAATGGGGAATAATAGATATTTGAAAATGTGATATATAAACATTTTATCCGATTGTACCTTTATCAACTTCTAAGAGTAGACTTATAGGACTTAATTTATGTAAAATAAGGTGCTACATCCATTGGTGAAAACCGCAATGTCCTATCTTTAACCGTTTAGGAGATCGAGTAAAATGGGGAATAATAGATATTTGAAAATATGATATATAAACATTTTATTCGTTTGTACCTTTATCAACCCCTGAGAGTAGACTATAGGACTGATTTTATGTAAAATGAGGTGCTAAATCCACTGGTGAAAACCGCAATGTCCAATCTTTAACCATTTAGGAGATCGAGTAAACTGGAGAATAATAGATATTTGAAAATGTGATATATAAACATTTTACTCGTTTGTACCTTTATCAACTTTTGAGAGTAGACTATAGGACTTATTTTATGTAAAATAAGGTGCTAAATCCACTGGTGAAAACCGCGATGCCCTATCTTTAACCGTTTAGGAGATCGAGTAAAATGGAGAATAACAGATATTTGAAAATGTGATATATAAACATTTTATTTGTTTGTACCTTTATCAACTTCTGAGAGTAGACCTATAGGACTTATTTTATGTAAAATGAAGTGCTAAATCCACTGGTGAAAACCGCAATGTCCAATCTTTAACCGTTTAGGAGATCGAGTAAACTGGAGAATAATAGATATTTGAAAATGTGATATATAAACATTTTACTCGTTTGTACCTTTATCAACTTTTGAGAGTAGACTATAGAACTTATTTTATGTAAAATAAGGTGCTAAATCCACTGGTGAAAACCGCGATGCCCTATCTTTAACCGTTTAGGAGATCGAGTAAAATGGAGAATAATAGATATTTGAAAATGTGATATATAAACATTTTATTCGTTTGTACTTTTATCAACTCCTGAGAGTAGACTTATAGGATTTATTTTATGTAAAATGAGGTGCTAAATCCACTTTTGAAAATTGCGATGACATATCTTTAACCGTTTAGGAGATCAAGTAAAATGGATAATAATAGATATTTGAAAATGTGACATATAAACATTTTATTCGTTTGTACCTTTATCAACTCTTGAGAGTAAACTTATAGAACTTATTTTATGTAAAATGAGGTGCTAAATCAACTGGTGAAAACCGCGATGTCCTATCTTAACCGTTAAAAAGATCTGGTAAAATGGAGAATAATAGATATTTGAAAATGTGATATATAAACATTTTATTCGTTTGTACCTTTATCAACTCATGAGAGTAAATTTATAGGACTTATTTTATGTAAAATGAGGTGCTAAATCCACTGGTGAAAACCGCAATGCCCTATCTTTAACTGTTTAGGAGATCGAGTAAAATGGAGAATAATAGATATTTGAAAATGTGATATATAAACATTTTATTCGTTTGTACCTTTATCAACTTTTGAGAGTAGACTTATAGGACTTATTTTATGTAAAATAAGGTGCTAAATCCACTGGTGAAAACCGCGATGTCCTTTCTTTAACCGTTTAGGAGAACGAGTAAAATGGAGAATAATAGATATTTGAAAATGTGATATATATACATTTTATTCGTTTTACCTTTATCAACATTTGAGAGTAGACTTATAGGACTTATTTTATGTAAAATGAAGTGCTAAATCCACTGGTGAAAATTGCGATGTCCTATCTTTAACCTTTTAGGAGAACGAGTAAAATGGGGAATAATAGATATTTGAAAATGTGAAATATAAACAATTTATTCCTTTGCACCTTTATCAACTCCTGAGAGTAGACTTATAGGACTTATTTTATGTAAAATGAAGTGCTAAATCCACTGGTGAAAATTGCGATGTCCTATCTTTAACCGTTTAGGAGATCGAGTAAAATGGAGAATAATAGATATTTGAAAATGTGAAATATAAACATTTTATTCCTTTGCACCTTTATCAACTCCTGAGAGTAGACTTATAGGACTTATTTTATGTAAAATGAGGTGCTAAATCCACTTTTGAAAATTGCGATGACCTATCTTTAACCGTTTAGGAGATCAAGTAAAATGGATAATAATAGAAATTTGAAAATGTGATATATAAACATTTAATTCGCTTGTACCTTTATCAACTCATGAGAGTAGACTTATAGGACTTATTTTATGTAAAATGAGGTGCCAAATCCACTTTTGAAAATTGCGATGACCTATCTTTAACCGTTTAGGAGATCAAGTAAAATGGATAATAATAGATATTTGAAAATGTGAAATATAAACATTTTATTCCTTTGCACCTTTATCAACTCATGAGAGTAGACTTATAGAACTTATTTTATGTAAAATGAAGTGCTAAATCCACTGGTAAACACCGCGATGTCCTATCTTTAACCGTTTAGGAGATCGAGTAAAATGGGGAATAATAGATATTTGAAAATGTGATATATAAACATTTTATCCGATTGTACCTTTATCAACTTCTAAGAGTAGACTTATAGGACTTAATTTATGTAAAATAAGGTGCTACATCCATTGGTGAAAACCGCAATGTCCTATCTTTAACCGTTTAGGAGATCGAGTTAAAAGGAAAATAATAGATATTAGAAAATATGATATATAAACATTTTATTCGTTTGTACCTTTATCAACCCCTGAGAGTAGACTATAGGACTGATTTTATGTAAAATGAGGTGCTAAATCCACTGGTGAAAACCGCAATGTCCAATCTTTAACCGTTTAGGAGATCGAGTAAACTGGAGAATAATAGATATTTGAAAATGTGATATATAAACATTTTACTCGTTTGTACCTTTATCAACTTTTGAGAGTAGACTATAGGACTTATTTTATGTAAAATAAGGTGCTAAATCCACTGGTGAAAACCGCGATGCCCTATCTTTAACCGTTTAGGAGATCGAGTAAAATGGAGAATAACAGATATTTGAAAATGTGATATATAAACATTTTATTTGTTTGTACCTTTATCAACTTCTGAGAGTAGACCTATAGGACTTATTTTATGTAAAATGAAGTGCTAAATCCACTGGTAAACACCGCGATGTCCTATCTTTAACCGTTTAGGAGATCCAGTAAAATGGAGAATAATAGATATTTTAAAATGTGATATATAAACATTTTATCCGAATGTACCTTTATCAACTTCTAAGAGTAGACTTATAGGACTTATTTTATGTAAAATAAGGTGCTCAATCCATTGGTGAAAACCGCAATGTCCTATCTTTAACCGTTTAGGAGATCGAGTAAAATGGAAAATAATAGATATTTGAAAATGTGATATATAAACATTTTATTCGTTTGTACTTTTATCAACTCCTGAGAGTAGACTTATAGGATTTATTTTATGTAAAATGAGGTGCTAAATCCACTTTTGACAATTGCGATGACCTATCTTTAACCGTTTAGGAGATCAAGTAAAATGGATAATAATTGGTATTTGAAAATGTGACATATAAACATTTTATCCGTTTGTACCTTTATCAACTCATGAGAGTAGACTTATAGGCCTTATTTAATGTAAAATGAGGTGCTAAATTTACTGGTGAAAACCGCGATGTCTTATCTTTAACCGTTTAGGTGATCGAGTAAAATGGAGAATAATAGATATTTGAAAATGTGACAAACATTTTATTCGTTTGTACCTTTATCAAATTCTGAGGGTACGCTTATAGAACTTATTTTATGCAAAATGAGGTGCTAAATCCACTAATGAAAACCGAAATGTCCTATCTTTAACTGTTTAGGAGATCGAGTAAAATGGAGAATAATAGATATTTGAAAATGTGATATATGAACATTTTATTCGTTTGTACCTTTATCAACTCTTGAGAGTAGACTATAGGACTTTTTTTTTGTAAAATGAGGTGCTAAATCCACTTTTGAAAATTGCGATGACCTATCTTTAACCGTTTAGTAGATCAAGTAAAATGGAGAATAATAGATATTTGAAAATGTGAAATATAAACATTTTATTCCTTTGCACCTTTATCAACTCCTGAGAGTAGACTTATAGGACTTATTTTATGTAAAATGAGGTGCTAAATCCACTTTTGAAAATTGCGATGACCTATCTTTAACCGTTTAGGAGATCAAGTAAAATGGATAATAATAGAAATTTGAAAATGTGATATATAAACATTTTATTCCTTTGCACCTTTATCAACTCATGAGAGTAGACTTATAGGACTTATTTTATGTAAAATGAGGTGCTAAATCCGCTGGAGAAAATTGCGATGTCCTATCTTTAACCGTTTAGGAGATCGAGTAAAATTGAAAATAATAGATATTTGAAAATGTGATATATATACATTTTATTCGTTTGTGCCTTTATCAACACTTGAGAGTAGACTTATAGGACTTATTTTATGTAAAATGAGGTGCTAAATCCACTTTTGAAAATTGCGATGACCTATCTTTAACCGTTTAGGAGATCAAGTAAAATGGATAATAATAGATATTTGAAAATGTGAAATATAAACATTTTATTCCTTTGCACCTTTATCAACTCATGAGAGTAGACTTATAGAACTTATTTTATGTAACATGAAGTGCTAAATCCACTGGAAAACACCGCGATGTCCTATCTTTAACCGTTTAGGAGATCGAGTAAAATGGGGAATAATAGATATTTGAAAATGTGATATATAAACATTTTATCCGATTGTACCTTTATCAACTTCTAAGAGTAGACTTATAGGACTTAATTTATGTAAAATAAGGTGTTAAATCCATTGGTGAAAACCGCAATGTCCTATCTTTAACCGTTTAGGAGATCGAGTAAAATTGGGAATAATAGATATTTGAAAATATGATATATAAACATTTTATTCGTTTGTACCTTTATCAACTCTTGAGAGTAGACTATAGGACTGATTTTATGTAAAATGAGGTGCTAAATCCTCTGGTCAAAACCGCAATGTCCAATCTTTAACCGTTTAGGAGATCGAGTAAGCTGGAGAATAACAGATATTTGAAAATGTGATATATAAACATTTTATTTGTTTGTACCTTTATCAACTTCTGAGAGTAGACCTATAGGACTTATTTTATGTAAAATGAAGTGCTAAATCCACTGGTAAACACCGCGATGTCCTATCTTTAACCGTTTCGGAGATCCAGTAAAATGGAGAATAATAGATATTTTAAAATGTGATATATAAACATTTTATCCGATTGTACCTTTATCAACTTCTAAAAGTAGACTTATAGGACTTATTTTATGTAAAATAAGGTGCTCAATCCATTGGTGAAAACCGCAATATCCTATCTTTAACCGTTTAGGAGATCGAGTAAAATGGAGAATAATAGATATTTGAAAATGTGATATATAAACATTTTATTCGTTTGTACCTTTATCAACTCATGAGAGTAGACTTATAGGACTTATTTTATGTAAAATGAGGTGCTAAATCCACTGGTGAAAACCGCAATGCCCTATCTTTAACTGTTTAGGAGATCGAGTAAAATGGAGAATAATAGATATTTGAAAATGTGATATATAAACATTTTATTCGTTTGTACCTTTATCAACTTTTGAGAGTAGACTTATAGGACTTATTTTATGTAAAATAAGGTGCTAAATCCACTGGTGAAAACCGCGATGTCCTTTCTTTAACCGTTTAGGAGATCGAGTAAAATGGAGAATAATTGATATTTGAAAATGTGATATATAAACATTTTATTCCTTTGTACCTTTATCAACTCCTGAGAGTAGGCTTATAGGACTTATTTTATGTAAAATGAGGTGCTAAATCCACTGGTGAAAACCACGATGTCCTATCTTAACCGTTAAGGAGATCTGGTAAAATGGAGAATAATAGATATTTGAAAATGTGATATATAAACATTTTATTCGTTTGTACTTTTATCAACTCCTGAGAGTAGACTTATAGGATTTATTTTATGTAAAATGAGGTGCTAAATCCACTTTTGAAAATTGCGATGACCTATCTTTAACCGTTTAGGAGATCAAGTAAAATGGATAATAATAGATATTTGAAAATGTGACATATAAACATTTTATTCGTTTGTACCTTTATCAACTCATGAGAGTAGACTTATAGGCCTTATTTAATGTAAAATGAGGTGCTAAATTTACTGGTGAAAACCGCGATGTCTTATCTTTAACCGTTTAGGAGATCGAGTAAAATGGAGAATAATAGATATTTGAAAATGTGACAAACATTTTATTCGTTTGTACCTTTATCAAATTCTGAGGGTACGCTTATAGAACTTATTTTATGCAAAATGAGATGCTAAATCCACTAATGAAAACCGAAATGTCCTATCTTTAACTGTTTAGGAGATCGAGTAAAATGGAGAATAATTGATATTTGAAAATGTGATATATGAACATTTTATTCGTTTGTACCTTTATCAACTCTTGAGAGTAGACTATAGGACTTTTTTTTTGTAAAATGAGGTGCTAAATCCACTTTTGAAAATTGCGATGACCTATCTTTAACCGTTTAGGAGAACGAGTAAAATGGAGAATAATAGATATTTGAAAATGTGATATATGAACATTTTATTCGTTTGTACCATTATCAACTCTTGAGAGTAGACTATAGGACTTATTTTATGTAAAATGAGGTGCTAAATCCACTGGTGAAAACCGCAATGTCCTATCTTTAACTGTTTAGGAGATCGAGTTAAAAGGAAAATAATAGATATTTGAAAATGTGATATATATACATTTTATTCGTTTACCTTTATCAACATTTGAGAGTAGACTTATAGGACTAATTTTATGTAAAATGAAGTGCTAAATCCACTGGTGAAAATTGCGATGTCCTATCTTTAACCGTTTAGGAGAACGAGTAAATTGGAGAATATTAGATATTTGAAAATGTGAAATATAAACATTTTATTCCTTTGCACCTTTATCAACTCCTGAGAGTAGACTTATAGGACTTATTTTATGTAAAATGAAGTGCTAAATCCACTGGTGAAAATTGCGATGTCCTATCTTTAACCGTTTAGGAGATCGAGTAAAATGGAGAATAATAGATATTTGAAAATGTGAAATATAAACATTTTATTCCTTTGCACCTTTATCAACTCCTGAGAGTAGACTTATAGGACTTATTTTATGTAAAATGAGGTGCTAAATCCACTTTTGAAAATTGCGATGACCTATCTTTAACCGTTTAGGAGATCAAGTAAAATGGATAATAATAGAAATTTGAAAATGTGATATATAAACATTTTATTCGCTTTATCAACTCATGAGAGTAGACTTATAGGACTTATTTTATGTAAAATGAGGTGCCAAATCCACTTTTGAAAATTGCGATGACCTATCTTTAACCGTTTAGGAGATCAAGTAAAATAGATAATAATAGATATTTGAAAATGTGAAATATAAACATTTTATTCCTTTGCACCTTTATCCACTCATGAGAGTAGACTTATAGAACTTATTTTATGTAAAATGAAGTGCTAAATCCACTGGTAAACACCGCGATGTCCTATCTTTAACCGTTTAGGAGATCGAGTAAAATGGTGAATAATAGATATTTGAAAATGTGATATATAAACATTTTATCCGATTGTACCTTTATCAACTTCTAAGAGTAGACTTATAGGACTTAATTTATGTAAAATAAGGTGCTACATCCATTGGTGAAAACCGCAATGTCCTATCTTTAACCGTTTAGGAGATCGAGTAAAATGGGGAATAATAGATATTTGAAAATATGATATATAAACATTTTATTCGTTTGTACCTTTATCAACCCCTGAGAGTAGACTATAGGACTGATTTTATGTAAAATAAGGTGCTAAATCCACTGGTGAAAACCGCAATGTATAATCTTTAACCGTTTAGGAGATCGAGTAAACTGGAGAATAATAGATATTTGAAAATGTGATATATAAACATTTTACTCGTTTGTACCTTTATCAACTTTTGAGAGTAGACTATAGGACTTATTTTATGTAAAATAAGGTGCTAAATTTACTGGTGAAAATCGCGATGCTCTATCTTTAACCGTTTAGGAGATCGAGTAAAATGGAGAATAATAGATATTTGAAAATGTGATATATAAACATTTTATTCGTTTGTACTTTTATCAACTCCTGAGAGTAGACTTATAGGATTTATTTTATGTAAAATGAGGTGCTAAATCCACTTTTGAAAATTGCGATGACATATCTTTAACCGTTTAGGAGATCAAGTAAAATGGATAATAATAGATATTTGAAAATGTGACATATAAACATTTTATTCGTTTGTACCTTTATCAACTCATGAGAGTAGACTTATAGGACTTATTTTATGTAAAATGAGGTGCTAAATCCACTGGTGAAAACCGCAATGCCCTATCTTTAACTGTTTAGGAGATCGAGTAAAATGGAGAATAATAGATATTTGAAAATGTGATATATAAACATTTTATTCGTTTGTACCTTTATCAACTTTTGAGAGTAGACTTATAGGACTTATTTTATGTAAAATAAGGTGCTAAATCCACTGGTGAAAACCGCGATGTCCTTTCTTTAACCGTTTAGGAGAACGAGTAAAATGGAGAATAATAGATATTTGAAAATGTGATATATGAACATTTTATTCGTTTGTACCTTTATCAACTCTTGAGAGTAGACTATAGGACTTATTTTATGTAAAATGAGGTGCTAAATCCACTGGTGAAAACCGCAATGTCCTATCTTTAACTGTTTAGGAGATCGAGTTAAAAGGAAAATAATAGATATTTGAAAATGTGATATATATACATTTTATTCGTTTTACCTTTATCAACATTTGAGAGTAGACTTATAGGACTTATTTTATGTAAAATGAAGTGCTAAATCCACTGGTGAAAATTGCGATGTCCTATCTTTAACCGTTTAGGAGAACGAGTAAAATGGAGAATAATAGATATTTGAAAATGTGAAATATAAACATTTTATTCCTTTGCACCTTTATCAACTCCTGAGAGTAGACTTATAGGACTTATTTTATGTAAAATGAAGTGCTAAATCCACTGGTGAAATTTGCGATGTCCTATCTTTAACCGTTTAGGAGATCGAGTAAAATGGAGAATAATAGATATTTGAAAATGTGAAATATAAACATTTTATTCCTTTGCACCTTTATCAACTCCTGAGAGTAGACTTATAGGACTTATTTTATGTAAAATGAGGTGCTAAATCCACTTTTGAAAATTGCGATGACCTATCTTTACCCGTTTAGGAGATCAAGTAAAATGGATAATAATAGAAATTTGAAAATGTGATTTATAAACATTTTATTCGCTTGTACCTTTATCAACTCATGAGAGTAGACTTATAGGACTTATTTTATGTAAAATGAGGTGCCAAATCCACTTTTAAAAATTGCGATGACCTATCTTTAACCGTTTAGGAGATCAAGTAAAATGGATAATAATAGATATTTGAAAATGTGAAATATAAACATTTTATTCCTTTGCACCTTTATCAACTCATGAGAGTAGACTTATAGAACTTATTTTATGTAAAATGAAGTGCTAAATCCACTGGTAAACACCGCGATGTCCTATCTTTAACCGTTTAGGAGATCGAGTAAAATGGGGAATAATAGATATTTGAAAATGTGATATATAAACATTTTATCCGATTGTACCTTTATCAACTTCTAAGAGTAGACTTATAGGACTTAATTTATGTAAAATAAGGTGCTACATCCATTGGTGAAAACCGCAATGTCCTATCTTTAACCGTTTAGGAGATCGAGTAAAATGGGGAATAATAGATATTTGAAAATATGATATATAAACATTTTATTCGTTTGTACCTTTATCAACCCCTGAGAGTAGACTATAGGACTGATTTTATGTAAAATGAGGTGCTAAATCCACTGGTGAAAACCGCAATGTCCAATCTTTAACCGTTTAGGAGATCGAGTAAACTGGAGAATAATAGATATTTGAAAATGTGATATATAAACATTTTACTCGTTTGTACCTTTATCAACTTTTGAGAGTAGACTATAGGACTTATTTTATGTAAAATAAGGTGCTAAATCCACTGGTGAAAACCGCGATGCCCTATCTTTAACCGTTTAGGAGATCGAGTAAAATGGAGAATAACAGATATTTGAAAATGTGATATATAAACATTTTATTTGTTTGTACCTTTATCAACTTCTGAGAGTAGACCTATAGGACTTATTTTATGTAAAATGAAGTGCTAAATCCACTGGTGAAAACCGCAATGTCCAATCTTTAACCGTTTAGGAGATCGAGTAAACTGGAGAATAATAGATATTTGAAAATGTGATATATAAACATTTTACTCGTTTGTACCTTTATCAACTTTTGAGAGTAGACTATAGAACTTATTTTATGTAAAATAAGGTGCTTAATCCACTGGTGAAAACCGCGATGCCCTATCTTTAACCGTTTAGGAGATCGAGTAAAATGGAGAATAATAGATATTTGAAAATGTGATATATAAACATTTTATTCGTTTGTACTTTTATCAACTCCTGAGAGTAGACTTATAGGATTTATTTTATGTAAAATGAGGTGCTAAATCCACTTTTGAAAATTGCGATGACATATCTTTAACCGTTTAGGAGATCAAGTAAAATGGATAATAATAGATATTTGAAAATGTGACATATAAACATTTTATTCGTTTGTACCTTTATCAACTCATGAGAGTAGACTTATAGGACTTATTTTATGTAAAATGAGGTGCTAAATCCACTGGTGAAAACCGCAATGCCCTATCTTTAACTGTTTAGGAGATCGAGTGAAATGGAGAATAATAGATATTTGAAAATGTGAAATATAAACATTTTATTCGTTTGTACCTTTATCAACTCTTGAGAGTAAACTTATAGAACTTATTTTATGTAAAATGAAGTGCTAAATCCACTGGTAAACACCGCGATGTCCTATCTTTAACCGTTTAGGAGATCGAGTAAAATGGGGAATAATAGATATTTGAAAATGTGATATATAAACATTTTATCCGATTGTACCTTTATCAACTTCTAAGAGTAGACTTATAGGACTTAATTTATGTAAAATAAGGTGCTACATCCATTGGTGAAAACCGCAATGTCCTATCTTTAACTGTTTAGGAGATCGAGTAAAATGGAGAATAATAGATATTTGAAAATGTGATATATAAACATTTTATTCGTTTGTACTTTTATCAACTCCTGAGAGTAGACTTATAGGATTTATTTTATGTAAAATGAGGTGCTAAATCCACTTTTGAAAATTGCGATGACATATCTTTAACCGTTTAGGAGATCAAGTAAAATGGATAATAATAGATATTTGAAAATGTGAAATATAAACATTTTATTCCTTTGCACCTTTATCAACTCATGAGAGTAGACTTATAGAACTTATTTTATGTAAAATGAAGTGCTAAATCCACTGGTAAACACCGCGATGTCCTATCTTTAACCGTTTAGGAGATCGAGTAAAATGGGGAATAATAGATATTTGAAAATGTGATATATAAACATTTTATCCGATTGTACCTTTATCAACTTCTAAGAGTAGACTTATAGGACTTAATTTATGTAAAATAAGGTGCTACATCCATTGGTGAAAACCGCAATGTCCTATCTTTAACCGTTTAGGAGATCGAGTAAACTGGAGAATAATAGATATTTGAAAATGTGATATATAAACATTTTACTCGTTTGTACCTTTATCAACTTTTGAGAGTAGACTATAGGACTTATTTTATGTAAAATAAGGTGCTAAATCCACTGGTGAAAACCGCGATGCCCTATCTTTAACCGTTTAGGAGATCGAGTAAAATGGAGAATAACAGATATTTGAAAATGTGATATATAAACATTTTATTTGTTTGTACCTTTATCAACTTCTGAGAGTAGACCTATAGGACTTATTTTATGTAAAATGAAGTGCTAAATCCACTGGTGAAAACCGCAATGTCCAATCTTTAACCGTTTAGGAGATCGAGTAAACTGGAGAATAATAGATATTTGAAAATGTGATATATAAACATTTTACTCGTTTGTACCTTTATCAACTTTTGAGAGTAGACTATAGAACTTATTTTATGTAAAATAAGGTGCTAAATCCACTGGTGAAAACCGCGATGCCCTATCTTTAACCGTTTAGGAGATCGAGTAAAATGGAGAATAATAGATATTTGAAAATGTGATATATAAACATTTTATTCGTTTGTACTTTTATCAACTCCTGAGAGTAGACTTATAGGATTTATTTTATGTAAAATGAGGTGCTAAATCCACTTTTGAAAATTGCGATGACATATCTTTAACCGTTTAGGAGATCAAGTAAAATGGATAATAATAGATATTTGAAAATGTGACATATAAACATTTTATTCGTTTGTACCTTTATCAACTCATGAGAGTAGACTTATAGGACTTATTTTATGTAAAATGAGGTGCTAAATCCACTGGTGAAAACCGCAATGCCCTATCTTTAACTGTTTAGGAGATCGAGTGAAATGGAGAATAATAGATATTTGAAAATGTGAAATATAAACATTTTATTCGTTTGTACCTTTATCAACTCTTGAGAGTAAACTTATAGAACTTATTTTATGTAAAATGAGGTGCTAAATCCACTGGTGAAAACCGCGATGTCCTATCTTAACCGTTAAAAAGATCTGGTAAAATGGAGAATAATAGATATTTGAAAATGTGATATATAAACATTTTATTCGTTTGTACCTTTATCAACTCATGAGAGTAGACTTATAGGACTTATTTTATGTAAAATGAGGTGCTAAATCCACTGGTGAAAACCGCAATGTCCTATCTTTAACTGTTTAGGAGATCGAGTAAAATGGAGAATAATAGATATTTGAAAATGTGATATATATACATTTTATTCGTATGTACCTTTATCAACTCTTGAGTGTAGACTATATTACTTATTTTATGTAATATGAAGTGCTAAATATACTGGTGAAAACCGCGATGTCCTTTCTTTAACCGTTTAGGAGATTAAGTAAAATGGATAATAATAGATATTTCAAAATGTGATATATAAACATTTTATTCGTTTGTACCTTTATCAACTCATGAGAGTAGACTTATAGGACTTATTTTATGTAAAATGAGGTGCTAAATCCACTTTTGAAAATTGCGATGACCTATCTTTAACCGTTTAGGAGATCAAGTAAAATGGATAATAATAGATATTTCAAAATGTGACATATAAACATTTTATTCGTTTGTACCTTTATCAACTCATGAGAGTAGACTTATAGGACTTATTTTATGTAAAATGAGGTGCTAAATCCACTGGTGACAACCGCGATGTCCTATTTTTAACCGATTAGGAGATCGAGTGAAATGGAGAATAATAGATATTTGAAAATGTAATATATAAACATTTTATTCGTTTGTATCTTTATCAACTTCTGAGAGTAGACTTACAGGACTTATTTAAAGTAAAATAAGGTGCTAAATCCATTGGTGAAAACCGCGATGTCCTATCTTAACCGTTAAAAAGATCTGGTAAAATGGAGAATAATAGATATTTGAAAATGTGATATATAAACATTTTATTCGTTTGTACCTTTATCAACTCATGAGAGTAGACTTATAGGACTTATTTTATGTAAAATGAGGTGCTAAATCCACTGGTGAAAACCGCAATGCCCTATCTTTAACTGTTTAGGAGATCGAGTAAAATGGAGAATAATAGATATTTGAAAATGTGATATATAAACATTTTATTCGTTTGTACCTTTATCAACTCTTGAGAGTAGACTTATAGGACTTATTTTATGTAAAATAAGGTGCTAAATCCACTGGTGAAAACCGCGATGTCCTTTCTTTAACCGTTTAGAAGATCGAGTAAAATGGAGAATAATTGATATTTGAAAATGTGATATATAAACATTTTATTCCTTTGTACCTTTATCAACTCCTGGGAGTAGACTTATAGGACTTATTTTATGTAAAATGAGGTGCTAAATCCACTGGTGAAAACCGCGATGTCCTATCTTAACCGTTAAGGAGATCTGGTAAAATGGAGAATAATAGATATTTGAAAATGTGATATATAAACATTTTATTCGTTTGTACCTTTATCAACTCTGGAGAGTAGACTTATAGGACTTATTTTATGTAAAATGAAGTGCTAAATCCACTGGTAAAAACCGCGATGTCCTATCTTTAACCGTTTAGGAGATCCAGTAAAATGGAGAATAATAGATATTTGAAAATGTGATATATAAACATTTTATCCGATTGTACCTTTCTCAACTTCTAAGAGTAGACTTATAGGACTTATTTTATGTAAAATGAAGTGCTAAATCCACTGGTAAAAACCGCGATGTCCTTTCTTTAACCGTTTAGGAGATCGAGTAAAATGGGGAATAATAGATATTTGAAAATGTGATATATAAACATTTTATCCGATTGTACCTTTATCAACTTCTAAGAGTAGACTTATAGGACTTAATTTATGTAAAATAAGGTGCTACATCCATTGGTGAAAACCGCAATGTCCTATCTTTAACCGTTTAGGAGATCGAGTAAAATGGGGAATAATAGATATTTGAAAATATGATATATAAACATTTTATTCGTTTGTACCTTTATCAACCCCTGAGAGTAGACTATAGGACTGATTTTATGTAAAATGAGGTGCTAAATCCACTGGTGAAAACCGCAATGTCCAATCTTTAACCATTTAGGAGATCGAGTAAACTGGAGAATAATAGATATTTGAAAATGTGATATATAAACATTTTACTCGTTTGTACCTTTATCAACTTTTGAGAGTAGACTATAGGACTTATTTTATGTAAAATAAGGTGCTAAATCCACTGGTGAAAACCGCGATGCCCTATCTTTAACCGTTTAGAAGATCGAGTAAAATGGAGAATAACAGATATTTGAAAATGTGATATATAAACATTTTATTTGTTTGTACCTTTATCAACTTCTGAGAGTAGACCTATAGGACTTATTTTATGTAAAATGAAGTGCTAAATCCACTGGTGAAAACCGCAATGTCCAATCTTTAACCGTTTAGGAGATCGAGTAAACTGGAGAATAATAGATATTTGAAAATGTGATATATAAACATTTTACTCGTTTGTACCTTTATCAACTTTTGAGAGTAGACTATAGAACTTATTTTATGTAAAATAAGGTGCTAAATCCACTGGTGAAAACCGCGATGCCCTATCTTTAACCGTTTAGGAGATCGAGTAAAATGGAGAATAATAGATATTTGAAAATGTGATATATAAACATTTTATTCGTTTGTACTTTTATCAACTCCTGAGAGTAGACTTATAGGATTTATTTTATGTAAAATGAAGTGCTAAATCCACTGGTAAACACCGCGATGTCCTATCTTTAACCGTTTAGGAGATCCAGTAAAATGGAGAATAATAGATATTTTAAAATGTGATATATAAACATTTTATCCGAATGTACCTTTATCAACTTCTAAGAGTAGACTTATAGGACTTATTTTATGTAAAATAAGGTGCTCAATCCATTGGTGAAAACCGCAATGTCCTATCTTTAACCGTTTAGGAGATCGAGTAAAATGGAAAATAATAGATATTTGAAAATGTGATATATAAACATTTTATTCGTTTGTACTTTTATCAACTCCTGAGAGTAGACTTATAGGATTTATTTTATGTAAAATGAGGTGCTAAATCCACTTTTGACAATTGCGATGACCTATCTTTAACCGTTTAGGAGATCAAGTAAAATGGATAATAATTGGTATTTGAAAATGTGACATATAAACATTTTATCCGTTTGTACCTTTATCAACTCATGAGAGTAGACTTATAGGCCTTATTTAATGTAAAATGAGGTGCTAAATTTACTGGTGAAAACCGCGATGTCTTATCTTTAACCGTTTAGGTGATCGAGTAAAATGGAGAATAATAGATATTTGAAAATGTGACAAACATTTTATTCGTTTGTACCTTTATCAAATTCTGAGGGTACGCTTATAGAACTTATTTTATGCAAAATGAGGTGCTAAATCCACTAATGAAAACCGAAATGTCCTATCTTTAACTGTTTAGGAGATCGAGTAAAATGGAGAATAATAGATATTTGAAAATGTGATATATGAACATTTTATTCGTTTGTACCTTTATCAACTCTTGAGAGTAGACTATAGGACTTTTTTTTTGTAAAATGAGGTGCTAAATCCACTTTTGAAAATTGCGATGACCTATCTTTAACCGTTTAGTAGATCAAGTAAAATGGATAATAATAGATATTTCAAAATGTGACATATAAACATTTAATTCGTTTGTACCTTTATCAACTCATGAGAGTAGACTTATAGGACTTATTTTATGTAAAATGAGGTGCTAAATCCACTGGTGAAAACCGCAATGCCCTATCTTTAACTGTTTAGGAGATCGAGTGAAATGGAGAATAATAGATATTTGAAAATGTAAAATATAAACATTTTATTCGTTTGTACCTTTATCAACTCTTGAGAGTAAACTTATAGAACTTATTTTATGTAAAATGAGGTGCTAAATCCACTGGTGAAAACCGCGATGTCCTATCTTAACCGTTAAAAAGATCTGGTAAAATGGAGAATAATAGATATTTGAAAATGTGATATATAAACATTTTATTCGTTTGTACCTTTATCAACTCATGAGAGTAGACTTATAGGACTTATTTTATGTAAAATGAGGTGCTAAATCCACTGGTGAAAACCGCAATGTCCTATCTTTAACTGTTTAGGAGATCGAGTAAAATGGAGAATAATAGATATTTGAAAATGTGATATATATACATTTTATTTGTATGTACCTTTATCAACTCTTGAGTGTAGACTATATTACTTATTTTATGTAAAATGAAGTGCTAAATCCACTGGTGAAAACCGCGATGTCCTTTCTTTAACCGTTTAGGAGATTAAGTAAAATGGATAATAATAGATATTTCAAAATGTGATATATAAACATTTTATTCGTTTGTACCTTTATCAACTCATGAGAGTAGACTTATAGGACTTATTTTATGTAAAATGAGGTGCTAAATCCACTTTTGAAAATTGCGATGACCTATCTTTAACCGTTTAGGAGATCAAGTAAAATGGATAATAATAGATATTTCAAAATGTGACATATAAACATTTTATTCGTTTGTACCTTTATCAACTCATGAGAGTAGACTTATAGGACTTATTTTATGTAAAATGAGGTGCTAAATCCACTGGTGACAACCGCGATGTCCTATTTTTAACCGATTAGGAGATCGAGTGAAATGGAGAATAATAGATATTTGAAAATGTAATATATAAACATTTTATTCGTTTGTATCTTTATCAACTTCTGAGAGTAGACTTACAGGACTTATTTAAAGTAAAATAAGGTGCTAAATCCATTGGTGAAAACCGCGATGTCCTATCTTAACCGTTAAAATGATCTGGTAAAATGGAGAATAATAGATATTTGAAAATGTGATATATAAACATTTTATTCGTTTGTACCTTTATCAACTCATGAGAGTAGACTTATAGGACTTATTTTATGTAAAATGAGGTGCTAAATCCACTGGTGAAAACCGCAATGCCCTATCTTTAACTGTTTAGGAGATCGAGTAAAATGGAGAATAATAGATATTTGAAAATGTGATATATAAACATTTTATTCGTTTGTACCTTTATCAACTCTTGAGAGTAGACTTATAGGACTTATTTTATGTAAAATAAGGTGCTAAATCCACTGGTGAAAACCGCGATATCCTTTCTTTAACCGTTTAGAAGATCGAGTAAAATGGAGAATAATTGATATTTGAAAATGTGATATATAAACATTTTATTCCTTTGTACCTTTATCAACTCCTGGGAGTAGACTTATAGGACTTATTTAATGTAAAATGAGGTGCTAAATTTACTGGTGAAAACCGCGATGTCTTATCTTTAACCGTTTAGGAGATCGAGTAAAATGGAGAATAATAGATATTTGAAAATGTGACAAACATTTTATTCGTTTGTACCTTTATCAAATTCTGAGGGTACGCTTATAGAACTTATTTTATGCAAAATGTGGTGCTAAATCCACTAATGAAAACCGCGATGTCCTTTCTTTAACCGATTAGGAGATCGAGTAAAATGGAAAATAATAGATATTTGAAAATGTGACATATAAACATTTTATTCCTTTGTACCTTTATCAACTCATGAGAGTAGACTTATAGCACATATTTTATGTAGAATGAGGTGCTAAATCCACTGGTGACAATCGCGATGTCCTATCTTTAACCGATTAGAAGATCGAGTAAAATGGAGAATAATAGATATTTGAAAATGTGACATATAAACATTTTATTCGTTTGTACCTTTATGAACTCATGAGAGTAGACTTATAGCACATATTTTATGTAGAATGAGGTGCTAAATCCACTGGTGACAACCGCGATGTCCTATTTTTAACCGATTAGGAAATCGAGTGAAATGGAGAATAATAGATATTTGAAAATGTAATATATAAACATTTTATTCGTTTGTATCTTTATCAACTTCTGAGAGTAGACTTACAGGACTTATTTAAAGTAAAATAAGGTGCTAAATCCATTGGTGAAAACCGCGATGTCCTATCTTTAACCGTTTAGGAGATCGAGTAAAATGGAGAATAATAGATATTTGAAAATGTGAAATATAAACATTTTATTCGTTTGTACCTCTATCAACTCTTGAGAGTAGACTTATAGGACTTATTTTATGTAAAATAAGGTGCTAAATCCACTGGTGAAAACCGCGATGTCTTATGTTAACGGTTTAGGAGATCGGGTATAATGGAGAATAATAGATATTTGAAAATGTGATATATAAACATTTTATTCGTTTGTACCTTTATTAACTCCAGAGAGTAGACTTACAGGACTTATTTAAAGTAAAATAAGGTGCTAAATCTATTGGTGAAAACCGCGATGTCCTATCTTTAACCGTTTAGGAGATCGAGTAAAATGGAGAATAATAGATATTTGAAAATGTGAAATATAAACATTTTATTCGTTTGTACCTCTATCAACTCTTGAGAGTAGACTTATAGGACTTATTTTATGTAAAATGAGGTGCTAAATCCACTGGTGAAAACCGCAATGTCCTATCTTTAACTGTTTAGGAGATCGAGTAAAATGGAGAATAATAGATATTTGAAAATGTGATATATATACATTTTATTCGTATGTACCTTTATCAACTCTTGAGTGTAGACTATATTACTTATTTTATGTAAAATGAAGTGCTAAATCCACTGGTGAAAACCGCGATGTCCTTTCTTTAACCGTTTAGGAGATCAAGTAAAATGGATAATAATAGATATTTCAAAATGTGACATATAAACATTTTATTCGTTTGTACCTTTATCAACTCATGAGAGTAGACTTATAGGACTTATTTTATGTAAAATGAGGTGCTAAATCCACTTTTGAAAATTGCGATGACCTATCTTTAACCGTTTAGGAGATCAAGTAAAATGAAGAATAATAGATATTTGAAAATGTGAAATATAAACATTTTATTCGTTTGTACCTTTATCAACTCTTGAGAGTAAACTTATAGAACTTATTTTATGTAAAGTGAGGTGCTAAATCCACTGGTGAAAACCGCGATGTCCTATCTTAACCGTTAAATAGATCTGGTAAAATGGAGAATAATAGATATTTGAAAATGTGATATATAAACATTTTATTCGTTTGTACCTTTATCAACTCATGAGAGTAGACTTATAGGACTTATTTTATGTAAAATGAGGTGCTAAATCCACTGGTGAAAACCGCAATGCCCTATCTTTAACTGTTTAGGAGATCGAGTAAAATGGAGAATAATTGATATTTGAAAATGTGATATATAAACATTTTATTCCTTTGTACCTTTATCAACTCCTGGGAGTAGACTTATAGCACATATTTTATGTAAAATGAGGTGCTAAATCCACTGGTGAAAACCGCGATGTCCTATCTTAACCGTTAAGGAGATCTGGTAAAATGGAAAATAATAGATATTTGAAAATGTGACATATAAACATTTTATTCCTTTGTACCTTTATCAACTCATGAGAGTAGACTTATAGGCCTTATTTAATGTAAAATGAGGTGCTAAATTTACTGGTGAAAACCGCGATGTCTTATCTTTAACCGTTTAGGAGATCGAGTAAAATGGAGAATAATAGATATTTGAAAATGTGACAAACATTTTATTCGTTTGTACCTTTATCAAATTCTGAGGGTACGCTTATAGAACTTATTTTATGCAAAATGAGGTGCTAAATCCACTAATGAAAACCGAAATGTCCTATCTTTAACTGTTTAGGAGATCGAGTAAAATGGAGAATAATAGATATTTGAAAATGTGATATATGAACATTTTATTCGTTTGTACCTTTATCAACTCTTGAGAGTAGACTATAGGACTTTTTTTTTGTAAAATGAGGTGCTAAATCCACTTTTGAAAATTGCGATGACCTATCTTTAACTGTTTAGGAGATCGAGTAAAATGGAGAATAATAGATATTTGAAAATGTGATATATATACATTTTATTCCTTTGCACCTTTATCAACTCATGAGAGTAGACTTATAGAACTTATTTTATGTAAAATGAAGTGCTAAATCCACTGGTGAAAACCGCAATGTCCTATCTTTAACTGTTTAGGAGATCGAGTAAAATGGAGAATAATAGATATTTGAAAATGTGATATATATACATTTTATTCGTTTGTACCTTTATGAACTCATGAGAGTAGACTTATAGCACATATTTTATGTAAAATGAGGTGCCAAATCCACTTTTGAAAATTGCGATGACCTATCTTTAACCGTTTAGGAGATCAAGTAAAATGGATAATAATAGATATTTGAAAATGTGAAATATAAACATTTTATTCCTTTGCACCTTTATCAACTCATGAGAGTAGACTTATAGAACTTATTTTATGTAAAATGAAGTGCTAAATCCACTGGTAAACACCGCGATGTCCTATCTTTAACCGTTTAGGAGATCGAGTAAAATGGGGAATAATAGATATTTGAAAATGTGATATATAAACATTTTATCCGATTGTACCTTTATCAACTTCTAAGAGTAGACTTATAGGACTTAATTTATGTAAAATAAGGTGCTACATCCATTGGTGAAAACCGCAATGTCCTATCTTTAACCGTTTAGGAGATCGAGTTAAAAGGAAAATAATAGATATTAGAAAATATGATATATAAACATTTTATTCGTTTGTACCTTTATCAACCCCTGAGAGTAGACTATAGGACTGATTTTATGTAAAATGAGGTGCTAAATCCACTGGTGAAAACCGCAATGTCCAATCTTTAACCGTTTAGGAGATCGAGTAAACTGGAGAATAATAGATATTTGAAAATGTGATATATAAACATTTTACTCGTTTGTACCTTTATCAACTTTTGAGAGTAGACTATAGGACTTATTTTATGTAAAATAAGGTGCTAAATCCACTGGTGAAAACCGCGATGCCCTATCTTTAACCGTTTAGGAGATCGAGTAAAATGGAGAATAACAGATATTTGAAAATGTGATATATAAACATTTTATTTGTTTGTACCTTTATCAACTTCTGAGAGTAGACCTATAGGACTTATTTTATGTAAAATGAAGTGCTAAATCCACTGGTAAACACCGCGATGTCCTATCTTTAACCGTTTAGGAGATCCAGTAAAATGGAGAATAATAGATATTTTAAAATGTGATATATAAACATTTTATCCGAATGTACCTTTATCAACTTCTAAGAGTAGACTTATAGGACTTATTTTATGTAAAATAAGGTGCTCAATCCATTGGTGAAAACCGCAATGTCCTATCTTTAACCGTTTAGGAGATCGAGTAAAATGGAAAATAATAGATATTTGAAAATGTGATATATAAACATTTTATTCGTTTGTACTTTTATCAACTCCTGAGAGTAGACTTATAGGATTTATTTTATGTAAAATGAGGTGCTAAATCCACTTTTGACAATTGCGATGACCTATCTTTAACCGTTTAGGAGATCAAGTAAAATGGATAATAATTGGTATTTGAAAATGTGACATATAAACATTTTATCCGTTTGTACCTTTATCAACTCATGAGAGTAGACTTATAGGCCTTATTTAATGTAAAATGAGGTGCTAAATTTACTGGTGAAAACCGCGATGTCTTATCTTTAACCGTTTAGGTGATCGAGTAAAATGGAGAATAATAGATATTTGAAAATGTGACAAACATTTTATTCGTTTGTACCTTTATCAAATTCTGAGGGTACGCTTATAGAACTTATTTTATGCAAAATGAGGTGCTAAATCCACTAATGAAAACCGAAATGTCCTATCTTTAACTGTTTAGGAGATCGAGTAAAATGGAGAATAATAGATATTTGAAAATGTGATATATGAACATTTTATTAGTTTGTACCTTTATCAACTCTTGAGAGTAGACTATAGGACTTTTTTTTTGTAAAATGAGGTGCTAAATCCACTTTTGAAAATTGCGATGACCTATCTTTAACCGTTTAGTAGATCAAGTAAAATGGATAATAATAGATATTTCAAAATGTGACATATAAACATTTTATTCGTTTGTACCTTTATCAACTCATGAGAGTAGATTTATAGGACTTATTTTATGTAAAATGAGGTGCTAAATCCACTGGTGAAAACCGCAATGCCCTATCTTTAACTGTTTAGGAGATCGAGTGAAATGGAGAATAATAGATATTTGAAAATGTAAAATATAAACATTTTATTCGTTTGTACCTTTATCAACTCTTGAGAGTAAACTTATAGAACTTATTTTATGTAAAATGAGGTGCTAAATCCACTGGTGAAAACCGCGATGTCCTATCTTAACCGTTAAAAAGATCTGGTAAAATGGAGAATAATAGATATTTGAAAATGTGATATATAAACATTTTATTCGTTTGTACCTTTATCAACTCATGAGAGTAGACTTATAGGACTTATTTTATGTAAAATGAGGTGCTAAATCCACTGGTGAAAACCGCAATGTCCTATCTTTAACTGTTTAGGAGATCGAGTAAAATGGAGAATAATAGATATTTGAAAATGTGATATATATACATTTTATTTGTATGTACCTTTATCAACTCTTGAGTGTAGACTATATTACTTATTTTATGTAAAATGAAGTGCTAAATCCACTGGTGAAAACCGCGATGTCCTTTCTTTAACCGTTTAGGAGATTAAGTAAAATGGATAATAATAGATATTTCAAAATGTGATATATAAACATTTTATTCGTTTGTACCTTTATCAACTCATGAGAGTAGACTTATAGGACTTATTTTATGTAAAATGAGGTGCTAAATCCACTTTTGAAAATTGCGATGACCTATCTTTAACCGTTTAGGAGATCAAGTAAAATGGATAATAATAGATATTTCAAAATGTGACATATAAACATTTTATTCGTTTGTACCTTTATCAACTCATGAGAGTAGACTTATAGGACTTATTTTATGTAAAATGAGGTGCTAATTCCACTGGTGACAACCGCGATGTCCTATTTTTAACCGATTAGGAGATCGAGTGAAATGGAGAATAATAGATATTTGAAAATGTAATATATAAACATTTTATTCGTTTGTATCTTTATCAACTTCTGAGAGTAGACTTACAGGACTTATTTAAAGTAAAATAAGGTGCTAAATCCATTGGTGAAAACCGCGATGTCCTATCTTAACCGTTAAAATGATCTGGTAAAATGGAGAATAATAGATATTTGAAAATGTGATATATAAACATTTTATTCGTTTGTACCTTTATCAACTCATGAGAGTAGACTTATAGGACTTATTTTATGTAAAATGAGGTGCTAAATCCACTGGTGAAAACCGCAATGCCCTATCTTTAACTGTTTAGGAGATCGAGTAAAATGGAGAATAATAGATATTTGAAAATGTGATATATATACATTTTATTTGTATGTACCTTTATCAACTCTTGAGTGTAGACTATATTACTTATTTTATGTGAAATGAAGTGCTAAATCCACTGGTGAAAACCGCGATGTCCTTTCTTTAACCGTTTAGGAGATTAAGTAAAATGGATAATAATAGATATTTCAAAATGTGATATATAAACATTTTATTCGTTTGTACCGTTATCAACTCATGAGAGTAGACTTATAGGACTTATTTTATGTAAAATGAGGTGCTAAATCCACTTTTGAAAATTGCGATGACCTATCTTTAACCGTTTAGGAGATCAAGTAAAATGGATAATAATAGATATTTCAAAATGTGACATATAAACATTTTATTCGTTTGTACCTTTATCAACTCATGAGAGTAGACTTATAGGACTTATTTTATGTAAAATGAGGTGCTAAATCCACTGGTGACAACCGCGATGTCCTATTTTTAACCGATTAGGAGATCGAGTGAAATGGAGAATAATAGATATTTGAAAATGTAATATATAAACATTTTATTCGTTTGTATCTTTATCAACTTCTGAGAGTAGACTTACAGGACTTATTTAAAGTAAAATAAGGTGCTAAATCCATTGGTGAAAACCGCGATGTCCTATCTTAACCGTTAAAATGATCTGGTAAAATGGAGAATAATAGATATTTGAAAATGTGATATATAAACATTTTATTCGTTTGTACCTTTATCAACTCATGAGAGTAGACTTATAGGACTTATTTTATGTAAAATGAGGTGCTAAATCCACTGGTGAAAACCGCAATGCCCTATCTTTAACTGTTTAGGAGATCGAGTAAAATGGAGAATAATAGATATTTGAAAATGTGATATATAAACATTTTATTCGTTTGTACCTTTATCAACTCTTGAGAGTAGACTTATAGGACTTATTTTATGTAAAATAAGGTGCTAAATCCACTGGTGAAAACCGCGATATCCTTTCTTTAACCGTTTAGAAGATCGAGTAAAATGGAGAATAATTGATATTTGAAAATGTGATATATAAACATTTTATTCCTTTGTACCTTTATCAACTCCTGGGAGTAGACTTATAGGACTTATTTAATGTAAAATGAGGTGCTAAATTTACTGGTGAAAACCGCGATGTCTTATCTTTAACCGTTTAGGAGATCGAGTAAAATGGAGAATAATAGATATTTGAAAATGTGACAAACATTTTATTCGTTTGTACCTTTATCAAATTCTGAGGGTACGCTTATAGAACTTATTTTATGCAAAATGTGGTGCTAAATCCACTAATGAAAACCGCGATGTCCTTTCTTTAACCGATTAGGAGATCGAGTAAAATGGAAAATAATAGATATTTGAAAATGTGACATATAAACATTTTATTCCTTTGTACCTTTATCAACTCATGAGAGTAGACTTATAGCACATATTTTATGTAGAATGAGGTGCTAAATCCACTGGTGACAATCGCGATGTCCTATCTTTAACCGATTAGAAGATCGAGTAAAATGGAGAATAATAGATATTTGAAAATGTGACATATAAACATTTTATTCGTTTGTACCTTTATGAACTCATGAGAGTAGACTTATAGCACATATTTTATGTAGAATGAGGTGCTAAATCCACTGGTGACAACCGCGATGTCCTATTTTTAACCGATTAGGAAATCGAGTGAAATGGAGAATAATAGATATTTGAAAATGTAATATATAAACATTTTATTCGTTTGTATCTTTATCAACTTCTGAGAGTAGACTTACAGGACTTATTTAAAGTAAAATAAGGTGCTAAATCCATTGGTGAAAACCGCGATGTCCTATCTTTAACCGTTTAGGAGATCGAGTAAAATGGAGAATAATAGATATTTGAAAATGTGAAATATAAACATTTTATTCGTTTGTACCTCTATCAACTCTTGAGAGTAGACTTATAGGACTTATTTTATGTAAAATAAGGTGCTAAATCCACTGGTGAAAACCGCGATGTCTTATGTTAACGGTTTAGGAGATCGGGTATAATGGAGAATAATAGATATTTGAAAATGTGATATATAAACATTTTATTCGTTTGTACCTTTATTAACTCCAGAGAGTAGACTTACAGGACTTATTTAAAGTAAAATAAGGTGCTAAATCTATTGGTGAAAACCGCGATGTCCTATCTTTAACCGTTTAGGAGATCGAGTAAAATGGAGAATAATAGATATTTGAAAATGTGAAATATAAACATTTTATTCGTTTGTACCTCTATCAACTCTTGAGAGTAGACTTATAGGACTTATTTTATGTAAAATGAGGTGCTAAATCCACTGGTGAAAACCGCAATGTCCTATCTTTAACTGTTTAGGAGATCGAGTAAAATGGAGAATAATAGATATTTGAAAATGTGATATATATACATTTTATTCGTATGTACCTTTATCAACTCTTGAGTGTAGACTATATTACTTATTTTATGTAAAATGAAGTGCTAAATCCACTGGTGAAAACCGCGATGTCCTTTCTTTAACCGTTTAGGAGATCAAGTAAAATGGATAATAATAGATATTTCAAAATGTGACATATAAACATTTTATTCGTTTGTACCTTTATCAACTCATGAGAGTAGACTTATAGGACTTATTTTATGTAAAATGAGGTGCTAAATCCACTTTTGAAAATTGCGATGACCTATCTTTAACCGTTTAGGAGATCAAGTAAAATGAAGAAAAATAGATATTTGAAAATGTGAAATATAAACATTTTATTCGTTTGTACCTTTATCAACTCTTGAGAGTAAACTTATAGAACTTATTTTATGTAAAGTGAGGTGCTAAATCCACTGGTGAAAACCGCGATGTCCTATCTTAACCGTTAAATAGATCTGGTAAAATGGAGAATAATAGATATTTGAAAATGTGATATATAAACATTTTATTCGTTTGTACCTTTATCAACTCATGAGAGTAGACTTATAGGACTTATTTTATGTAAAATGAGGTGCTAAATCCACTGGTGAAAACCGCAATGCCCTATCTTTAACTGTTTAGGAGATCGAGTAAAATGGAGAATAATTGATATTTGAAAATGTGATATATAAACATTTTATTCCTTTGTACCTTTATCAACTCCTGGGAGTAGACTTATAGCACATATTTTATGTAAAATGAGGTGCTAAATCCACTGGTGAAAACCGCGATGTCCTATCTTAACCGTTAAGGAGATCTGGTAAAATGGAAAATAATAGATATTTGAAAATGTGACATATAAACATTTTATTCCTTTGTACCTTTATCAACTCATGAGAGTAGACTTATAGGCCTTATTTAATGTAAAATGAGGTGCTAAATTTACTGGTGAAAACCGCGATGTCTTATCTTTAACCGTTTAGGAGATCGAGTAAAATGGAGAATAATAGATATTTGAAAATGTGACAAACATTTTATTCGTTTGTACCTTTATCAAATTCTGAGGGTACGCTTATAGAACTTATTTTATGCAAAATGAGGTGCTAAATCCACTAATGAAAACCGAAATGTCCTATCTTTAACTGTTTAGGAGATCGAGTAAAATGGAGAATAATAGATATTTGAAAATGTGATATATGAACATTTTATTCGTTTGTACCTTTATCAACTCTTGAGAGTAGACTATAGGACTTTTTTTTTGTAAAATGAGGTGCTAAATAAACTTTTGAAAATTGCGATGACCTATCTTTAACCCTTTAGGAGATCAAGTAAAATGGATAATAATAGATATTTGAAAATGTGACATATAAACATTTTATTCGTTTGTACCTTTATCAACTCATGAGAGTAGACTTATAGGCCTTATTTAATGTAAAATGAGGTGCTAAATTTACTGGTGAAAACCGCGATGTCTTATCTTTAACCGTTTAGGAGATCGAGTAAAATGGAGAATAATAGATATTTGAAAATGTGACAAACATTTTATTCGTTTGTACCTTTATCAAATTCTGAGGGTACGCTTATAGAACTTATTTTATGCAAAATGAGGTGCTAAATCCACTAATGAAAACCGAAATGTCCTATCTTTAACTGTTTAGGAGATCGAGTAAAATGGAGAATAATAGATATTTGAAAATGTGATATATGAACATTTTATTCGTTTGTACCTTTATCAACTCTTGAGAGTAGACTATAGGACTTTTTTTTTGTAAAATGAGGTGCTAAATCCACTTTTGAAAATTGCGATGACCTATCTTTAACCGTTTAGTAGATCAAGTAAAATGGATAATAATAGATATTTCAAAATGTGACATATAAACATTTTATTCGTTTGTACCTTTATCAACTCTTGAGAGTAAACTTATAGAACTTATTTTATGTAAAATGAGGTGCTAAATCCACTGGTGAAAACCGCGATGTCCTATCTTAACCGTTAAAAAGATCTGGTAAAATGGAGAATAATAGATATTTGAAAATGTGATATATAAACATTTTATTCGTTTGTACCTTTATCAACTCATGAGAGTAGACTTATAGGACTTATTTTATGTAAAATGAGGTGCTAAATCCACTGGTGAAAACCGCAATGTCCTATCTTTAACTGTTTAGGAGATCGAGTAAAATGGAGAATAATAGATATTTGAAAATGTGATATATATACATTTTATTTGTATGTACCTTTATCAACTCTTGAGTGTAGACTATATTACTTATTTTATGTAAAATGAAGTGCTAAATCCACTGGTGAAAACCGCGATGTCCTTTCTTTAACCGTTTAGGAGATTAAGTAAAATGGATAATAATAGATATTTCAAAATGTGATATATAAACATTTTATTCGTTTGTACCTTTATCAACTCATGAGAGTAGACTTATAGGACTTATTTTATGTAAAATGAGGTGCTAAATCCACTTTTGAAAATTGCGACGACCTATCTTTAACCGTTTAGGAGATCAAGTAAAATGGATAATAATAGATATTTCAAAATGTGACATATAAACATTTTATTCGTTTGTACCTTTATCAACTCATGAGAGTAGACTTATAGGACTTATTTTATGTAAAATGAGGTGCTAAATCCACTGGTGACAACCGCGATGTCCTATTTTTAACCGATTAGGAGATCGAGTGAAATGGAGAATAATAGATATTTGAAAATGTAATATATAAACATTTTATTCGTTTGTATCTTTATCAACTTCTGAGAGTAGACTTACAGGACTTATTTAAAGTAAAATAAGGTGCTAAATCCATTGGTGAAAACCGCGATGTCCTATCTTAACCGTTAAAATGATCTGGTAAAATGGAGAATAATAGATATTTGAAAATGTGATATATAAACATTTTATTCGATTGTACCTTTATCAACTCATGAGAGTAGACTTATAGGACTTATTTTATGTAAAATGAGGTGCTAAATCCACTGGTGAAAACCGCGATGTCCTATCTTAACCGTTAAATAGATCTGGTAAAATGGAGAATAATAGATATTTGAAAATGTGATATATAAACATTTTATTCGTTTGTACCTTTATCAACTTATGAGAGTAGACTTATAGGACTTATTTTATGTAAAATGAGGTGCTAAATCCACTGGTGAAAACCGCAATGCCCTATCTTTAACTGTTTAGGAGATCGAGTAAAATGGAGAATAATTGATATTTGAAAATGTGATATATAAACATTTTATTCCTTTGTACCTTTATCAACTCCTGGGAGTAGACTTATAGCACATATTTTATGTAAAATGAGGTGCTAAATCCACTGGTGAAAACCGCGATGTCCTATCTTAACCGTTAAGGAGATCTGGTAAAATGGAAAATAATAGATATTTGAAAATGTGACATATAAACATTTTATTCCTTTGTACCTTTATCAACTCATGAGAGTAGACTTATAGGCCTTATTTAATGTAAAATGAGGTGCTAAATTTACTGGTAAAAACCGCGATGTCTTATCTTTAACCGTTTAGGAGATCGAGTAAAATGGAGAATAATAGATATTTGAAAATGTGACAAACATTTTATTCGTTTGTACCTTTATCAAATTCTGAGGGTACGCTTATAGAACTTATTTTATGCAAAATGAGGTGCTAAATCCACTAATGAAAACCGAAATGTCCTATCTTTAACTGTTTAGGAGATCGAGTAAAATGGAGAATAATAGATATTTGAAAATGTGATATATGAACATTTTATTCGTTTGTACCTTTATCAACTCTTGAGAGTAGACTATAGGACTTTTTTTTTGTAAAATGAGGTGCTAAATCCACTTTTGAAAATTGCGATGACCTATCTTTAACCGTTTAGTAGATCAAGTAAAATGGATAATAATAGATATTTCAAAATGTGACATATAAACATTTTATTCGTTTGTACCTTTATCAACTCTTGAGAGTAAACTTATAGAACTTATTTTATGTAAAATGAGGTGCTAAATCCACTGGTGAAAACCGCGATGTCCTATCTTAACCGTTAAAAAGATCTGGTAAAATGGAGAATAATAGATATTTGAAAATGTGATATATAAACATTTTATTCGTTTGTACCTTTATCAACTCATGAGAGTAGACTTATAGGACTGATTTTATGTAAAATGAGGTGCTAAATCCACTGGTGAAAACCGCAATGTCCTATCTTTAACTGTTTAGGAGATCGAGTAAAATGGAGAATAATAGATATTTGAAAATGTGATATATATACATTTTATTCGTTTGTACCTTTATCAACTCATGAGAGTAGACTTATAGGACTTATTTTATGTAAAATGAGGTGCTAAATCCACTTTTGAAAATTGCGATCACCTATCTTTAACCGTTTAGGAGATCAAGTAAAATGGATAATAATAGATATTTCAAAATGTGACATATAAACATTTTATTCGTTTGTACCTTTATCAACTCATGAGAGTAGACTTATAGGACTTATTTTATGTAAAATGAGGTGCTAAATCCACTGGTGACAACCGCGATGTCCTATTTTTAACCGATTAGGAGATCGAGTGAAATGGAGAATAATAGATATTTGAAAATGTAATATATAAACATTTTATTCGTTTGTATCTTTATCAACTTCTGAGAGTAGACTTACAGGACTTATTTAAAGTAAAATAAGGTGCTAAATCCATTGGTGAAAACCGCGATGTCCTATCTTAACCGTTAAAATGATCTGGTAAAATGGAGAATAATAGATATTTGAAAATGTGATATATAAACATTTTATTCGTTTGTACCTTTATCAACTCATGAGAGTAGACTTATAGGACTTATTTTATGTAAAATGAGGTGCTAAATCCACTGGTGAATACCGCAATGCCCTATCTTTAACTGTTTAGGA
The DNA here is from genome assembly GCA_963930825.1 of Silvanus unidentatus. Classification (NCBI taxonomy): domain Eukaryota; kingdom Metazoa; phylum Arthropoda; class Insecta; order Coleoptera; family Silvanidae; genus Silvanus; species Silvanus unidentatus. Next base: position 11,597,367 of record OZ005760.1, on the reverse strand, counting down.
GATCGAGTAAAATGGAGAATAATAGATATTTGAAAATGTGATATATAAACATTTTATTCGTTTGTACCTTTATCAACTCTTGAGAGTAGACTTATAGGACTTATTTTATGTAAAATAAGGTGCTAAATCCACTGGTGAAAACCGCGATGTCCTTTCTTTAACCGTTTAGAAGATCGAGTAAAATGGAGAATAATTGATATTTGAAAATGTGATATATAAACATTTTATTCCTTTGTACCTTTATCAACTCCTGGGAGTAGACTTATAGGACTTATTTTATGTAAAATGAGGTGCTAAATCCACTGGTGAAAACCGCGATGTCCTATCTTAACCGTTAAGGAGATCTGGTAAAATGGAGAATAATAGATATTTGAAAATGTGATTTATAAACATTTTATTCGTTTGTACCTTTATCAACTCTGGAGAGTAGACTTATAGGACTTATTTTATGTAAAATGAAGTGCTAAATCCACTGGTAAAAACCGCGATGTCCTATCTTTAACCGTTTAGGAGATCCAGTAAAATGGAGAATAATAGATATTTGAAAATGTGATATATAAACATTTTATCCGATTGTACCTTTCTCAACTTCTAAGAGTAGACTTATAGGACTTATTTTATGTAAAATAAGGTGCTAAATCCATTGGTGAAAACCGCAATGTCCTATCTTTAACCGTTTAGGAGATCGAGTAAAATGGAGAATAATAGATATTTGAAAATGTGATATATAAACATTTTATTCGTTTGTACTTTTATCAACGCCTGAGAATAGACTTATAGGATTTATTTTATGTAAAATGAGGTGCTAAATAAACTTTTGAAAATTGCGATGACCTATCTTTAACCCTTTAGGAGATCAAGTAAAATGGATAATAATAGATATTTGAAAATGTGACATATAAACATTTTATTCGTTTGTACCTTTATCAACTCATGAGAGTAGACTTATAGGCCTTATTTAATGTAAAATGAGGTGCTAAATTTACTGGTGAAAACCGCGATGTCTTATCTTTAACCGTTTAGGAGATCGAGTAAAATGGAGAATAATAGATATTTGAAAATGTGACAAACATTTTATTCGTTTGTACCTTTATCAAATTCTGAGGGTACGCTTATAGAACTTATTTTATGCAAAATGAGGTGCTAAATCCACTAATGAAAACCGCGATGTCCTTTCTTTAACCGATTAGGAGATCGAGTAAAATGGAAAATAATAGATATTTGAAAATGTGACATATAAACATTTTATTCCTTTGTACCTTTATCAACTCATGAGAGTAGACTTATAGCACATATTTTATGTAGAATGAGGTGCTAAATCCACTGGTGACAATCGCGATGTCCTATCTTTAACCGATTAGAAGATCGAGTAAAATGGAGAATAATAGATATTTGAAAATGTGACATATAAACATTTTATTCGTTTGTACCTTTATGAACTCATGAGAGTAGACTTATAGCACATATTTTATGTAGAATGAGGTGCTAAATCCACTGGTGACAACCGCGATGTCCTATTTTTAACCGATTAGGAAATCGAGTGAAATGGAGAATAATGGATATTTGAAAATGTAATATATAAACATTTTATTCGTTTGTATCTTTATCAACTTCTGAGAGTAGACTTACAGGACTTATTTAAAGTAAAATAAGGTGCTAAATCCATTGGTGAAAACCGCGATGTCCTATCTTTAACCGTTTAGGAGATCGAGTAAAATGGAGAATAATAGATATTTGAAAATGTGAAATATAAACATTTTATTCGTTTGTACCTCTATCAACTCTTGAGAGTAGACTTATAGGACTTATTTTATGTAAAATAAGGTGCTAAATCCACTGGTGAAAACCGCGATGTCTTATGTTAACGGTTTAGGAGATCGGGTATAATGGAGAATAATAGATATTTGAAAATGTGATATATATAAACATTTTATTCGTTTGTACCTTTATTAACTCCAGAGAGTAGACTTACAGGACTTATTTAAAGTAAAATAAGGTGCGAAATCTATTGGTGAAAACCGCGATGTCCTATCTTTAACCGTTTAGGAGATCGAGTAAAATGGAGAATAATAGATATTTGAAAATGTGAAATATAAACATTTTATTCGTTTGTACCTCTATCAACTCTTGAGAGTAGACTTATAGGACTTATTTTATGTAAAATGAGGTGCTAAATCCACTGGTGAAAACCGCAATGTCCTATCTTTAACTGTTTAGGAGATCGAGTAAAATGGAGAATAATAGATATTTGAAAATGTGATATATATACATTTTATTCGTATGTACCTTTATCAACTCTTGAGTGTAGACTATATTACTTATTTTATGTAAAATGAAGTGCTAAATCCACTGGTGAAAACCGCGATGTCCTTTCTTTAACCGTTTAGGAGATCAAGTAAAATGGATAATAATAGATATTTCAAAATGTGACATATAAACATTTTATTCGTTTGTACCTTTATCAACTCATGAGAGTAGACTTATAGGACTTATTTTATGTAAAATGAGGTGCTAAATCCACTTTTGAAAATTGCGATGACCTATCTTTAACCGTTTAGGAGATCAAGTAAAATGAAGAATAATAGATATTTGAAAATGTGAAATATAAACATTTTATTCGTTTGTACCTTTATCAACTCTTGAGAGTAAACTTATAGAACTTATTATATGTAAAGTGAGGTGCTAAATCCACTGGTGAAAACCGCGATGTCCTATCTTAACCGTTAAATAGATCTGGTAAAATGGAGAATAATAGATATTTGAAAATGTGATATATAAACATTTTATTCGTTTGTACCTTTATCAACTCATGAGAGTAGACTTATAGGACTTATTTTATGTAAAATGAGGTGCTAAATCCACTGGTGAAAACCGCAATGCCCTATCTTTAACTGTTTAGGAGATCGAGTAAAATGGAGAATAATTGATATTTGAAAATGTGATATATAAACATTTTATTCCTTTGTACCTTTATCAACTCCTGGGAGTAGACTTATAGCACATATTTTATGTAAAATGAGGTGCTAAATCCACTGGTGAAAACCGCGCTGTCCTATCTTAACCGTTAAGGAGATCTGGTAAAATGGAAAATAATAGATATTTGAAAATGTGACATATAAACATTTTATTCCTTTGTACCTTTATCAACTCATGAGAGTAGACTTATAGCACATATTTTATGTAGAATGAGGTGCTAAATCCACTGGTGACAATCGCGATGTCCTATCTTTAACCGATTAGAAGATCGAGTAAAATGGAGAATAATAGATATTTGAAAATGTGACATATAAACATTTTATTCGTTTGTACCTTTATGAACTCATGAGAGTAGACTTATAGCACATATTTTATGTAGAATGAGGTGCTAAATCCACTGGTGACAACCGCGATGTCCTATTTTTAACCGATTAGGAAATCGAGTGAAATGGAGAATAATAGATATTTGAAAATGTAATATATAAACATTTTATTCGTTTGTATCTTTATCAACTTCTGAGAGTAGACTTACAGGACTTATTTAAAGTAAAATAAGGTGCTAAATCCATTGGTGAAAACCGCGATGTCCTATCTTTAACCGTTTAGGAGATCGAGTAAAATGGAAAATAATAGATATTTGAAAATGTGAAATATAAACATTTTATTCGTTTGTACCTCTATCAACTCTTGAGAGTAGACTTATAGGACTTATTTTATGTAAAATGAGGTGCTAAATCCACTGGTGAAAACCGCGATGTCTTATGTTAACGGTTTAGGAGATCGGGTATAATGGAGAATAATAGATATTTGAAAATGTGATATATAAACATTTTATTCGTTTGTACCTTTATTAACTCCAGAGAGTAGACTTACAGGACTTATTTAAAGTAAAATAAGGTGCTAAATCTATTGGTGAAAACCGCGATGTCCTATCTTTAACCGTTTAGGAGATCGAGTAAAATGGAGAATAATAGATATTTGAAATTGTGAAATATAAACATTTTATTCGTTTGTACCTCTATCAACTCTTGAGAGTAGACTTATAGGACTTATTTTATGTAAAATGAGGTGCTAAATCCACTGGTGAAAACCGCGATGTCTTATGTTAACGGTTTAGGAGATCGGGTATAATGGAGAATAATAGATATTTGAAAATGTGATATATAAACATTTTATTCGTTTGTACCTTTATTAACTCCAGAGAGTAGACTTACAGGACTTATTTAAAGTAAAATAAGGTGCTAAATCCATTGGTGAAAACCGCAATGTCCTATCTTTAACCGTTTAAGAGATCGAGTAAAATGGAAAATAATAGATATTTGAAAATGTGATATATAAACATTTTATTCCTTTGTACCTTTATCAACTCCTGAGAGTAGACTTGTAGGACTTATTTTATGTAAAATGAGGTACTAAATCCACTTTTGAAAATTGCGATGACCTATCTTTAACCGTTTAGGAGATCAAGTAAAATGGATAATAATAGATATTTGAAAATGTGACATTTAAACATTTTATTCGTTTGTACCTTTATCAACTCATGAGAGTAGACTTATAGGACTTATTTTATGTAAAATGAGGTGCTAAATCCACTGGTGAAAACCGCAATGTCCTATCTTTAACTGTTTAGGAGATCGAGTAAAATGGAGAATAATAGATATTTGAAAATGTGATATATATACATTTTATTCGTATGTACCTTTATCAACTCTTGAGTGTAGACTATATTACTTATTTTATGTAAAATGAAGTGCTAAATCCACTGGTGAAATCCGCGATGTCCTTTCTTTAACCGTTAAGGAGATCAAGTAAAATGGATAATAATAGATATTTCAAAATGTGACATATAAACATTTTATTCGTTTGTACCTTTATCAACTCTTGAGTGTAGACTATATTACTTATTTTATGTAAAATGAAGTGCTAAATCCACTGGTGAAAACCGCGATGTAATTTCTTTAACCGTTTAGGAGATCAAGTAAAATGGATAATAATAGATATTTAAAAATGTGACATATAAACATTTTATTCGTATGTACCTTTATCAACTCTTGAGTGTAGACTATATTACTTATTTTATGTAAAATGAAGTGCTAAATCCACTGGTGAAAACCGCGATGTCCTTTCTTTAACCGTTTAGGTGATCAAATAAAATGGAGAATAATAGATATTTGAAAATGTAATATATAAACATTTTATTCGTTTGTACCTTTATCAAGTCTTGAGAGTAGACTTATAGGACTTATTTTATGTAAAATAAGGTGCTAAATCCACTGGTGAAAACCGCGATGTTCTTTCTTTAACCGTTTAGGAGATCGAGTAAAATGGAGAATAATAGATATTTGAAAATGTGATATATAAACATTTTATCCGATTGTACCTTTATCAACTTCTAAGAGTAGACTTATAGGACTTATTTTATGTAAAATGAGGTGCTAAATCCACTGGTGAAAACCGCGATGTCTTATGTTAACGGTTTAGGAGATCGGGTATAATGGAGAATAATAGATATTTGAAAATGTGATATATAAACATTTTATTCGTTTGTACCTTTATTAACTCCAGAGAGTAGACTTACAGGACTTATTTAAAGTAAAATAAGGTGCTAAATCTATTGGTGAAAACCGCGATGTCCTATCTTTAACCGTTTAGGAGATCGAGTAAAATGGAGAATAATAGATATTTGAAATTGTGAAATATAAACATTTTATTCGTTTGTACCTCTATCAACTCTTGAGAGTAGACTTATAGGACTTATTTTATGTAAAATGAGGTGCTAAATCCACTGGTGAAAACCGCGATGTCTTATGTTAACGGTTTAGGAGATCGGGTATAATGGAGAATAATAGATATTTGAAAATGTGATATATAAACATTTTATTCGTTTGTACCTTTATTAACTCCAGAGAGTAGACTTACAGGACTTATTTAAAGTAAAATAAGGTGCTAAATCCATTGGTGAAAACCGCAATGTCCTATCTTTAACCGTTTAAGAGATCGAGTAAAATGGAAAATAATAGATATTTGAAAATGTGATATATAAACATTTTATTCCTTTGTACCTTTATCAACTCCTGAGAGTAGACTTGTAGGACTTATTTTATGTAAAATGAGGTACTAAATCCACTTTTGAAAATTGCGATGACCTATCTTTAACCGTTTAGGAGATCAAGTAAAATGGATAATAATAGATATTTGAAAATGTGACATTTAAACATTTTATTCGTTTGTACCTTTATCAACTCATGAGAGTAGACTTATAGGACTTATTTTATGTAAAATGAGGTGCTAAATCCACTGGTGAAAACCGCAATGTCCTATCTTTAACTGTTTAGGAGATCGAGTAAAATGGAGAATAATAGATATTTGAAAATGTGATATATATACATTTTATTCGTATGTACCTTTATCAACTCTTGAGTGTAGACTATATTACTTATTTTATGTAAAATGAAGTGCTAAATCCACTGGTGAAATCCGCGATGTCCTTTCTTTAACCGTTAAGGAGATCAAGTAAAATGGATAATAATAGATATTTCAAAATGTGACATATAAACATTTTATTCGTTTGTACCTTTATCAACTCTTGAGTGTAGACTATATTACTTATTTTATGTAAAATGAAGTGCTAAATCCACTGGTGAAAACCGCGATGTAATTTCTTTAACCGTTTAGGAGATCAAGTAAAATGGATAATAATAGATATTTAAAAATGTGACATATAAACATTTTATTCGTATGTACCTTTATCAACTCTTGAGTGTAGACTATATTACTTATTTTATGTAAAATGAAGTGCTAAATCCACTGGTGAAAACCGCGATGTCCTTTCTTTAACCGTTTAGGTGATCAAATAAAATGGAGAATAATAGATATTTGAAAATGTAATATATAAACATTTTATTCGTTTGTACCTTTATCAAGTCTTGAGAGTAGACTTATAGGACTTATTTTATGTAAAATAAGGTGCTAAATCCACTGGTGAAAACCGCGATGTTCTTTCTTTAACCGTTTAGGAGATCGAGTAAAATGGAGAATAATAGATATTTGAAAATGTGATATATAAACATTTTATCCGATTGTACCTTTATCAACTTCTAAGAGTAGACTTATAGGACTTATTTTATGTAAAATAAGGTGCTAAATCCATTGTTGAAAACCGCAATGTCCTATCTTTAACCGTTTAGGAGATCGAGTAAAATGGAGTATAATAGATATTTGAAAATGTGATTTATAAACATTTTATTCGTTTGTACTTTTATCAACTCCTGAGAGTAGACTTATAGGATTTATTTTATGTAAAATGAGGTGCTAAATCCACTTTTGAAAATTGCGATGACCTATCTTTAACCGTTTAGGAGATCAAGTAAAATGGATAATAATAGATATTTGAAAATGTGACATATAAACATTTTATTCGTTTGTACCTTTATCAACTCTTGAGTGTAGACTATATTACTTATTTTATGTAAAATGAAGTGCTAAATCCACTGGTGAAAACCGCGATGTCCTTTCTTTAACCGTTTAGGAGATTAAGTAAAATGGATAATAATAGATATTTCAAAATGTGACATATAAACATTTTATTCGTTTGTACCTTTATCAACTCATGAGAGTAGACTTATAGGACTTATTTTATGTAAAATAAGGTGCTAAATCCACTGGTGAAAACCGCGATGTCCTTTCTTTAACCGTTTAGGAGATCGAGTAAAATGGAGAATAATTGATATTTGAAAATGTGATATATAAACATTTTATTCGTTTGTACCTTTATCAACTCTTGAGAGTAGACTTATAGGACTTATTTTATGTAAAATAAGGTGCTAAATCCACTGGTGAAAACCGCGATGTCCTTTCTTTAACCGTTTAGGAGATCGAGTAAAATGGAGAATAATTGATATTTGAAAATGTGATATATAAACATTTTATTCCTTTGTACCTTTATCAACTCCTGGGAGTAGACTTATAGGACTTATTTTATGTAAAATGAGGTGCTAAATCCACTGGTGAAAACCGCGATGTCCTATCTTAACCGTTAAGGAGATCTGGTAAAATGGAGAATAATAGATGTTTGATAATGTGATATATAAACATTTTATTCGTTTGTACCTTTATCAACTCTGGAGAGTAGACTTATAGGACTTATTTTATGTAAAATGAAGTGCTAAATCCACTGGTAAAAACCGCGATGTCCTATCTTTAACCGTTTAGGAGATCCAGTAAAATGGAGAATAATAGATATTTGAAAATGTGATATATAAACATTTTATACCTTTGTACCTTTATCAACTCCTGAGAGTAGACTTATAGGATTTATTTTATGTAAAATGAGGTGCTAAATCCACTTTTGAAAATTGCGATGACCTATCTTTAACCCTTTAGGAGATCGAGTGAAATGGAAAATAATAGATATTTGAAAATGTAATATATAAACATTTTATTCGTTTGTATCTTTCTCAACTTCTGAGAGTAGATTTACAGGACTTATTTAAAGTTAAATAAGGTGCTAAATCCACTGGTGACAACCGCGATGTCCTATCTTTAACCGATTAGAAGATCGCATAAAATGGAGAATAATAGATATTTGAAAATGTGACATATATACATTTTATTCGTTTGTACCTTTATCAACTCTTGAGAGTAGACTTATAGCACATATTTTATGTAGAATGAGGTGCTAAATCCACTGGTGACAACCGCGATGTCCTATCTTTAACCGTTTAGGAGATCGAGTAAAATGGAAAATAATAGATATTTGAAAATGTGATATATAAACATTTTATTCGTTTGTACCTTTATCAACTCTAGAGAGTAGACTTATAGGACTTATTTTATGTAAAATGAAGTGCTAAATCCACTGGTGAAAACCGCGATGTCCTATCTTTAACCGTTTAGGAGATCCAGTAAAATGGAGAATAATAGATATTTGAAAATGTGATATATAAACATTTTATCCGATTGTACCTTTATCAACTTCTAAGAGTAGACTTATAGGACCTATTTTATGTAAAATAAGGTGCTAAATCCATTGGTGAAAACCGCAATGTCCTATCTTTAACCGTTTAGGAGATCGAGTAAAATGGAGAATAATAGATATTTGAAAATGTGACAAACATTTTATTCGTTTGTACCTTTATCAAATTCTGAGGGTACGCTTATAGAACTTATTTTATGCAAAATGAGGTGCTAAATCCACTAATGAAAACCGCGATGTCCTTTCTTTAACCGATTAGGAGATCGAGTAAAATGGAAAATATTAGATATTTGAAAATGTGACATATAAACATTTTATTCCTTTGTACCTTTATCAACTCATGAGAGTAGACTTATAGCACATATTTTATGTAAAATGAGGTGCTAAATCCACTGGTGAAAACCGCGATGTCTTATGTTAACGGTTTAGGAGATCGGGTATAATGGAGAATAATAGATATTTGAAAATGTGATATATAAACATTTTATTCGTTTGTACCTTTATTAACTCCAGAGAGTAGACTTACAGGACTTATTTAAAGTAAAATAAGGTGCTAAATTCATTGGTGAAAACCGCGATGTCCTATCTTTAACCGTTTAGGAGATCGAGTAAAATGGAGAATAATAGATATTTGAAAATGTGATATACATACATTTTATTCGTATGTACCTTCATCAACTCTTGAGTGTAGACTATATTACTTATTTTATGTAAAATGAAGTGCTAAATCCACTGGTGAAAACCGCGATGTCCTTTCTTTAACCGTTTAGGAGATCAAGTAAAATGGATAATAATAGATATTTGAAAATGTGATATATAATCATTTTATACCTTTGTACCTTTATCAACTCCTGAGAGTAGACTTATAGGACTTATTTTATGTAAAATAAGGTGCTAAATCCACTGGTGAAAACCGCGATGTCCTTTCTTTAACCGTTTAGGAGATCAAGTAAAATGGAGAATAATAGATATTTGAAAATGTGACATATAAACATTTTATTCGTTTGTACCTTTATCAACTCTTGAGAGTAGACTTATAGGACTTATTTTATGTAAAATAAGGTGCTAAATCCACTGGTGAAAACCGCGATGTCCTTTCTTTAACCGTTTAGGAGATCGAGTAAAATGGAGAATAATTGATATTTGAAAATGTGATATATAAACATTTTATTCCTTTGTACCTTTATCAACTCCTGGGAGTAGACTTATAGGACTTATTTTATGTAAAATGAGGTGCTAAATCCACTGGTGAAAACCGCGATGTCCTATCTTAACCGTTAAGGAGATCTGGTAAAATGGAGAATAATAGATATTTGAAAATGTGATATATAAACATTTTATTCGTTTGTACCTTTATCAACTCTGGAGAGTAGACTTATAGGACTTATTTTATGTAAAATGAAGTGCTAAATCCACTGGTGAAAACCGCGATGTCCAATCTTTAACCGTTTAGGAGATCCAGTAAAATGGAGTATAATAGATATTTGAAAATGTGATATATAAACATTTTATTCGTTTGTACCTTTATCAACTCATGAGAGTAGACTTATAGGCCTTATTTAATGTAAAATGAGGTGCTAAATTTACTGGAGAAAACCGCGATGTCTTATCTTTAACCGTTTAGGAGATCGAGTAAAATGGAAAATAATAGATATTTGAAAATGTGATATATAAACATTTTATCCGATTGTACCTTTATCAACTTCTAAGAGTAGACTTATAGGACTTATTTTATGTAAAATAAGGTGCTAAATCCATTGTTGAAAACCGCAATGTCCTATCTTTAACCGTTTAGGAGATCGAGTAAAATGGAGTATAATAGATATTTGAAAATGTGATATATAAACATTTTATTCGTTTGTACTTTTATCAACTCCTGAGAGTAGACTTATAGGATTTATTTTATGTAAAATGAGGTGCTAAATCCACTTTTGAAAATTGCGATGACCTATCTTTAACCGTTTAGGAGATCAAGTAAAATGGATAATAATAGATATTTGAAAATGTGACATATAAACATTTTATTCGTTTGTACCTTTATCAACTCATGAGAGTAGACTTATAGGCCTTATTTAATGTAAAATGAGGTGCTAAATTTACTGGAGAAAACCGCGATGTCTTATCTTTAACCGTTTAGGAGATCGAGTAAAATGGAGAATAATAGATATTTGAAAATGTGACAAACATTTTATTCGTTTGTACCTTTATCAAATTCTGAGGGTACGCTTATTGAACTTATTTTATGCAAAATGAGGTGCTAAATCCACTAATGAAAACCGCGAAGTCCTTTCTTTAACCGATTAGGAGATCGAGTAAAATGGAAAATAATAGATATTTGAAAATGTGACATATAAACATTTTATTCCTTTGTACCTTTATCAACTCATGAGAGTAGACTTATAGCACATATTTTATGTAGAATGAGGTGCTAAATCCACTGGTGACAACCGCGATGTCCTATCTTTAACTGTTTAGGAGATCGAGTAAAATGGAGAATAATAGATATTTGAAAATGTGATATATATACATTTTATTCGTATGTACCTTTATCAACTCTTGAGTGTAGACTATATTACTTATTTTATGTAAAATGAAGTGTTAAATCCACTGGTGAAAACCGCGATGTCCTTTCTTTAACCGTTTAGGAGATTAAGTAAAATGGATAATAATAGATATTTCAAAATGTGACATATAAACATTTTATTCGTTTGTACCTTTATCAACTCATGAGAGTAGACTTATAGGACTTATTTTATGTAAAATGAGGTGCTAAATCCACTTTTGAAAATTGCGATGACCTATCTTTAACCGTTTAGGAGATCAAGTAAAATGGATAATATTAGATATTTCAAAATGTGACATATAAACATTTTATTCGTTTGTACCTTTATCAACTCATGAGAGTAGACTTATAGGACTTATTTTATGTAAAATGAGGTGCTAAATCCACTGGTGAAAACCGCAATGCCCTATCTTTAACTGTTTAGGAGATCGAGTAAAATGGAGAATAATAGATATTTGAAAATGTGAAATATAAACATTTTATTCGTTTGTACCTTTATCAACTCTTGAGAGTAAACTTATAGAACTTATTTTATGTAAAATGAGGTGCTAAATCCACTGGTGAAAACCGCGATGTCCTATCTTAACCGTTAAAAAGATCTGGTAAAATGGAGGATAATAGATATTTGAAAATGTGATATATAAACATTTTATTCGTTTGTACCTTTATCAACTCATGAGAGTAGACTTATAGGACTTATTTTATGTAAAATGAGGTGCTAAATCCACTGGTGAAAACCGCAATGCCCTATCTTTAACTGTTTAGGAGATCGAGTAAAATGGAGAATAATAGATATTTGAAAATGTGATATATAAACATTTTATTCGTTTGTACCTTTATCAACTCTTGAGAGTAGACTTATAGGACTTATTTTATGTAAAATAAGGTGCTAAATCCACTGGTGAAAACCGCGATGTTCTTTCTTTAACCGTTTAGGAGATCGAGTAAAATGGAGAATAATTGATATTTGAAAATGTGATATATAAACATTTTATTCCTTTGTACCTTTATCAACTCCTGGGAGTAGACTTATAGGACTTATTTTATGTAAAATGAGGTGCTAAATCCACTGGTAAAAACCGCGATGTCCTATCTTTAACCGTTTAGGAGATCCAGTAAAATGGAGAATAATAGATATTTGAAAATGTGATATATAAACATTTTATCCGATTGTACTCTTATCAACTTCTAAGAGTAGACTTATAGGACTTATTTTATGTAAAATAAGGTGCTAAATCCATTGTTGAAAACCGCAATGTCCTATCTTTAACCGTTTAGGAGATCGAGTAAAATGGAGTATAATAGATATTTGAAAATGTGATATATAAACATTTTATTCGTTTGTACTTTTATCAACTCCTGAGAGTAGACTTATAGGATTTATTTTATGTAAAATGAGGTGCTAAATCCACTTTTGAAAATTGCGATGACCTATCTTTAACCGTTTAGGAGATCAAGTAAAATGGATAATAATAGATATTTGAAAATGTGACATATAAACATTTTATTCGTTTGTACCTTTATCAACTCTTGAGTGTAGACTATATTACTTATTTTATGTAAAATGAAGTGCTAAATCCACTGGTGAAAACCGCGATGTCCTTTCTTTAACCGTTTAGGAGATTAAGTAAAATGGATAATAATAGATATTTCAAAATGTGACATATAAACATTTTATTCGTTTGTACCTTTATCAACTCATGAGAGTAGACTTATAGGACTTATTTTATGTAAAATGAGGTGCTAAATCCACTTTTGAAAATTGCGATGACCTATCTTTAACCGTTTAGGAGATCAAGTAAAATGGATAATAATAGATATTTCAAAATGTGACATATAAACATTTTATTCGTTTGTACCTTTATCATCTCATGAGAGTAGACTTATAGGACTTATTTTATGTAAAATGAGGTGCTAAATCCACTGGTGAAAACCGCAATGCCCTATCTTTAACTGTTTAGGAGATCGAGTAAAATGGAGAATAATAGATATTTGAAAATGTGAAATATAAACATTTTATTCGTTTGTACCTTTATCAACTCTTGAGAGTAGACTTATAGGACTTATTTTATGTAAAATAAGGTGCTAAATCCACTGGTGAAAACCGCGATGTCCTTTCTTTAACCGTTTAGGAGATCGAGTAAAATGGAGAATAATTGATATTTGAAAATGTGATATATAAACATTTTATTCCTTTGTACCTTTATCAACTCCTGGGAGTAGACTTATAGGACTTATTTTATGTAAAATGAGGTGCTAAATCCACTGGTGAAAACCGCGATGTCCTATCTTAACCGTTAAGGAGATCTGGTAAAATGGAGAATAATAGATATTTGATAATGTGATATATAAACATTTTATTCGTTTGTACCTTTATCAACTCTGGAGAGTAGACTTATAGGACTTATTTTATGTAAAATGAAGTGCTAAATCCACTGGTAAAAACCGCGATGTCCTATCTTTAACCGTTTAGGAGATCCAGTAAAATGGAGAATAATAGATATTTGAAAATGTGATATATAAACATTTTATACCTTTGTACCTTTATCAACTCCTGAGAGTAGACTTATAGGATTTATTTTATGTAAAATGAGGTGCTAAATCCACTTTTGAAAATTGCGATGACCTATCTTTAACCCTTTAGGAGATCGAGTGAAATGGAAAATAATAGATATTTGAAAATGTAATATATAAACATTTTATTCGTTTGTATCTTTCTCAACTTCTGAGAGTAGACTTACAGGACTTATTTAAAGTTAAATAAGGTGCTAAATCCACTGGTGACAACCGCGATGTCCTATCTTTAACCGATTAGAAGATCGCATAAAATGGAGAATAATAGATATTTGAAAATGTGACATATAAACATTTTATTCGTTTGTACCTTTATCAACTCTTGAGAGTAGACTTATAGCACATATTTTATGTAGAATGAGGTGCTAAATCCACTGGTGATAACCGCGATGTCCTATCTTTAACCGTTTAGGAGATCGAGTAAAATGGAAAATAATAGATATTTGAAAATGTGATATATAAACATTTTATTCGTTTGTACCTTTATCAACTCTAGAGAGTAGACTTATAGGACTTATTTTATGTAAAATGAAGTGCTAAATCCACTGGTGAAAACCGCGATGTCCTATCTTTAACCGTTTAGGAGATCCAGTAAAATGGAGAATAATAGATATTTGAAAATGTGATATATAAACATTTTATCCGATTGTACCTTTATCAACTTCTAAGAGTAGACTTATAGGACTTATTTTATGTAAAATAAGGTGCTAAATGCATTGGTGAAAACCGCAATGTCCTATCTTTAACCGTTTAGGAGATCGAGTAAAATGGAGAATAATAGATATTTGAAAATGTGATATATAAACATTTTATTCGTTTGTACTTTTATCAACTCCTGAGAATAGACTTATAGGATTTATTTTATGTAAAATGAGGTGCTAAATCCACTTTTGAAAATTGCTATGACCTATCTTTAACCCTTTAGGAGATCAAGTAAAATGGATAATAATAGATATTTGAAAATGTGACATATAAACATTTTATTCGTTTGTACCTTTATCAACTCATGAGAGTAGACTTATAGGCCATATTTAGTGTAAAATGAGGTGCAAAATTTACTGGTGAAAACCGCGATGTCTTATCTTTAACCGTTTAGGAGATCGAGTAAAATGGAGAATAATAGATATTTGAAAATGTGACAAACATTTTATTCGTTTGTACCTTTATCAAATTCTGAGGGTACGCTTATAGAACTTATTTTATGCAAAATGAGGTGCTAAATCCACTAATGAAAACCGCGATGTCCTTTCTTTAACCGATTAGGAGATCGAGTAAAATGGAAAATAATAGATATTTGAAAATGTGACATATAAACATTTTATTCCTTTGTACCTTTATCAACTCATGAGAGTAGACTTATAGCACATATTTTATGTAGAATGAGGTGCTAAATCCACTGGTGATAACCGCGATGTCCTATCTTTAACCGTTTAGGAGATCGAGTAAAATGGAAAATAATAGATATTTGAAAATGTGATATATAAACATTTTATTCGTTTGTACCTTTATCAACTCTAGAGAGTAGACTTATAGGACTTATTTTATGTAAAATGAGGTGCTAAATCCACTGGTGAAAACCGCGATGTCTTATGTTAACGGTTTAGGAGATCGGGTATAATGGAGAATAATAGATATTTGAAAATGTGATATATAAACATTTTATTCGTTTGTACCTTTATTAACTCCAGAGAGTAGACTTACAGGACTTATTTAAAGTAAAATAAGGTGCTAAATCCATTGGTGAAAACCGCGATGTCCTATCTTTAACCGTTTAGGAGATCGAGTAAAATGGAGAATTATAGATATTTGAAAATGTGCTATACATACATTTTATTCGTATGTACCTTTATCAACTCTTGAGTGTAGACTATATTACTTATTTTATGTAAAATGAAGTGCTTAATCCACTGGTGAAAACCGCGATGTCCTTTCTTTAACCGTTTAGGAGATCAAGTAAAATGGATAATAATAGATATTTGAAAATGTGATATATAAACATTTTATACCTTTGTACCTTTATCAACTCCTGAGAGTAGACTTGTAGGACTTATTTTATGTAAAATGAGGTGCTAAATCCACTTTTGAAAATTGCGATGACCTATCTTTAACCGTTTAGGAGATCAAGTAAAATGGAGAATAATAGATATTTGAAAATGTGAAATATAAACATTTTATTCGTTTGTACCTTTATCAACTCTTGAGAGTAAACTTATGGAACTTATTTTATGTAAAATGAGGTGCTAAATCCACTGGTGAAAACCGCGATGTCCTATCTTAACCGTTAAAAAGATCTGGTAAAATGGAGAATAATAGATATTTGAAAATGTGATATATAAACATTTTATTCGTTTGTACCTTTATCAACTCATGAGAGTAGACTTGTAGGACTTATTTTATGTAAAATGAGGTGCTAAATCCACTGGTGAAAACCGCAATGCCCTATCTTTAACTGTTTAGGAGATCGAGTAAAATGAAGAATAATAGATATTTGAAAATGTGATATATAAACATTTTATTCGTTTGTACCTTTATCAACTCTTGAGAGTAGACTTATAGGACTTATTTTATGTAAAATTAGGTGCTAAATCCACTGGTGAAAACCGCGATGTCCTTTCTTTAACCGTTTAGGAGATCGAGTAAAATGGAGAATAATTGATATTTGAAAATGTGATATATAAACATTTTATTCCTTTGTACCTTTATCAACTCCTGGGAGTAGACTTATAGCACATATTTTATGTAGAATGAGGTGCTAAATCCACTGGTGACAACCGCGATGTCCTATCCTTAATCGATTAGAAGATCGAGTAAAATGGAGAATAATAGATATTTGAAAATGTGACATATAAACATTTTATTCGTTTGTACCTTTATCAACTCATGAGAGTAGACTTATAGCACATAT
This sequence comes from Silvanus unidentatus, assembly GCA_963930825.1. Classification (NCBI taxonomy): domain Eukaryota; kingdom Metazoa; phylum Arthropoda; class Insecta; order Coleoptera; family Silvanidae; genus Silvanus; species Silvanus unidentatus. Next base: position 11,580,375 of record OZ005760.1, on the reverse strand, counting down.
TTTATGTAGAATGAGGTGCTAAATCCACTGGTGACAACCGCGATGTCCTATCTTTAACCGATTAGGAGATCGAGTGAAATGGAAAATAATAGATATTTGAAAATGTAATATATAAACATTTTATTCGTTTGTATCTTTCTCAACTTCTGAGAGTAGACTTACAGGACTTATTTAAAGTTAAATAAGGTGCTAAATCCACTGGTGACAACCGCGATGTCCTATCTTTAACCGATTAGAAGATCCAGTAAAATGGAGAATAATAGATATTTGAAAATGTGACATATAAACATTTTATTCGTTTGTACCTTTATCAACTCTTGAGAGTAGACTTATAGCACATATTTTATGTAGAATGAGGTGCTAAATCCACTGGTGAAAACCGCGATGTCCTATCTTAACCGTTAAGGAGATCTGGTAAAATGGAGAATAATAGATATTTGAAAATGTGATATATAAACATTTTATTCGTTTGTACCTTTATCAACTCTGGAGAGTAGACTTATAGGACTTATTTTATGTAAAATGAAGTGCTAAATCCACTGGTGAAAACCGCGATGTCCAATCTTTAACCGTTTAGGAGATCCAGTAAAATGGAGTATAATAGATATTTGAAAATGTGATATATAAACATTTTATCCGATTGTACCTTTATCAACTTCTAAGAGTAGACTTATAGGACTTATTTTATGTAATATGAGGTGCTAAATCCATTGTTGAAAACCGCAATGTCCTATCTTTAACCGTTTAGGAGATCGAGTAAAATGGAGTATAATAGATATTTGAAAATGTGATATATAAACATTTTATTCGTTTGTACTTTTATCAACTCCTGAGAGTAGACTTATAGGATTTATTTTATGTAAAATGAGGTGCTAAATCCACTTTTGAAAATTGCGATGACCTATCTTTAACCGTTTAGGAGATCAAGTAAAATGGATAATAATAGATATTTGAAAATGTGACATATAAACGTTTTATTCGTTTGTACCTTTATCAACTCATGAGAGTAGACTTATAGGCCTTATTTAATGTAAAATGAGGTGCTAAATTTACTGGAGAAAACCGCGATGTCTTATCTTTAACCGTTTAGGAGATCGAGAAAAATGGAGAATAATAGATATTTGAAAATGTGACAAACATTTTATTCGTTTGTACCTTTATCAAATTCTGAGGGTACGCTTATAGAACTTATTTTATGCAAAATGAGGTGCTAAATCCACTAATGAAAACCGCGATGTCCTTTCTTTAACCGATTAGGAGATCGAGTAAAATGGAAAATAATAGATATTTGAAAATGTGAGATATAAACATTTTAATCCTTTGTACCTTTATCAACTCATGAGAGTAGACTTATAGCACATATTTTATGTAGAATGAGGTGCTAAATCCACTGGTGACAACCGCGATGTCCTATTTTTAACCGATTAGGAGATCGAGTGAAATGGAGAATAATAGATATTTGAAAATGTAATATATAAACATTTTATTCGTTTGTATCTTTATCAACTTCTGAGAGTAGACTTACAGGACTTATTTAAAGTAAAATAAGGTGCTAAATCCATTGGTGAAAACCGCGATGTCCTATCTTTAACCGTTTAGGAGATCGAGTAAAATGGAGAATAATAGATATTTGAAAATGTGAAATATAAACATTTTATTCGTTTGTACCTCTATCAACTCTTGAGAGTAGACTTATAGGACTTATTTAATGTAAAATGAGGTGCTAAATCCACTGGTGAAAGCCGCGATGTCTTATGTTAACGGTTTAGGAGATCGGGTATAATGGAGAATAATAGATATTTGAAAATGTGATATATGAACATTTTATTCGTTTGTACCTTTATTAACTCCAGAGAGTAGACTTACAGGACTTATTTAAAGTAAAATAAGGTGCTAAATCCATTGGTGAAAACCGCGATGTCCTATCTTTAACCGTTTAAGAGATCGAGTAAAATTGAAAATAATAGATATTTGAAAATTTGATATATAAACATTTTATTCCTTTGTACCTTTATCAACTCCTGAGAGTAGACTTGTAGGACTTATTTTATGTAAAATGAGGTGCTAAATCCACTGGTGACAACCGCGATGTCCTATCTTTAACCGATTAGAAGATCGAGTAAAATGGAGAATAATAGATATTTGAAAATGTGACATATAAACATTTTATTCGTTTGTACCTTTATCAACTCATGAGAGTAGACTTATAGCACATATTTTATGTAGAATGAGGTGCTAAATCCACTGGTGACAACCGCGATGTCCTATTTTTAACCGATTAGGAGATCGAGTGAAATGGAGAATAATAGATATTTGAAAATGTAATATATAAACATTTTATTCGTTTGTATCTTTATCAACTTCTGAGAGTAGACTTACAGGACTTATTTAAAGTAAAATAAGGTGCTAAATCCATTGGTGAAAACCGCGATGTCCTATCTTTAACCGTTTAGGAGATCGAGTAAAATGGAGAATAATAGATATTTGAAAATGTGAAATATAAACATTTTATTCGTTTGTACCTCTATCAACTCTTGAGAGTAGACTTATAGGACTTATTTTATGTAAAATGAGGTGCTAAATCCACTTTTGAAAATTGCGATGACCTATCTTTAACCGTTTAGGAGATCAAGTAAAATGGATAATAATAGATATTTGAAAATGTGACATAAACATTTTATTCGTTTGTACTTTTATCAACTCATGAGAGTAGACTCATAGCACAAATTTTATGTAGAATAAGGTGCTAAATCCACTGGTGACAACCGCGATGTCCTATCTTTAACCGATTAGAAGATCGAGTAAAATGGAGAATAATAGATATTTGAAAATGTGACATATAAACATTTTATTCGTTTGTACCTTTATCAACTCCTGAGAGTAGACTTATAGGCCTTATTTAATGTAAAATGAGGTGCTAAATTTACTGGTGAAAACCGCGATGTCTTATCTTTAACCGTTTAGGAGATCGAGTAAAATGGAGAATAATAGATATTTGAAAATGTGACATATAAACATTTTATTCGTTTGTACCTTTATCAACTCATGAGAGTAGACTTATAGCACATATTTTATGTAGAATGAGGTGCTAAATCCACTGGTGAAAACCGCGATGTCCTATCTTTAACCGATTAGAAGATCGAGTAAAATGGAGAATAATAGATATTTGAAAATGTGACATATAAACATTTTATTCGTTTGTACCTTTATCAACTCATGAGAGTAGACTTATAGCACATATTTTATGTAGTATGAGGTGCTAAATCCACTGGTGAAAACCGCGATATCCTATCTTTAACTGTTTAGGAGATCGTGTAAAATGAAGAATAATAGATATTTGAAAATGTGATATATAAACATTTTATTCGTTTGTACCTTTATCAACTCTTGAGAGTAGACTTATAGGACTTATTTTATGTAAAATAAGGTGCTAAATCCACTGGTGAAAACCGCGATGTCCTTTCTTTAACCGTTTAGGAGATCGAGTAAAATGGAGAATAATTGATATTTGAAAATGTGATATATAAACATTTTATTCCTTTGTACCTTTATCAACTCCTGGGAGTAGACTTATAGGACTTATTTTATGTAAAATGAGGTGCTAAATCCACTGGTGACAACCGCGATGTCCTATCTTTAACCGATTAGAAGATCGAGTAAAATGGAGAATAATAGATATTTGAAAATGTGATATATAAACATTTTATTCGTTTGTACCTTTATCAACTCATGAGAGTAGACTTATAGCACATATTTTATGTAGAATGAGGTGCTAAATCCACTGGTGACAACCGCGATGTCCTATCTTTAACCGATTAGAAGATCGAGTAAAATGGAGAATAATAGATATTTGAAAATGTGACATATAAACATTTTATTCGTTTGTACCTTTATCAACTCATGAGAGTAGACTTATAGCACATATTTTATGTAGAATGAGGTGCTAAATCCACTGGTGACAACCGCGATGTCCTATCTTTAACCGATTAGGAGATCGAGTGAAATGGAAAATAATAGATATTTGAAAATGTAATATATAAACATTTTATTCGTTTGTATCTTTCTCAACTTCTGAGAGTAGACATACAGGACTTATTTAAAGTTAAATAAGGTGCTAAATCCACTGGTGACAATCGCGATGTCCTATCTTTAACCGATTAGAAGATCCAGTAAAATGGAAAATAATAGATATTTGAAAATGTGACATATAAACATTTTATTCGTTTGTACCTTTATCAGCTCTTGAGAGTAGACTTATAGCACATATTTTATGTAGAATGAGGTGCTAAATCCACTGGTGACAACCGCGATGTCCTATCTTTAACCGTTTAGGAGATCGAGTAAAATGGAAAATAATAGATATTTGAAAATGTGATATATAAACATTTTATTCCTTTGTACCTTTATCAACTCCTGAGAGTAGACTTATAGGACTTATTTCATGTAAAATGAAGTGCTAAATCCACTGGTAAAAACCGCGATGTCCTATCTTTAACCGTTTAGGAGATCGAGTAAAATGGAGAATAATAGATATTTGAAAATGTGATATATTTTATTCGTTTGTACCTTTATCAACTCTTGAGAGTAGACTTATAGGACTTACTTTATGTAAAATAAGGTGCTAAATCCACTGGTGAAAACCGCGATGTCCTTTCTTTAACCGTTTAGGAGATCGAGTAAAATGGAGAATAATTGATATTTGAAAATGTGATATATAAACATTTTATTCCTTTGTACCTTTATAAACTCCTGGGAGTAGACTTATAGGACTTATTTTATGTAAAATGAGGTGCTAAATCCACTGGTGAAAACCGCGATGTCCTATCTTAACCGTTAAGGAGATCTGGTAAAATGGTGAATAATAGATATTTGAAAATGTGATATATAAACATTTTATTCGTTTGTACCTTTATCAACTCTGGAGAGTAGACTTATAGGACTTATTTTATGTAAAATGAAGTGCTAAATCCACTGGTGAAAACCGCGATGTCCAATCTTTAACCGTTTAGGAGATCCAGTAAAATGGAGTATAATAGATATTTGAAAATGTGATATATAAACATTTTATCCGATTGTACCTTTATCAACTTCTAAGAGTAGACTTATAGGACTTATTTTATGTAATATGAGGTGCTAAATCCATTGTTGAAAACCGCAATGTCCTATCTTTAACCGTTTAGGAGATCGAGTAAAATGAAGTATAATAGATATTTGAAAATGTGATATATAAACATTTTATTCGTTTGTACTTTTATCAACTCCTGAGAGTAGACTTATAGGATTTATTTTATGTAAAATGAGGTGCTAAATCCACTTTTGAAAATTGCGATGACCTATCTTTAACCGTTTAGGAGATCAAGTAAAATGGATAATAATAGATATTTGAAAATGTGACATATAAACATTTTATTCGTTTGTACCTTTATCAACTCATGAGAGTAGACTTATAGGCCTTATTTAATGTAAAATGAGGTGCTAAATTTACTGGAGAAAACCGCGATGTCTTATCTTTAACCGTTTAGGAGATCGAGTAAAATGGAGAATAATAGATATTTGAAAATGTGACAAACATTTTATTCGTTTGTACCTTTTCAAATTCTGAGGGTACGCTTATAGAACTTATTTTATGCAAAATGAGGTGCTAAATCCACTAATGAAAACCGCGATGTCCTTTCTTTAACCGATTAGGAGATCGAGTAAAATGGAAAATAATAGATATTTGAAAATGTGACATATAAACATTTTATTCTTTTGTACCTTTATCAACTCATGAGAGTAGACTTATAGCACATATTTTATGTAGAATGAGGTGCTAAATCCACTGGTGACAACCGCGATGTCCTATTTTTAACCGATTAGGAGATCGAGTGAAAAGGAGAATAATAGATATTTGAAAATGTAATATATAAACATTTTATTCGTTTGTATCTTTATCAACTTCTGAGAGTAGACTTACAGGACTTATTTAAAGTAAAATAAGGTGCTAAATCCATTGGTGAAAACCGCGATGTCCTATCTTTAACCGTTTAGGTGATCGAGTAAAATGGAGAATAATAGATATTTGAAAATGTGAAATATAAACATTTTATTCGTTTGTACCTCTATCAACTCTTGAGAGTAGACTTATAGGACTTATTTAATGTAAAATGAGGTGCTAAATCCACTGGTGAAAGCCGCGATGTCTTATGTTAACGGTTTAGGAGATCGGGTATAATGGAGAATAATAGATATTTGAAAATGTGATATATGAACATTTTATTCGTTTGTACCTTTATTAACTCCAGAGAGTAGACTTACAGGACTTATTTAAAGTAAAATAAGGTGCTAAATCCATTGGTGAAAACCGCGATGTCCTATCTTTAACCGTTTAAGAGATCGAGTAAAATTGAAAATAATAGATATTTGAAAATTTGATATATAAACATTTTATTCCTTTGTACCTTTATCAACTCCTGAGAGTAGACTTGTAGGACTTATTTTATGTAAAATGGGGTGCTAAATCCACTGGTGACAACCGCGATGTCCTATCTTTAACCGATTAGAAGATCGAGTAAAATGGAGAATAATAGATATTTGAAAATGTGACATATAAACATTTTATTCGTTTGTACCTTTATCAACTCATGAGAGTAGACTTATAGCACATATTTTATGTAGAATGAGGTGCTAAATCCACTGGTGACAACCGCGATGTCCTATTTTTAACCGATTAGGAGATCGAGTGAAATGGAGAATAATAGATATTTGAAAATGTAATATATAAACATTTTATTCGTTTGTATCTTTATCAACTTCTGAGAGTAGACTTACAGGACTTATTTAAAGTAAAATAAGGTGCTAAATCCATTGGTGAAAACCGCGATGTCCTATCTTTAACCGTTTAGGAGATCGAGTAAAATGGAGAATAATAGATATTTGAAAATGTGAAATATAAACATTTTATTCGTTTGTACCTCTATCAACTCTTGAGAGTAGACTTATAGGACTTATTTTATGTAAAATGAGGTGCTAAATCCACTTTTGAAAATTGCGATGACCTATCTTTAACCGTTTAGGAGATCAAGTAAAATGGATAATAATAGATATTTGAAAATGTGACATATAAACATTTTATTCGTTTGTACCTTTATCAACTCATGAGAGTAGACTTATAGCACATATTTTATGTAGAATGAGGTGCTAAATCCACTGGTGACAACCGCGATGTCCTATTTTTAACCGATTAGGAGATCGAGTAAAATGGAGAATAATAGATATTTGAAAATGTGACATATAAACATTTTATTCGTTTGTACCTTTATCAACTCATGAGAGTAGACTCATAGCACAAATTTTATGTAGAATAAGGTGCTAAATCCACTGGTGACAACCGCGATGTCCTATCTTTAACCGATTAGAAGATCGAGTAAAATGGAGAATAATAGATATTTGAAAATGTGACATATAAACATTTTATTCGTTTGTACCTTTATCAACTCCTGAGAGTAGACTTATAGGCCTTATTTAATGTAAAATGAGGTGCTAAATTTACTGGTGAAAACCGCGATGTCTTATCTTTAACCGTTTAGGAGATCGAGTAAAATGGAGAATAATAGATATTTGAAAATGTGACATATAAACATTTTATTCGTTTGTACCTTTATCAACTCATGAGAGTAGACTTATAGCACATATTTTATGTAGAATGAGGTGTTAAATCCACTGGTGAAAACCGCGATGTCCTATCTTTAACCGATTAGAAGATCGAGTAAAATGGAGAATAATAGATATTTGAAAATGTGACATATAAACATTTTATTCGTTTGTACCTTTATCAACTCATGTGAGTAGACTTATAGTACATATTTTATGTAGTATGAGGTGCTAAATCCACTGGTGAAAACCGCGATATCCTATCTTTAACTGTTTAGGAGATCAAGTAAAATGGATAATAATAGATATTTGAAAATGTGACATATATACATTTTATTCGTTTGTACCTTTATCAACTCTTGAGAGTAGACTTATAGGACTTATTATATGTAAAATAAGGTGCTAAATCCACTGGTGAAAACCGTGATGTCCTTTCTTTAACCGTTTAGGAGATCGAGTAAAATGGAGAATAATTGATATTTGAAAATGTGACATATAAACATTTTATTCGTTTGTACCTTTATCAACTCATGAGAGTAGACTTATAGCACATATTTTATGTAGAATGAGGTGCAAAATCCACTGGTGAAAACCGCGATGTCCTATCTTTAACTGTTTAGGAGATCAAGTAAAATGGATAATAATAGATATTTGAAAATGTGACATATATACATTTTATTCGTTTGTACCTTTATCAACTCTTGAGAGTAGACTTATAAAACTTATTATATGTAAAATAAGGTGCTAAATCCACTGGTGAAAACCGCGATGTCCTTTCTTTAACCGTTTAGGAGATCGAGTAAAATGCATAATAATAGATATTTGAAAATGTGACATATATACATTTTATTCGTTTGTACCTTTATCAACTCTTGAGAGTAGGCTTATAGGACTTATTATATGTAAAATAAGGTGCTAAATCCACTGGTGAAAACCGCGATGTCCTTTCTTTAACCGTTTAGGAGATCGAGTAAAATGGAGAATAATTGATATTTGAAAATGTGACATATAAACATTTTATTCGTTTGTACCTTTATCAACTCATGAGAGTAGACTTATAGCACATATTTTATGTAGAATGAGGTGATAAATCCACTGGTGAAAACCGCGATGTCCTATCTTTAACTGTTTAGGAGATCAAGTAAAATGGATAATAATAGATATTTGAAAATGTGACATATAAACATTTTATTCGTTTGTACCTTTATCAACTCTTGAGAGTAGACTTATAGGACATATTTTATGTAAAATGAAGTGCTAACTATACTGGTGAAAACCGCTATGTCCTATCTTTAACTGTTTAGGAGATCGAGTAAAATGGAGAATTATAGATACTTGAAAATGTGATATGTAAACATTTTATTCGTTTGTACCTTTATCAACTCTTGAGAGTAGACTATAGGACTTATTTTATGTAAAATAAAGTGCTAAATCCACTGGTGAAAACCGCAATGTCCTATCTTTAACTGTTTAGGAGAACGAGTAAAATGGCGAATAATAGATATTTGAAAATGTGATATATAAACATTTTATTCGTTTGTACCTTTATCAACTTCTAAGAGTAGACTTATAGGACTTATTTTATGTAGAATGAGGTGCTAAATCCACTGGTGAAAACATCAATGTCCTATCTTTAACCGTTTAGGAGATCGAGTAAAATGGAGAATAATTGATATTTGAAAATGTGAAATATAAACATTTTATTCCTTTGTACCTTTATCAACCCTTGAGAGTAGACTTATAAGACTTATTTTATGTAAAATGAGGTGCAAAATCCACTGGTGAAAACCGCGATGTCCTATCTTTAACCGTATAGGAGATCGAGTAAAATGGAGAATAATAGATATTTGAAAATGTGACATATAAACATCTTATTCGTTTGTACCTTTATCAACTTTTGAGAGTAGACTTATAGGACTTATTTTATGTAAAATAAGTTGCTAAATCCACTGGTGAAAACCGCGATGTCCTATCTTTAACCGTTTAGGAGATCGAGTAAAATGGAGATTAATTGATATTTGGAAATGTGATATATAAACATTTTATTCCTTTGCACCTTTATCAAGTCCTGAGAGTAGACTTATAAGACTTATTTTATGTAAAATGAGGTGCTAAATCCACTGGTGACAACCGCAATGTCAAACGAACTTACCTAAAGTGAAGTTCGATCGTAATTATATGAAGCTCCCAGTCCGAAGATATCACAAATATTAACATGTAGTATGTGCCATCTACATACTCCTGCCACAAGTTTAAAGAGAGAAAAAACACGCCGTTCCCACCTCAATATGGGGGAACCACACTGCAATCATTTGTTCAAAGAATCCTAGACTTCTCTGATTTCTCCGGGTGTGGGTGGGTGGGTTTTGTGATATCTTCGGACTGGGAGCTTCATATAATTACGATCGAACGTCACTTTAGGTAAGTTCGTTTGATCGATAAATTATATTACAGCTCCCAGTCCTCGATATCACAAATATTAACATGTAGACATTCAAAGATTTGAGAAGGGAAGAAATCAGTAAAAACCAAGTGTAACTGGGTTAAACATCCCACAGGGTTATATAATTTTAGAAACGGAAACGATGTAAAAAACATTTTTTAAATAAAAACAGTACAGCTGTACAATAAAAACAAAAATAAAATAAATTAATTGTTCTTTGCTAATACCGACCGAAGAAAACTGACAGGATCAGTTACTGGTCGATTGTAGAATTTGGCAAAGACAGCGGAATTGGACGTCCAACCCGCTGCTTTCCGAATTGCGTCCATCGAGGCTCCTCTGGAGAAAGCTTTAGATGTGGAAGCATGTCTCACAGAATGCGGATGGAATATACTGGTGTCGATCCCTGCGTCTTGTAGAACTTCCTTCACCCAGCGGCACAATGTTTGCTTAGAAACAGGACTAAAAGGCTTCTTGAAAGATATAAAGAGAGCCGAACTATTGTCTTTCCTGAGAGAAGACGTTTTCTTCAAATACTCCTTGAGCAAGGATGCAACACATAAACTTAAATTTTCCTTGAAGAAAGGCAAGTCAAGGCAGGGTTGCGGTCTTTTAGGGCCCGACGTCTTGATTAATGCGGTTATAAAAACCTTTAAACCGTTATCGTTCTCTCGAATGATATCAAGGGATATCAATGAAATTGCCTGTAGACGCTGACCGGTTGCCAAAAGTAACAAAACTAGTAACTTGTGAGACAAGTTCTTTAAAGAATCGCAAGGTAGATTCTCTAAATGGTCCAGAACCAACTGAGGGTCCCACGTCAGGTCGTACTTCGGGCCGGATGGCCGAAAGCGAAAAATTCCTTTGAAAAAACGTTTCAGCACCGGATCTTCCGAAATGTCGAAAGGTAGAATAAACGCCAAGGCCGCTCTGTGGGAATTGAATGTGCTATAACTGTAGTCGCTAGAATCCAATAGTGATTGGAAAAAGGCCAGTACATCCGGTAACAAAGCATTTAGCGGACAGATTGAATTTTTGGTACAAAATTCCCACCAAATCTTCCAACTACACTCGTATTGCGCCATTGTAGACGGAGCAATCGAGTTTAGCATGGTCCTGATAGCGGTAGGAGGCACTTTTTTCCTTATAAATGCCTGCCACGCAACCTGGCGACCACCAGGGTAAGAGCTTGACCCATCGGATGTACTTCCTGGCTGTAAGGCAAAGAAATAATGTCATTAGTGGTCCCTAAATTCAGAATATTTCCCACTACAAGCTTTCTAAACAAAGGAAACCAAGCTTGACTTGGCCAATAAGGTTCTACAAAAATACCTATTGCCTTGTCATTAATTACTTTCTGTAATGATCTCAGAATTAAAGAGAAAGGAGGGAAAGCGTAAAAATAATTGGTGGACCAATTTAAAGTGAATGCATCCACCGAAAAAGCTTTTGGGTCCCTGGTCCAGGATACAAACTTTTCGCATTTGAAATTGTCACCTGTGGCAAATAAATCGATCTCAGGTTGACCAAAATGAACAACGATACTTTTAAAAGCCGCGGTGGATAAGCTCCATTTCGTAAGGGAAAAGGAGCGTCGTGATAGTTCATCAGCAATAACATTTGCCCTTGAGGGAATGTACGATGCAAATATCCAAATATTGCGAAACTCACACCAAATCCAAATCTGACGAGCTAATTTATCCAAGTTAACATGCTGTACACTACCCATTCGGTTAATGTACGCCATTGCCGTTGTATTGTCCGTACATATCAAAACATTGGCACTGTGTAAATGGTCAGCAAAACGCTTTAGACCGTTAAAGATAGCCGTCAGCTCCAAAAAATTGATGTGAAACGTTTGCTCTGTCTCCGTCCACCAGCCGCAGGCTTTGTTCGAGCTCGTGTGAGCTCCCCAACCGGACAAACTAGCATCTGTAAAAATTTCCAGAGCGAAATCACGAGGTTTCAACTCTGTACCCGAATTTTCCTTAATACGTAAAGTCCACCAGACTAAATCGGGCCGAATCTCGTCCGGGATGGTCATAGTGGCGTCATAATTGTCGTGACTGCTCCTGAGAGCTAAGAATTTCACGCGTTCAAAACGTTTGGTATAACATAAACCGTATTTTATCGCAGGACAAACGGAAACGATGCTGCCCACAAAATGAGCGAAAAAACGAATCGAACACGTCTTGATTTTCTTAAATTTCTGTAATAAATCTAACAATTTTTCCACTTTCTTTTCGGGTAGTTGTAAAACCATCTTCGAGCTATCGAAAATGAAGCCTAAATATTTAACTGTATTTAGGGGAATTAAAGTACTTTTTGAAAAATTTATTACAAAACCCAAGCTTTGCAATAAAGAAATAGTCCTCTGTGCCGAACGTGTACACTCGTCCGCAGAACTTCCGATAATTAAAATATCGTCTAAGTAAAAAACGCAAATAATTCCCTCTGATTTCAGCAGAGCAATTACTGGTTTCAATAATTTCGTGAACATAACTGGACCAGAGGATAATCCGAATGGAAGGCAAGTATATTCATATAATTCTTGTTCGAAACGAAATCTTAAATATTTGCGGTGTCGCTTATCGATAGACACCAGATGATACGCAGTCTTTAGATCGATGCTTGCGAAAAAACATCCTCGAGAAACTAAACGGGAAGCCGTTCGGTAATCTTCCAGTTTGAAATGTGGAGTATCAACATAAACGTTTAAATTTTTAAGATTTAAAATTAATCTCTTGTCCCCGTCCGATTTATTTACAAGAAAAATTCGAGACAAAAATTGTCCTTGTTCAGGGGAACATTTTTCCACTGCGCCGTTGAACAAAAGTTCCTTAATAGCAGAACGAATAAAGGGCTGATCACGTTGTGAGAAAGCTTGTAGTGGAGAAGTACCTTGCAAAGGTATCTCGACAAAAGGTAGGCGATAACCCGCCACCCAATTTAAAACAATGTCATTAGAGATTAAATTCTTCCAAATAGGAAGAAAGAACCTCAAACGTCCAGCGTGTTTGATAATTACCTCACAATCTACTTCTTGTCCTGCTTCTGGTTGACTCTTTGCGGGGACTTCCTGTACGAGGTCCTGCCCTTGTACTGGTTTGAGTACTGGTTCGACGTCCTCGCCTGCCGAACCGGGCGTTTGTAGTTTAAACGGCCACTAGTAGAAACCTTCTTTGTAGCCGAAACAGCCGAAGTGGACGCCCCATTTTTGGAAACCGTTTTTTTAATGTCCTTACTTACAGAAAGGATATTTTTGGCTGTGCGAATCCTCTCACTAAAATCCGTCCCGAAAAGCAACTCACTTGCGGGAGAATCCTTAACGGTCTCTAAAACGGTCTTCTCTAAAGAAGGAGAAATCAAGTTACGCCTGTTCATTGTCAGCCTATGGAATAAATGACATAGGATTCTTCCCGAATTACTAAAATTGGTCAAGATAGAGGACTTAGTGTCCTTATTAAGACCTTTTTCCCCCAACAAGGAAGAAAAACCGATAGACAAAGCAGCAATCGCTTTATTTAGAATTTGTTGGTTGGCAACCAACGCTGCGTCTGTTGTAAACATTGGCTTTGACAATACCGACGAAACCTCCGGGTTTAAACCGGGCGGTTTTAGCAAAGGGAGGTTCAAGGGAATTTCGTAAGAAGCTACGAGCTCCTTAAGAACGTCCGACGGTAAACCGTTTCCCAGAATATAAGTCCAACGCGAAGCGAGAGCTCTGTGGACCCTAATTTCTTTATTTGCCTTTGCAGAATCGGGATCGTCTCCTAAAACCATTAAAACGTCGTCCGACAAATTGGCGTCGGCGTGAATGGACAGAACGTCTGAGTCCAGAGACAGTATCGGATCGTCCGCTCCGATTTCCAACGGGTCAAGTACTTCATTGGAAGAATTACGGCTACGAGCCGCATTTGTACGTACAACTGGGCTGCGAGCCCGTTCTGTACGTGCAATCGGGCTGCGAGCCCGCTCTGTACGTGCAATCGGACTGTGAGCCCGCTCTGTATGCGAAATCGGACTACGAGCCTGAATACGCTCCGAAAAAGGCGAAAGATTCTGTCTAACTGGCCTGTTGTGAACACACGACGACCCTTCAGACACTTCTCTTCTCCTAGACGAAAAACGGGATGAATCGCCGCCTGTCGAAGAGAATTGCATTGCTTGAATTCACAGAATTGCACGAAATACGGGAATGCCGGGAGTCACGGGCATGTCGATAGTCACGAGCATGTCGACTGTCACGAGAGTGACCTGATCTGGATTTGTTCAACAATTCCTTTTCCAAACGCCTAATTTTCTCACGAAGAGAGCGTCGGGAATATTCCTCATCCTCACTAGAACTACTTCGATCCCCGTGACTGTGTCTACGTTTACCCATCGTTCTAAAAAAGCTATAAGAGAGGTTATGTAAAAACAAACCTAACCTTACAAATAGTAGACAATACTTTAATAGAAAGAAAAAGGGAGGTAATCCCTGAAATTTCTAGAAAAAAGGAATATTTATAAAATAAATTCTCAACAGAAAACAAAAGGAAACACCAAAAAAGGGCAATAAAAAATGCAATGAAAAACTCTCCGAAAATTATACTCGTGTGTTAGGCAGGAGCACAAGAAACACAATGATTGCAGTGTGGTTCCCCCATATTGAGGTGGGAACGGCGTGTTTTTTCTCTCTTTAAACTTGTGGCAGGAGTATGTAGATGGCACATACTACATGTTAATATTTGTGATATCGAGGACTAGGAGCTGTAATATAATAGATATTTGAAATTGTGATATATAAACATTTTATTCGTTTGTCCTTTATCAACTTCTGACAGTAGACTTATAGGACTTATTTTATGTAGAATGAGGTGCTAAATCGACTGGTGAAAACCGCGATGTCTTATCTTTAACCGATTAGGAGATCGAGTGAAATGGAGAATAATAGATATTTGAAAAAGTAATATATAAACATTTTATTCGTTTGTACTTTTATCAATTTCTGAGAGTAGACTTACAGGACTTATTTAAAGTAAAATAAGGTGCTAAATCCATTATTGAAAACCGCGATGTCCTATCTTTAACCGTTTAGGAGATCGAGTAAAATGGAAAATAATAGATATTTGAAAATGTGATATATAAACATTTTATTCGTTTGTACCTTTATCAACTCTTGAGAGTAGACTATAGGACTTATTTTATGTAAAATGAGGTGCTAAATCCACTGGTGAAAACCGCGATGTCCTATCTTTAATTGTTTAGGAGATCGAGTAAAATGGAGAATTATAGATACTTGAAAATGTGATATATAAACATTTTATTCGTTTGTACATTTATCAACTCTTGAGAGTAGACTATATTACTTATTTTATGTAAAATGAGGTGCTTAATCCACTGATGAAAACCGCAATGTCCTATCTTTAACCGTTTAGGAGATCGAGTAAAATGGAAAATAATAGATATTTGAAAATGTGACATATAAACATTTTATTCCTTTGTACCTTTATCAACTCCTAAGAGTAGACCTATAGGACTTATTTTATGTAAAATGAAGTGCTAAATCCACTGGTGAAAACCGCGATGTCCTTTCTTTAACCGTTTAGGAGATCGAGTAAAATGGAGAATAATTAATATTTGAAAATGTGATATATAAACATTTTATTCGTTTGTACCTTTATCAACTTCTGAGAGTAGACTTATGGGACTTATTTCATGTAGAATGAGTTGCTAAATCCACTGGTGAAAACCGCAATGTCCAATCTTTAACCGTTTAGGAGATCGAGTAAACTGGAGAATAATAGATATTTGAAAATGGGACATATAAACATTTTATTCGTTTGTACCTTTATCAACTCTTGAGAGTAGACTATATTACTTATTTTATGTAAAATGAGATGCTAAATCCACTGGTGAAAACCGAGATATCCTATCTTTAACCGTTTAGAAGATCGAGTAAAATGGAGAATAATAGATATTTGAAAATGTGATATATAAACATTTTATTCGTTTGTACCTTTATCAACTCTTGAGAGTAGACTTATAGGACTTATTTTATGTAAAATAAAGTGCTAAATCCACTGGTGAAAACCGCAATGTCCTATCTTTAACTGTTTAGGAGATCGAGTAAAATGGAGAATAATAGATATTTGAAAATGTGATATATAAACATTTTATTCGTTTGTACCTTTATCAACACTTGAGAGTAGACTTATAGGACATATTTGATGTAAAATGAAGTGCTAAATCCACTGGTGAAAACCGCGATGTCCTATCTTTTTCCGATTAGAAGATTGAGTAAAATGGATAATAATAGATATTTGAAAATGTGACATATAAACATTTTATTCGTTTGTACCTTTATCAACTCATGAGAGTAGATTTATAGCACATATTTTATGTAGATTGAGGTGCTAAATCCACTGGTGACAACCGCGATGTCCTATATTTAACCGATTAGGAGATCGATTGAAATGGAGAATAATAGATATTTGAAAATGTAATATATAAACATTTTATTCTTTGTACCTTTATCAACTCCTAAGAGTAGACCTATAGGACTTATTTTATGTAAAATGAAGTGCAAAATCCACTGGTGAAAACCGCGATGTCCTTTCTTTAACCGTTTAGGAGATCAAGTAAAATGGAGAATAATTAATATTTGAAAATGTGATATATAAACATTTTATTCATTTGTACCTTTATCAACTCTTGAGAGTAGACTATATTACTTATTTTATGTAAAATGAGATGCAAAATCCACCGGTGAAAACCGAGATGTCCTATCTTTAACCGTTTAGAAGATCGAGTAAAATGGAGAATAATAGATATTTGAAAATGTGATATATAAACATTTTATTCGTTTGTACCTTTATCAACTCTTGAGAGTCGACTATAGGACTTATTTTATGTAATATGAGGTGCTAAATCCCCTGGTGAAAACCGAGATTTCCTATATTTAACCGTTTAGAAGATCGAGTAAAATGGAGAATAATAGATATTTGAAAATGTGATATTTAAACATTTTATTCGTTTGTACCTTTATCAACTCTTGAGAGTAGACTTATAGGACATACTTTATGTAAAATAAGTTGCTTAATCCACTGGTAAAAACCGCGATGTCCTATCTTTAACTGTTTAGGAGATCGAGTTAAATGGAGAATAATAGATATTTGAAAATGTGATATATATACATTTTATTCGTTTTACCTTTATCAACTCTTGAGAGTCGACTATAGGACTTATTTTATGTAATATGAGGTGCTAAATCCCCTGGTGAAAACCGAGATGTCCTATCTTTAACCGTTTAGAAGATCGAGTAAAATATAGAATAATAGATATTTGAAAATGTAATATTTAAACATTTTATTCGTTTGTACCTTTATCAACTCTTGAGTGTAGACTTATAGGACTTATTTTATGTAAAATGAAGTGCTAAATCCCCTGGTGAAAACCGAGATGTCCTATCTTTAACCGTTTAGAAGATCGAGTAAAATATAGAATAATAGATATTTGAAAATGTGAAATATAAACATTTTATTCGTTTGAACCTTTATCAACTCTTGAGAGTAGACTTATAGGACTTATTTTATGTAAAATGAGGTGCTAAATCCACTGGTGAAAACCGCGATGTCTTATTTTAACCGTTTAGGAGATCGGGTATAATGGAGAATAATAGATATTTGAAAATGTGATTTATAAACATTTTATTCGTTTGTACCTTTACCAACTCTGGAGAGTAGACTTATAGGACTTATTTTATGTAATATAAGGTGCTAAATCCACTGGTGAAAACCGCGATGTCCTTTCTTTAACAGTTTAGGAGATCGAGTAAAATGGAGAATAATTGATATTTGAAATTGTGATATATAAACATTTTATTCCTTTGTACCTTTATCAACTTCTGAGAGTAGACTTATAATACTTATTTTATGTAAAATGAAGAGCTAAATCCACTGGTAAACACCGCGATGTATTATCTTTAACCGTTTAGGAGATCGAGTAAAATGGAGAATAATAGATATTTGAAAATGTGATATATAAACATTTTATTCGTTTGTAAATTTATCAACTTCTAAGAGTAGACTTATAGAACTTATTTTATGTAAAATAAGGTGCTAAATCCATTGGTGAAAACCGCAATGTCCTATCTTTAACCGATTAGGAGATCGAGTAAAATGGAAAATAATAGATATTTGAAAATGTGACATATAAACATTTTATTCCTTTGTACCTTTATCAACTCCTAAGAGTAGACCTATAGGACTTATTTTATGTAAAATGAGGTGATAAATCCATTGGTGAAAACCGCGATGTCCTATCTTTAACCGATTAGGAGATCGAGTAAAATGGAAAATAATAGATATTTGAAAATGTGACATATAATTATTTTATTCCTTTGTACCTTTATCAACTCCTAAGAGTAGACCTATAGGACTTATTTTATGTAAAATGAGGTGCTAAATCCACTTTTGAAAATTGCGATGACCTATCTTTAACCGTTTAGGAGATCAAGAAAAATGGAGAATAATAGATATTTGAAAATGTGACATATAAACATTTTATTCGTTTGTACCTTTATCAACTCATGAGAGTAGACTTATAGCACATATTTTATGTAGAATGAGGTGCTAAGTCCACTGGTGACAACCGCGATGTCCTATCCTTAACCGATTAAGAGATCGAGTGAAATAGAGAATAATAGATATTTGAAAATGTAATATATAAAAATTTTATTCCTTTGTACCTTTATCAACTTTTAAGAGTAGACCTATAGGACTTATTTTATGTAAAATGAAGTGCTAAATCCACTGGTAAACACCGCGATGTATTATCTTCAACCGTTTAGGAAATCGAGTAAAATGGAGAATAATAGATATTTGAAAATGTGATATATAAACATTTTATTTGTTTGTACCTTTATCAACTTCTAAGAGTAGACTTATAAGACTTATTTTGTGTAAAATAAGGTGCAAAATTCATTGGTGAAAACCGCAATGTCCTATCTTTAACCGATTAGGAGATCGAGTAAAATGGAAAATAATAGATATTTGATAATGTGACATATAAACATTTTATTCCTTTGTACCTTCATCAACTCCTAAAAGTAGACCTATAGGACTTATTTTATGTAAAATGAGGTGATAAATCCATTGGTGAAAACCGCGATGTTCTATCTTTAACCGATTAGGAGATCGAGTAAAATGGAAAATAATAGATATTTGAAAATGTGACATATAAACATTTTATTCCTTTGTACCTTTATCAACTCCTAAGTGTAGACCTATAGGACTTATTTTATGTAAAATGAGGTATTAAATCCACTTTTGAAAATTGCGATGACCTATCTTTAACCGTTTAGGAGATCAAGTAAAATGGAGAATAATAGATATTTGAAAATGTGACATAAACATTTTATTCGTTTGTACCTTTATCAACTCATGAGAGTAGACTTATAGCACATATTTTATGTAGAATGAGGTGCTAAATCCACTGGTGACAACCGCGTTGTCCTATCTTTAACCGATTAGAAGATCGAGTAAAATGGAGAATAATAGATATTTGAAAATGTGACATATTAACAATTTATTCGTTTGTACCTTTATCAACTCATGAGAGTAGACTTATAGCACATATTTTATGTAGATTGAGGTGCTAAATCCACTGGTGACAACCGCGATGTCCTATCCTTAACCGATTAAGAGATCGAGTGAAATAGAGAATAATAGATATTTGAAAATGTAATATATAAACATTTTATTCCTTTGTACCTTTATCAACTTTTAAGAGTAGACCTATAGGACTTATTTTAAGTAAAATGAAGTGATAAATCCACTGGTAAACACCGCGATGTATTATCTTTAACCGTTTAGGAGAGCGAGTAAAATGGAGAGTAATAGATATTTGAAAATGTGATATATAAACATTTTATTTGTTTGTACCTTTATCAACTTCTAAGAGTAGACTTATAGGACTTATTTTGTGTAAAATAAGGTGCTAAATCCATTGGTGAAAACCGCAATGTCCTATCTTTAACCGATTAGGAGATCGAGTAAAATGGAAAATAATAGATATTTGAAAATGTGACATATAAACATTTTATTCCTTTGTACCTTCATCAACTCCTAAAAGTAGACCTATAGAACTTATTTTATGTAAAATGAGGTATTAAATCCACTTTTGAAAATTGCGATGACCTATCTTTAACCGTTTAGGAGATCAAGTAAAATGGAGAATAATAGATATTTGAAAATGTGACATATAAACATTTTATTCCTTTGTACCTTTATCAACTCCTAAGTGTAGACCTATAGGACTTATTTTATGTAAAATGAGGTATTAAATCCACTTTTGAAAATTGCGATGACCTATCTTTAACCGTTTAGGAGATCAAGTAAAATGGAGAATAATAGATATTTGAAAATGTGACATAAACATTTTATTCGTTTGTACCTTTATCAACTCATGAGAGTAGACTTATAGCACATATTTTATGTAGAATGAGGTGCTAAATCCACTGGTGACAACCGCGTTGTCCTATCTTTAACCGATTAGAAGATCGAGTAAAATGGAGAATAATAGATATTTGAAAATGTGACATATTAACAATTTATTCGTTTGTACCTTTATCAACTCATGAGAGTAGACTTATAGCACATATTTTATGTAGATTGAGGTGCTAAATCCACTGGTGACAACCGCGATGTCCTATCCTTAACCGATTAAGAGATCGAGTGAAATAGAGAATAATAGATATTTGAAAATGTAATATATAAACATTTTATTCCTTTGTACCTTTATCAACTTTTAAGAGTAGACCTATAGGACTTATTTTAAGTAAAATGAAGTGATAAATCCACTGGTAAACACCGCGATGTATTATCTTTAACCGTTTAGGAGAGCGAGTAAAATGGAGAGTAATAGATATTTGAAAATGTGATATATAAACATTTTATTTGTTTGTACCTTTATCAACTTCTAAGAGTAGACTTATAGGACTTATTTTGTGTAAAATAAGGTGCTAAATCCATTGGTGAAAACCGCAATGTCCTATCTTTAACCGATTAGGAGATCGAGTAAAATGGAAAATAATAGATATTTGAAAATGTGACATATAAACATTTTATTCCTTTGTACCTTCATCAACTCCTAAAAGTAGACCTATAGGACTTATTTTATGTAAAATGAGGTATTAAATCCACTTTTGAAAATTGCGATGACCTATCTTTAACCGTTTAGGAGATCAAGTAAAATGGAGAATAATAAATATTTGAAAATGTGACATAAACATTTTATTCGTTTGTACCTTTATCAACTCTTGAGAGTAGACTTATAGGACTTATTTTATGTAAAATGAGGTGCTAAATCCACTGGTGAAAACCGCAATGTCCTATCTTTAACTGTTTAGGAGTTTATAGGTTTAATTGAAAGACTATAATTCCTTGTTTATTATTTAATTGCATGTTAGACCGGCACCGGTTTTGACTATATAACGCGGGGGTTAAATTAGTATTAATTACCTTGCCGCGATAGGCCAAAAAATAACTTCAATAGTGCAGTTGAAAAAGAAATAAAGGGTGCATGCAAAAGCAGAAGAGATAGAAAAAAGAGCACTTACATTGATTGCAGCTGATGTTATTCCTGAAGTCTAAGTCGAATTGAGCTCTGACGTCTAGCACGGCTTCTTCAGCGTCTCTTTTGCGTGAATAGCGCACCACAAGCAAGAAAAAAGCACTAATTAAAATTGGCAAAGTCCACAAGTAATTACCACGTGCACTAATAGTTAATACAAGGTTTGAAAGGTAATTAAATTGTGTAAAACACAGAAAACAGAGTAAAAAAATGAATTGTAAAAACGTACAATCGAGTGCTTGCAATTTCACATCAAGCATTTAAGCTTCAGTTGACCGTCAAAAATTCTCCTTCGCTGGGAAGTAGAAAAGGTGGGCCGAAATAGTGCATGTCTTCCTGGGTTGTCTTAAGAATAAGACAGAAAACAACCCGCGAGAGACAAAACAAAAAGAAAGAAATGGGACAAAGGGAAAATTGTCCTGTCATCCTCGGAAATAAATGTCAGTTTTTTAAAATGTCATACCCACACATAACAGTCAAATAAAATAAATAGAATTAAAATTGTAGAATACCTACACTTATTATATGACGAACGAACAAACAAACAACATTTAATGTATAAATAAAATCATGTAAAAAAAAATTATTGAATAGTTGAAAGTTAAAATTGCTTACTTAAATGTTGTTAAAATGACTGACGAATAAGCAATTGAATAATAACAAAAATAAATAATTAGAACAATAATTCTAGGTTTCAATTAAAATTAGAAATTAAATCTTCTAAAATATATTTTTAGAATATCTTCTAAAATATAAATGGACTTATCACATCATAAACCATCATTATTTGAAATAAACCATATGACTCGATAGAAGAGTGAAATTTATCCGACAATTTTTTTTTATTTTCATATTAGCCCACTAATTACGGAGAATATGATGATTTTCCAAAGCACTTTTCAAATCTACGGAAAGTTCACTAATCGGCAACGTTTTCGGCTATTTGTCTCTGACTTACGCGTTAAGTTCATTATGTTGAGGCACAAGTCAGACTTGTACTATGTGTTGGGTTGCCTATGGTGTGATTGCAGCATTGTGATCACTGCAACCACCAATTATCTCCGGAATTTTAGCACCGGCCATAACACAGCATAATGCTTCAATATGTTGCGATTTTTAAATAAATGTTAAATTATTTTAAAAGTAGTATTTTTTTGTAGTGTTAATTGATGTCATATTCCCCAAAACCCCTGTAAAAAATATCTCAAAATCTATCAATCCTAGGTATAGGGTCTGCTGATACCATTCGATTCAGAATTAAATTCTATATCTATATTTAAAATAAGAAAGTTTTTCTACTTTAAAAATGCTGCAAATGTAACTGGTTATAACTATTAATTTATGGTTATTATTCTTCCACATAGGCCTTTAATAAATAACACAACTACAATCAATTAACAAACTTAAGAGAACGCATTTATTGAGAGAAACAAAACATAAGAACTCTGTCAAAAATTGCAACACTTCAATCTCATCTCATTGTCTGTCATTTTTTTACTCCCTTCCCCTTACCAACATAAAATCAAATCTAATGCCAACTAACTTTAGTTACTAAATAAAATTGGGTACATTAAACAAATAATTATTTAAATTAACACTTCCCCTTTTAATGAACACTGAAAAAAATAAAAAGATCTAAAGTTCAAAATTCATTTTCTTTAAGAAATAGATAGTCTTTGGTCCACTTAACACCTTGGTAAGTATATCGGCACAATTTTCATTGCTTGATATGTATTTGAATTCCAGTTCTTTGTTCTAGACAAATTCTCTGATTTTATGAAATCTCAGTCTTATATGTTTGGTTCGTTCAGTTATACCCATTTTGTTAGATAACTGAATTGCGCACTGATTGTCTTCATATATTATGGCAGGTCGTGGTAGATACTTTAATTGACCGATTTCATTGAAAAACTCACGTAGCCAGGACATTTCTTTGCACACTTCAAACATAGCAATATATTCAGCTTTACTTGTGGAAGTTGCTATTAGTTTCTGTTTCCGACTTGTCCAAATTATCGGGCCATTTGCAAGTAGTATCACATAACTACCGATAGATTTTGCATCCTCTTCGTTTCCCCAATCAGCGTCAACATACGTCACTATTGGATTATTGGCCTTCTCGTAGGTTAATTTCACTTCACAGATTTGTTTTAGATAACGCATAACATTTTTAGCGTCGATCCAATTTCCGTACGTTGGTTTGCTGCAATATTTGCTCAATTTACTCACTATGAATGATAAGTCTGGTCTGGTATTATTTGCAATGTACAGTAACGAACCAATTAATCTTCTATATTGGTAATTGTCAATCGGTTTGTCTTCTCCGTCTCTTGGTGTTCGCTTGATTTGTGGACTTGAGCATCCCTTTGCTTCTGACATATTGTATTCTTCCAATAACCGTCGTATGTAGTCTTAATGACATATTTGCAATGTTCCATTCTCATTTCGTTTGATTTGGACACCTAAAAATTGTCTCATTAGGCCCAAATCTTTTGTCGTAAGCTTTTCGGACAATTCTTTCTTCAGCCATTCAATTTTGCTTACAGTTCCAGTTATTGCCATGTCGTGTACATAAAGTCCTACAAACAAATCTTCCTTAAAGATCACACAGGGATCATTAATTGATCGTTGTAACCCGAATGATAATAAAATTTTATTTATACAATCATTCCAGTTTTTCCCAGCCTGATGTAGTCCATAAATACTTTTCTTGAGCTGACACACTTGTTCTTTTCTTGTGGTTCCTGGTTTCTCAAACATTTTTGGCTGTTCTAAGAACACTGTTTCCTGTATCTCACCGTTCAAGTACGCACTTGTTACATCGACATGGTGTATTTACCAATTATTTTCTACAGATAAAGCAAGCAAAATTTTCATTGTTTTCTTGTGAATTACTGGACTATAAGAATCCAAATAATCTACGCCTTTTATCTGATTATATCGTTGGGCTATTAATCTTGCTTTGTATTTGCTTACACTTCCATCTTCATTGAATTTTGTTTTGAAAACCCATTTTGACCCAATCACATTTGCTTTTTCAGGTCTTTCCACTACTTCCCAAGTACTGTTATTACTTAGATTAGTCATCTTTTCCTTCATGGCTTCGATCCATAAATTAGCATCATTTCTGCTCATTAGGTCTTCAACAGTTTCTGGATCTTTGTGTTCATCAAAAGTTACCTTTTTGCAACAGCTACACTCTTTTTGTGTTCTTGATGTTCGGAGTATTGGCGTTTTATTAATTTCTTCTTCATCTTCTTCTGCAATATCATTTTCATCTTCAGTGTAGTTTTCAATCAAATCATTATTTTCGTTCGGCACTTCCCCTCTTATTTCACTTTCGGATAATTCCACAGTTTCATTTTCTTTGAAATGTCTCAATATTATTTATGTAATTTTAATGAAACACAATTATTTAAACAATAGGATAAGTTTTATTATATGACCCTTTGGTACATTAGTCAACTTAAAATCTAACTTAAAAACTACCAATTACTTAACATTACAACTTGTATCGGAAGAGGTGGATGCTTAAGTGGGAATTGATTAATTGCATAAAAAATGCTGAATATATTTAAGTTCATTGCTACTATTAGTTTTGCTGATTGCTGAAAGTAAGTAAGTTTAAGAGTTTGTAGCCACCTATGGGCCAAAGACGACAACTCTAATTTAGGGATTTTTAATCGATAAAATTTAATCAATAAATTAAGTACCTTTTGACAGATGATGAAAAACCGATTTCGCGACTTCAATTCCATTTAAAAAAATAATTAATCATCGTTGAATCTTGAATGTAATTGTGTTAATGTTAATCTTGTTGGTGATAAATATAAATATAAGTAATTTGTCTTTTCATATTTTTATTATCGTTAATAAACAATTACTAAATTGGTGACCCCGCAAACACGCGCCCGGAAAAAGAGACAAGATGCCTACTGGAAACGTTCAAGTGGACCCAAGGGGCTCTCAAGACGTCATCGGTGCCGTCGCCACCATCAGACCACCCTCGTTCACGCCTCAAGACCCGGAATTATGGTTTGCGATAATAGACTCCATGCTCGCCAACAGCCGAATCGTCAACGACAACGACAAATTCAACTTTGTGATCTCTCACGTTGGACCATCCGCCCTCCAGGAAGTCAGGGACATAATAAGAGCCCAACCAGAAGCGGATAAGTACAAAACGATTAAACAAACATTAATTGAAAGGCTTTCAGACTCAAACAGTAAGAAAATTCTACAACTGTTGGAAAACCAGAGCATGGGATCTCGCACCCCCTCAGCGTACTACAGTCATCTACGATCACTCGCACCCTCCAACGACATTAGCGATGAAGTACTGAAGGGGATATGGGAGAGAAGACTGCCGTCGTCCATAAGACCAGCGTTAGCCGTAGCCACAGGTTCACTAGCAGAAGTAGCGAAGCTCGCAGACAAAATCTTTGACCTCTTTCCGAGTCAAAACAGCGAAATCAGTGCCATAAACTCTTCAACAACTTCGTTAACCACCAAACATAACCAAATTTCTGAATTATGCGGAGAAATAGCGCAACTAAAACAGAAAGTGAGGGAATTGGAAAGCTGTTCACGCAGCCGAACAAGATCCAGCACTATCACCAGCAGCAGCCGATTACCTTCTGGCTCACGTTCGCGTCAGAGTGATGGACTGTGTTGGTACCATAGTAAATTCAACCACCAAGCAAAAAAATGCAACCCACCTTGCACGTGGAGACAGGAAAACTACTAGGGGAGTTGAATTTGGCAGCGATTAACACCCCTACCAAAAGCTGCCGCCTTTTCGTTATGTGTCGCAACACCAACAGCAAATTTTTAATGGACACGGGAGCCGACATTAGTGTGGTACCAAGAAATTCTGTAAAACTGTTCAACACAGTCTCAGATAGTCCGCCAGCTTGCTTGTTCGCCGCCAATGGAACACCGATCACCACATACGGCAACAAACTTCTAACGCTTGATTTTAAACTCCATAGAATATTTAAATGGCGATTTTTAGTTGCAGACGTTCCATATTCTATACTAGGGGCTGATTTCATCGAACATTTCAACCTGATGCCGAATCTTAGGGAGAAAAAGCTAATCGACAATACAACTGGCCTTTCAACTCCCGGTGAAACGCACTCTGTTCCGTATTTTTCGATAAAGGTGATCGTCGGCGAGTCAATCTACCACGATATCCTGTCAAAATTTCAAAACTTAGTCGAACCATTACCCCAATCTGTACCCATCAAACACAACACGGTACACTTCATCAACAATACACCTGGTCCACCGGTCTCCTGCAAACCCCGTCGAATGAAACCCGAATTGTATGAAGAAGCAAAGAAGGAATTCGACTATATGGTGGAAAAGGGGATCGCGCGTCCTTCAAAGTCCAATTGGTGCTCGCCATTACACATGGTGCACAAGAAGTCAAACCAGTGGAGGCCCTGCGGCGATTACAGAGCACTAAATGCTCGCACAGTGCCCGATCGTTATCCTGTACCACATATCGAGGACTTCACTCACGCATTGGTAGGTAAACGAATCTTTTCTACAATTGACCTAATGCGTGCCTTCCACCAGATACCAGTACACCCCAAAGATATCCACAAAACTGCAATAACAACTCCATTCGGCATGTTTGAGTTCCCGTATATGACGTTTGGCTTGTGTAATGCCGCTCAAACGTTCCAGCGATTTGTCGATGAGGTGACCAGAGGTTTGTCATTCGTTTACGCGTATATAGATGACATTTTGGTCGCGTCACGAGACCAGGAAGAGCACGTACAACATTTAACAACTCTATTTCACCGCCTCAGCGAATATGGGATCCAAATTAACGCAGAAAAATGCGTATTTGGAAGAGAAACTGTCGACTTTTTGGGGTATCTGGTGTCGCCATCTGGAATTAAACCGAAACCGAATAAAGTGGAGGCGATTAGCAACTACAAGAAGCCAATTTCGATCAAGGATCTCAGACGGTTCATGGGGATGATCAATTTCTACCGCCGTTTTATTCCAAAAGCATCCGAAATCCAAGCGACGCTGAACGCGCTGTTAGGAGGTAAAAAGAAGGACAAGGAAGAAGTTAAATGGACACCGCAACTCGAATCCGCATTTGAAAAAACCAAACAATCGCTGATTGAAGCTGTCATGTTAGCGCACCCATCGCATTCAGCGCAACTCTCGGTCATGGTGGAAGCATCAGACAGTGCAATCGGCGCAGTAGTGCAGCAATTGAAAGGAGGTAACTGGAAACCCATCGCCATCTTTTCGAGAAAATTATCATCAGCACAGACGAAGTACAGTACGTACGATAGGGAACTGCTGGCAGCGTACGAAGCCGTGAAAAAGTTTAAATACATCTGCGAGGGACGAGACTTTGTGCTCTTTACCGATCACAAACCACTGACGTATGCATTCGCTCAAAAACTCGACAAAGCCTCGCCCAGGCAGCAAAGGTATTTGAATTATATAAGCCAGTTTTCAACTAATGTTAAACATGTTTCCGGTGAGAAAAACGTACCAGCAGATGCATTATCCCGTATTGACGCAATTTCTACTGGACTGGATTACGCAGCGCTCGCTAAAGACCAAGAAAACGACTCAGAGATTCAAAAATGGCTCAGCAGTACCGAAACCAGTATGAAATTGGAAAAAGTAAACGTACCAGACACAAATTACACCGTTTATTGCGACGTATCTGGCTCAACCGTAGGACCATACGTCACTGAAAAATTTCGACATCAAGCCATCGCTTCACAACATCATTTAAGCCATCCTGGAACGAAACCGACTACAAAATTGGTAAAAAAGGCATTTGTTTGGCCTAAAATGGCTCAAGACTGCAAGAAATTCGTGCAACAGTGCATCGAGTGCCAGCGATCAAAGGTTGGTAGACATGTCGTGAGCCCATTAGGAAATTTTGTTCCACCAAACCAGCGTTTTGAGCATATACACATAGATATTGTGGGGCCACTGGCGTACTCCAATGGATATACATATATTTTGATCTGCATAGATCGTTTTACAAAGTGGCCAGAAGCAATTCCTTTACCGGATATAAGAGCAACAACAGTCGCATCAGCTTTAATCAGTGGATGGATATCGAGATATGGAACACCATTACGAATCACAACGGATCAAGGGCGACAGTTCGAGTCTGGCATATTTTCCCAATTAAACAAACAGCTGGGAACGGTGCACATACGAACTACGGCCTATAATCCCAAGGCAAACGGTATGGTGGAGCGTTTTCACCGACAATTGAAGGCTGCCCTAAAGTGTAGGCAGTCAGAGAACTGGAGCGAGGAATTGCCAATCGTTTTACTTGGAATCAGAACATCATACAAAGATGATATCGAAGGGTCGTGCGCTGAACTTGTTTATGGGTAGCAACTCCGTCTACCTGGCGAATTTTTCGAGAATGGTAAGAAAAATGAAAACACAAATTCTGATTTTGCACAAAAGTTACAGACAGTTATGAGGAATTTGCGACCGCAACCAGCGTCCCGTCACGGTCAACGAAGCACCTTCAACCATAAAGAGTTAGCACAGTGCTCTCATGTCTTCATCAGAACCGATGCAGTCAAACGACCATTACAACCCCCGTACGAGGGCCCCTTCAAAGTCATACGAAGGGGAAATTAATGTATGGACGTGGATGTTCGTGGTAAACAAAAAACAATATCGATAGACCGACTGAAGCCAGCATACACAGCGACCGAAAATATCATCGAACGAGAAGATGAGGAAGTGATTTTCACACGAATTTACCAAGCACCGTCGACAACGCCATCGCCCACACCGGAAGAGGAAAATCGAGTGCTAAGAACCGTAAGATTTGCTGAACCCAATCCACATCCACAGCCGGATCCATATATAAGACCGACTCGAAAACGAAAATTAACAGAAAAAGGCGAAGCATATGCAGCGGAAGTACAAGCGAAACACCGGAAATTCAAATAATGGCGCTTCTTGGTATCGTGTACAACACTCGGAGGGGAGCCCTGTAGCCACCTATGGGCCAAAGACGACAACTCTAATTTAGGGATTTTTAATCGATAAAAATTAATCAATAAATTAAGTACCTTTTGACAGATGATGAAAAACCGATTTCGCGACTTCAATTCCATTTAAAAAAATAATTAATCATCGTTGAATCTTGAATGTAAATTGTGTTAATGTTAATCTTGTTGGTGATAAATATAAATATAAGTAATTTGTCTTTTCATATTTTTATTATCGTTAATAAACAATTACTAAAAGTTCAATGGAAATGGTTATTATATATCTATTAATTGCTACGTCAGTATATGTATATCACACCTCCCCTGCGAAAGAAAGAAAAAAAATGTATAGAACATATTTTTTTTTCAATTAAAATATGGCTTTACCCTATTTTTATGTACTTCTGTACTCTTATTGCCTATTCTTAATACTACATTTGTTTCCTTATTTTCTATCACTTCATAAGGTCCATTATATAGTTCGTCGTATTTATTTCCACTAATGTTTCTCAACATCACTTTATCACCAATTTTATAATTTACGGTTTGACATTGGTTTTTTTTATCGTACCAAATTTTTCGCTTGTTCTTTGAAGCAATTAAATTTTTTCTTGAATCAATAGCAGCTTGTTGCAAACGGTATTTAAGTTCGATCGGATAATTGTCGAAATTGTAAATTGGATCAACTTGACTTTCCAAATTTGAAGGTAAAATTGCCGATTTTCCAAAGACTAATTCGTACGGAGAGTACTTAGTTTCCGAATGCACTGTAGTATTATACGAAAAACACCAAAACATTAAACACGAGCTCCAATCGTTTGGATGATAAGATGTGTGCATTCGCAAATAGGCTCCCAAACTTTTATGAGAGTTTTCTAATGATCCCAGCGTTTCATGATGGTACGCTGTAGAATTTAATTTTTCGACATTCAATAATTTACAAATTTCCGTGAAAGTTTCAGACATAAACTCTTTTCCTTGATCTGTAATTATTGTATTAGGAATACTACCTTAGTATGAAATTATTAACAAACGCTTTGGCGACTGTGACTGATTCTTTATTTTGCAATACATAGCATTGCGACGAATTAAGTCGTCTTGCAAAGTTAAAATGTACCGATTTCCATCTAAGTCGTTATCTAAAGGACCAACTAAATCTAATGCAACTTTTTCAAACGTTGTCGAAGCAGTAGTTGTTATGGTTAATGGCTCAATAGTTTCTTTTGAGTACTTGTACCTTTGACATGAATCGCAACACTTTACATATTTTTCTATATCTGATTTCATTCCACCCCAAGAATAATGTTTCCTCATATTGTTATACATTCTATTTATCCCGGCATGTCCTCCGGTCGGTAAAGTATGAAAATCATTTAAAATAAGTTGCCGTTTTTCTAAATCTAGAATACTCTTTCTTGATTTTATTATTGATATTTTTACATGTAATATTTTTTTTGTTTCCGGATTTCTAATAATTTCATTAATAAACGGTGCGCACCTTTCATTTTTCTCAATTATTATCTCCTTTATTTGATTGTAGCTACAAATTTCGTTCAAGTCTCTCATCGATTCTTCTAGAGTTAACGATGATCGAGCGTCATGAACTAAGTAAATCGTATTTAAATTTTTTACATATACAAGAGTTCCTCTTTTATAACTTTCCACGTATTTTTTACATATGCTTATTAATTCAGACTTAGGAATTATTTGTAGTTCAACAGAATTTATAGGACGTTTGAGAATTTCGACAATTCCCGGGTGATCAATCCGTGATGACGATTTAACTTCGACGACCTTTTGTTTCTCGTTGTTTAGATCTTTTTTTGCTTGTGCTCTCGTCAGAACACACAGAGTTTCGTTAGCTTTGTTAGACATATTCCTTAAATCGTCTGATGAAATTTCGATTCTCGATAGAGCATTGGCAGTTACGTTTTCTTTACCTTTAATGTAATTGATGACAAAGTCGTATTCTTCAAGTACTAATCTAAATTTAGTTAGCCTGCTAGAGGGATTGGTCATACCGAAAAGGTAAACTAATGGCCTATGGTCTGTAAATATTATAAACTTTCTCCCATAAAGGTAAGGCCTAAAATGCTTTACAGCCCACACAATTGCCAGTAGTTCCTTCTCGATAGTACAATAATTTCTTTCGCTTTTATTAAGCTATTCGCTATCATTATTATTTGTGATTACAGCACCCAAAGCCACACCAGACGCGTCGGTTTTCAAAATGAAAGTATTTTCTGAAGAAAAATCTGGGTAGTCGAGCACTGGATGGTGTGTTAGCGCATATTTTAACATCTCAAAGGCGTCTTGGCATTGGCTACTCCATGAGAAGATTACATTTTTTCGCGTCAACTCATTCAATGGGGAAACAATATCAGCAAAATTTTTAATAGATCTCCTATAATAATTAGCGAATGCCACGAACCTTTTTACCTCATTCGCGTCTTTGGGTACTGGATATTTATTAATAGTTTCAATTTTTTGGGGGTCCGGAGTGATACCTTCTGCACTGATTACATGTCCCAAGTATAATAACTCTTTCTTTAAGAACTCACATTTTTTCGGATTTAATTTTAATATAACTTCTCTCATTCTATGGAATACTTTAATTAAATTTTGATTGTGATTTTCTAGGGTTCTACCAAAAACAACTACGGAGATCGAGTAAAATGGAGAATAATAGATATTTGAAAATGTGATATATAAACATTTTATTCGTTTGTACCTTTATCAACTCTTGAGAGTAGACTATATTACTTATTTTATGTAAAATGAGATGCTAAATCCACTGGTGAAAACCGAGATGTCCTATCTTTAACCGTTTAGAAGATCGAGTAAAATGGAGAATAACAGATATTTGAAAATGTGATATATAAACATTTTATTCGTTTGTACTTTTATCAATCCTTGAGAGTAGACTTATAGGACTTATCTTATGTAAAATGAGGTGCTAAATCCACTGGTGAGAACGGCGATGTCCTATCTTTAACCGATTATTAGATCGAGTAAAATGGAGAATTATAGATATTTGAAAATGTGATATATAAACATTTTATTCGTTTTTACCTTTATCAACACTTAAAAGTAGACGTATAGGACATATTTTATGTAAAATGAGGTGCTAAATCCCTTGGTGAAAACCGAGATGTCCTATCTTTAACCGTTTAGAAGATCGAGTAAAATGGAGAATAATAGATATTTGAAAATGTGATATTTAAACATTTTATTCGTTTGTACCTTTATCAACTCTTGAGAGTAGACTTATAGGACATATTTTATGTAAAATAAGGTGCTAAATCCACTGGTAAAAACCGCGATGTCCTATCTTTAACCGTTTAGAAGATCGAGTAAAATGGAGAATAATAGATATTTGAAAATGTGATATTTAAATATTTTATTCGTTTGTACCTTTATCAACTCTTGAGAGTAGACTTATAGGACATATTTTATGTAAAATAAGGTGCTAAATCCACTGGAAAAAACCGCGATGTCCTATCTTTAACTGTTTAGGAGATCGAGTTAAATGGAAAATAATAGATATTTGAAAATGTGATATATAACATTTTATTCGATTGTACTTTTATCAACTCTTGAGAGTAGACTATAGGACTTATTTTATGTAAAATGAGGTGCTAAATCCACTGGTAAAAACCGAGATGTCCTATCTTTAACCGTTTAGAAGATCGAGTAAAATGGAGAATAATAGATATTTGAAAATGTGTTATATAAACATTTTATTCGTTTGTACCTTTATCAATTCTTGAGAGTAGACTTATAGGACTTATTTTATGTAAAATGAGGTGCTAAATCCACTGGTAAAAACCGCGATGTCCTATCTTCAACCGTTTAGGAGATCGAGTTAGGAGATCGAGTAAAATGGAGAATAATAGATATTTGAAAATGTGATATATAAACAATTTATTCGTTTGTACCTTTATCAATTTTTGAGAGTAGACTTATAGGACTTATTTTATGTAAAATGAGGTGCTAAATCCACTGGTAAAAACCGCGATGACCTATTTTTAACCGTTTAGGAGATCAAATAAAATGGAAAATAATAGATATTTGAAAATGTGATATATAATCAATTTATTCGTTTGTACCTTTATCAATTCTTGAGAGTAGACTTATAGGACTTATTTTATGTAAAATGAGGTGTTTAATCCACTGGTAAAAACCGCGATCACCTATCTTTAACCGTTTAGGAGATCGAGTAAAATAAAGAATAATAGATATTTGAAAATGTGATATATAAACATTTTATTCGTTTGTACCTTTATCAAGTCTTGAGAGTAGACTTATAGGACTTATTTTATGTAAAATGAGGTGCTAAATCCACTGGTGAAAACCGCGATGTCTTATCTTAACCGTTTAGGATATCGGGTATAATGGAGAATAATAGATATTTGAAAATGTGAAATATAAACATTTTATTCGTTTGTACCTTTATCAACTCTTGAGAGTAGACTTATAGGACTTATTTTATGTAAAATGAGGTGCTTATTCCACTGGTGAAAACCGCGATGTTCTATCTTTAACCGTTTAGGAGATCGAGTAAAATAAAGAATAATAGATATTTGAAAATGTGATATATAAACATTTTATTCGTTTGTACCTTTATCAACTCTTGAGAGTAGACTTATAAAACTTATTTTATGAAAAATGAGGTGCTTAATTCACTGGTGAAAACCGCGATGTCCTATGTTTAACCGTTTAGGAGATCGAGTAAAATGGAGAATAATAGATATTTGAAAATGTGATATATAAACATTTTATTCGTTTGCACCTTTATCAACTCTTGAGAGTAGACTTAAAGGACTATTTTATGTAAAGTGAGGTGCTAAATCCACTGGTGAAAATCGCGATGTCCTATGTTTAACCGTTTAGGAGATTAAGTAAAATGGAGAATAATATATATTTGAAAATGTGATATAAACATTTTATTCGTTTGCACCTTTATCAACTCTTGAGAGTAGACTTATAAAACTTTTTTTATGAAAAATGAGGTGCTTAATTCACTGGTGAAAACCGCGATGTCCTATGTTTAACCGTTTAGGAGATCGAGTAAAATGGAGAACAATCGACCGATCAAATGAACTTACCTGTAAGTGAAGTTCGATCGTGATTATATGAGGCGCCCAGTCCGAAGATATCACAATTGTTAACCATGTAGTTCGTGTTTGTCTAACTACTCCTGCCACAGGTTTAAAGTGATCTAAAAAGAACACCGAATCGACCCCGACCTTCTGGCGGGAGCCCACTATTTAATCATTTGTTTAAAGACCTCCAGACACTGATTTCTTTGGGTATAGGGAGGGTGGGATTGTGATATCTTCGGACTGGGCGCCTCATATAATCACGATCGAACTTCACTTACAGGTAAGTTCATTTGATCGGTCGATTATATTTCGGCGCCCAGTCCTCGATATCACAATTGTTAACCATGTAGATGTTCAAAGAAAAAGAAAAAAGAAATCAGTGAGAACAATATATAAGCAAACAAAGTTTATATATTTGAAAAGATATCCTCCTATCAAAACTGACAAAAAACCAAAAACAATGAAATCATCCAGTAGTTTTCTTTGAAAAAACCGAAAACAAAAAATTATTGCTGTCCTCAATATTTCTGTTGTAAAATCTTGCAAACGTTGACGAATTGGCCGACCAACCTGCGGATTTTCTAATTATGTCCATCGGTACTCCCATAGAACAGGCCCTCGATGTCGAAGCGTGTCGTACTGAATGAGCCTGGAACATATCGGTATCTATGCCAGCGTCTTGCAAAACCCTCTTCACCCAACGACTTAAAGTTTGCTTGGAAACGGGTTTATGTGGGCTCTTGAAAGAGACAAATAATGCGTCGCTGGTTTCAGAACGAAACGATTCTGTTCTTCGGGCGTATTCCTTTAATAAAGATGCGACACAAATATTCTTATTTGCTTCGAAAAATGGTAAATCCAAACATGGCTGCGGTCTGTTAGGACCCGACGTCTTGACTCGATCCGGAATGAATATTTTCAAACCGTTCTTCGTTTCTTTAATATTTTTAATTTTTATTAAAAAAATAGTTTGAAGCCGTTGTCCAGTTGCTTACATTAGCAAAGTGACTAATTTCACGGACATATTCTTCAATTCAGTAGAATCTATTTTTTCCAAATAATCGATTACTATCTGGGGATCCCAAGTCGTTTCATATTTTGGACCCG
The DNA here is from genome assembly GCA_963930825.1 of Silvanus unidentatus. Classification (NCBI taxonomy): domain Eukaryota; kingdom Metazoa; phylum Arthropoda; class Insecta; order Coleoptera; family Silvanidae; genus Silvanus; species Silvanus unidentatus. The sequence continues at coordinate 11,544,463 of OZ005760.1, read as the reverse complement.
AAGGACGATCTCGGTAAATACCCCTGAAATATCGTTTCAATATTGGGTCATCTGACACATTAAATGGAAGAATAAGGGATAACGCTGCTCTATGAGAGTTGAATGTGCCATAACGATTCTTACTGGACTCGAGAATAGATTGAAAGAAATTTAAAACGTCGTACATCGATGCATGTAACGGCGAAATTTCTTTTGTAGAGCAATATTTCCACCAGATCTTCCAACTACTTTCATATTGGGCCATTGTTGATGGTGCGATGGAATTAATAATGGTGCGGATTGAATTTTGTGGGACATTTTTATTTAAAAACGCCTGCTGGACAATTTGGCGGCCACCAGGGAAAGTGCACTGCCCATTGGGTGATTCTCCTGACTGTAAGGTAAAAATAGGATTTTATTACTTGTTCCTAAAAACAATATATCTCCCTCTACAAGTTTTTTAAATAGGGGGAACCATGATTGGCTTGGCCAATCGGGTACTACCATAATGCCAACCGCTTTGTCGTCTATAATTTTTCGTAATGTTCTTAAAATTAACGAAAAGGGCGGAAATGCGTAAAAATAAAATCCAGACCAACTTATGGTGAAGGCATCGACCAAAAAAGCATTTGGGTCTTTAGACCAGGACACAAATTTCTTGCACTTGAAATTGTCGTTAGAAGCAAACAAATCAATCGTGGGTTTACCAAATTTAGAAATAATTTGTTGAAAAGCGGTCTTCGACAGGCTCCACTCTGTTGTAGAGGAAGAACGACGAGATAGTTCATCTGCAATATAATTATCCTGAGAAGAAATGTATGATGCAAACAACCAAATGTTGCGTTTCTCGCACCAGGTCCAAATTTTTCTTGTTAAGTCATCTAGATGAACGTGTTGAACGCTGCCCATGCGGTTCACATAGGACATCGCTGTCGTGTTGTCCGTGCGAATTAAAATATTTTCATTCTTTCGAGAATCCGCAAAACGTTGAATGGCGTTAAATATAGCTAATAACTCCAAATAGTTAATGTGTCGGTTTTTCTCGGTCTCTGACCACCAACCCCAAGCACTGACTGAACCGGAATGAGCGCCCCAACCAGACAAACTGGCGTCCGTACAAATTTCTAAATTAAATGAGTCTGATTTTAAATCGGTACCCATATTTTGTTTAAATTGAGAAAACCACCATAACATGTCAGCCCGAACGCTGTCCGGAACAGACATAAAGGCGTCAAAATTGCCTTTATTGGCTTGAAGAGCATTGAATTTGATTCTTTCAAACTTTTTTGTGTAGCACCAGCCATATTTCACAGCTGGGCAGACTGCAACAATGCTACCAACAAACTGCGAAAAATCGCGAATCGAGCATTTCTTAGTTTTAAGAAATTTTTCCACAAGATTGATAAGTTTGAGGACTTTGTGTTCTGGCAGCTGTAAAATCATCTTTTGACTATTGAAGACAAAACCCAAATAAGTTACCGTATTCTCCGGTATTAAATGACTCTTTGAATAATTAATTATAAAACCGAGATTTGTCAACAGCTGAACTGTTAAATTCACTGAATGAGTACAGCCTGCAGCAGAATCACCAATAACTAAAATGTCATCTAAATAAATGACACACAAGACATTCTGACGTCTTAAAAATGAAACTACGGGTTTCAACAATTTCGTGAACATATATGGTGCCGACGATAAGCCAAACGGCAAACAAGTAAATTCATATAACTGATTCTCAAACGAGAATCTTAAAAATTTTCGATCTCGACTGTCAATGGATACTAAATGATAAGCATCCTTAAGATCGATTGTTGCAAAATAACAGTCTCTAAACACGAGACGTGCGGCTGTTCGATAATCCTCCAATTTAAAATGTTGCGTGGCAATAAAAACATTCAATTTCTTAAGATTAAGAATGAATCTTTTTCCCCCACTGGATTTATCTACGAGAAAAACTCTAGAAATAAATTCGGTTGGAACCGAATCACATGGAACTATAGCGCCATTAGCTAACAACTGGTTGATAGCTGATTGTAAAAACGGTTTTTCATCCTTTGAAAAAACTTGTAGTGGGGATGTGTTATTATAAAATGGCTTTTTTAGAAAAGGTAGGCGATAGCCTGTTACCCAATCTAAAACTACTTCATTGGAGGTAATTTCCCTCCAACGATTAACGTAGTGCTGCAAACGGCCAGCGTGCAGGCTCACCTCAATTACTTCTGGTCCTTTTTCGGATAGTACTTGACTGGACTTTTCTTGTTGTTGTTGAATGAGGATCGGCCCTTGTAATAGTCCGACCTCCCCGGGCGTCGGGCTGGGCGATTGTAGTTTAAAGTCCGCTTAGTTGGTGCTGATCTCTTAGCTGCCCCTGATGAACCGGTGGATGTGGATGGCACATCCTTCTTAATGTCCTTACTTACGGTTATTAAAGACTTTGCGGAACGTACTCTCTCGCCAAAATCGGGCCCAAAGAGAAATTCACCTGGTGGGACGCCCTTTAGGGTGTCCCAAATGTTTTTGTTTATCTGACCAGATAAAGCATTTCGCCTATTCATAGACATTCTATGAAATAGGTTACAAAGTAATCTAGCAGAATTACTAAAATGGGTCAAAAGAGAAGATTTGGTTTCCTTGTCTAAACCTTTTTGATCCAACAGAATCGAAATACCATTAGCAAGTGCTGACACAGCGCTGCTTAACTGTTGTTGACTCGGGACACACGAAGTGTCTTTAGCTAGCATAGATTTTATTAAAACCGATGCCACTTCTTGGTTTAAAACGGGAGGTTTTAATAGCGGAATATTTTCCGGAACCGGGTAAGACGCTAATAGCTCCTTCAGAATGTCAATTGGTAAACCATTGCCTAAAATATGCATCCATCTGGATGCAAGAGCGGAATGAGCACTAAATTTCTTGTCCAAAGCGGAAGACGGATCGTCCCCTAATACATTAAGCGTGTCGTCTGATAGATTTCCATCTGGATGGAGCAACAGAACGTCAGCTTCCATTGTGGGTGGTTCCGGATCACATGGCGCTCCCTCTAACTCATTTTCATCACCGACAAGGTGAGAATTACCAGCCTGTTCCAGCACTGGGCTAAGAGCCGCGGGCTGTGGCAAAGAGTCGCGACTACGAGTCGGATCTTTCGGTATAGGAGAATTTGAACAGCGATTTCTACTGGAAATCACCGAATGACTACGTCTACTGGACGTATTATTAGACTCATGGGGTGAACCATGGCGTGAACGGGAATCACGAACACGATGATTGTGTCGCGTCGAGGTACTGGTAGCACGAGAACTGTCCCGAGTCCTGGAATGAGAACTGCGTTCCGACAATTTTCTTTCCAACCTCAGTATTTTCCGGTATAACTCCCGTCTGGACGGAGACTCCTCATCCTCAGAATTGTCCTTTGATTCATTACGTCTCCGTTTTCCCATCTTTAAAGACGACTAAAAAATTATGTCAAATTTAACGTCACTAATTGTACAACGCTTTGCACAATTATGAAATAAAAAAGATCGGCTAATAAATAAAGAATATTAATAAAATACCTTACAAAACGAACGATGTTGTAGAAAAAACAATATAGTTGATGAAGAAAGTCACTAATATAAAAGAAAAATAATGTTCAAAAGTGACAACGAACCTATTGGCAGGAGCACAAGAAACACAATGATTAAATAGTGGGCTCCCGCCAGAAGGTCGGGGTCGATTCGGTGTTCTTTTTAGATCACTTTAAACTTGTGGCAGGAGTAGTTAGACAAACACGAACTACATGGTTAACAATTGTAATATCGAGGACTGGGCGCCGAAATATAATAGATATTTGAAAATGTGATATATAAACATTTTATTCGTTTGTACCTTTATCAACACTTGAGAGTAGACTTATAGGACTTATTTTATAAAAAATGAGGTGCTAAATCCACTGGTGAAAACCGCAATGTCCTATCTGGAACCGTTTAGGAGATCGAGTAAAATGGAGAATAATATATATTTGAAAATGTGATATATAAACATTTTATTCGTTTGTACCTTTATAAACTCTTGAGAATAGACTTATAGGACTTATTTTATGTAAAATGAGGTGCTAAATCCACTGGTGAAAACCGCGATGTTCCATCTGTAACCGTTTAGTAGATTGATTAAAATGGATAATAATAGATATTTGAAAATGTGATATATAAACATTTTATTCGTTTGTACCTTTATCAACTCCTTACAGTAGACTTATAGGACTTATTTTATGTAAAATGAGGTGTTAAGTCCACTTGTGAAAACCGCGATGTCCTATCTTCACCCGTTTAGGAGATCGAGTAAAATGGAGAATAATAGATATTTGAAAATGTGATATATAAACATTTTATTCGTTTGTACCTTTATCAACTCTTGAAATTAGACTTATAGGACCTATTTTATGTAAAATGAGGTGCTAAATCCACTGGTGAAAACCGCGATGTCCTATCTTTAACCGTTTAGGAGATCGAGTAAAATAAAGAATAATAGATATTTGAAAATGTGATATATAAACATTTTATTCGTTTGTACCTTTATCAACTCTTGAGAGTAGACTTATAGGACTTATTTTATGTAAAATGAGGTGCTAAATCCGCTGGTGAAAACCGCGATGTTCTATCTGTAACCGTTTAGGAGAGCGAGTAATATAGAGAAGAATAGATATATGAAAATGTGATATATTAACATTTTATTCGTTTGTACCTTTATCAACTCCTGAGGGTAGACTTATAGGACTTATTTTAAGTAAAATGAGGTGCTAAATCCGCTGGTGAAAACCGCGATGTCCTATCTTTAACCGTTTAGGAGATCGAGTAAAATAAAGAATAATAGATATTTGAAAATGTGATATATAAATATTTTATCCGTTTGTACCTTTATCAACTCATGAGAGTAGACTTATAGGACTTATTTTAAGTAAAATGAGGTGCTAAATCCGCTGGTGAAAACCGCGATGTCCTATCTGTAACCGTTTAGGAGATCGAATAGAAAGGAAAAAATAGATATTTATAAATGATATATAAACATTTTATTCGTTTGTACCTTTATCAACTCATGAGAGTAGACTTATAGGACTTATTTTAAGTAAAATGAGGTGCTAAATCCACTGGTGAAAACCGCGATGTCCTATCTTTAACCGTTTAGGAGATCGAGTAAAATAAAGAATAATAGATATTTGAAAATGTGATATATAAACATTTTATTCGTTTGTACCTTTATCAACACTTGAGAGTAGACTTATAGGACTTATTTTTTATAAAATGAGGTGCTAAATCCACTGGTGAAAACCGCAATGTCCTATCTGGAACCATTTAGGAGATCGAGTAAAATGGAGAATAATATATATTTGAAAATGTGATATATAAACATTTTATTCGTTTGCACCTTTATCAACTTTTGAGAGTAGACTTATAGGACTATTTTATGTAAAATGAGGTGCTAAATCCACTAATGAAAACCGCGATGTCCTATGTTTAACCGTTAAGGAGATCGAGTGAAATGGAGAATAATAGATATTTGAAAATGTGATATATAAACATTTTGTTCGTTTGTGCTTTTATCAACTCTTGAGAGTAGACTTATAGGACTTATTTTATGTAAAATGAGGTGCTAAATCCACTGGTGAAAACCGCGATGTTCTATCTGTAACCGTTTAGTAGATTGATTAAAATGGATAATAATAGATATTTGAAAATGTGATATATAAACATTTTATTCGTTTGTACCTTTATCAACTCTTGAGAGTAGACTTATGGGACTTATTTTATGTAACATGAGGTGCTCAACTCACTAGTGAAAAACGCGATGTTCTATCTGTAACCGTATAGGAGATCGAGTAAAATTAAGAATAATAGATATTTGAAAATGTGATATATAAACAATTTATTCGTTTGTACCTTTATCAACTCATGAGAGTAGACTTATAGGACTTATTTTATGTAAAATGAGGTGCTAAATCCGCTGGTGAAAACCGCGATGTCCTATCTTTAACCGTTTAGAAAATCGAATAGAATGGAAGTAATAGATATTTGTAAATATGATATATAAACATTTTATTCGTTTGTACCTTTATCAACTCTTGAAATTAGACTTATAGGACTTATTTTATGTAAAATGAGGTGCTAAATCCACTGGTGAAAACCGCGATGTCCTATCTCTAACCGTTTAGGAGATCGAATAGAATGGAAAAAATAGATATTTGTAAATGTGATATATAAACATTTTATTCGTATTTACCTTTATCAACTCTTAAAAGTAGACTTATAGAGCATATATTATGTAAAATGAGGTGCTAAATCCACTTGTGAAAACCGCGATGTCCTATCTTTAACCGTTTAGGAGATCGAGTAAAATGGAAAAAATAGATATTTGTAAATGTGATATATAAACATTTTATTCGTATTTACCTTTATCAACTCTTAAAAGTAGACTTATAGAGCATATATTATGTAAAATGAGGTGCTAAATCCACTTGTGAAAACCGCGATGTCCTATCTTTAACCGTTTAGGAGATCCAGTAAAATGGAGAATAATAGATATTTGAAAATGTGATATATAAACATTTTATTCGTTTGTACCTTTATCAACTCTTGAGAGTAGACTTATAGGACTTATTTTATGTAAAATGAGGTGCTAAATCCGCTGATGAAAACCGCGATGTCCTATCTGTAACCGTTTAGGAGATCGAGTAAGATGTAGAATAATAGATATTTGAAAATGTGATATATAAACATTTTATTCGTTTGTAACTTTATCAACTCATTAGAGTAGACTTATAGTACTTATTTTATGTAAAATGTGGTGCTAAATCCACTGGTAAAACCGCGATGTCCTATCTTTAACCGTTTAGTAGATTGATTATAATGGATAATAATAGATATTTGAAAATGTGATATATAAACATTTTATTCGTTTGTACCTTTATCAACTCCCTACAGTAGACTTATAGGACTTATTTTATGTAAAATGAGGTGTTAAGTCCACTTGTGAAAACCGCGATGTCCTATCTTCACCCGTTTAGGAGATCGAGTAAAATGGAGAATAATAAATATTTGAAAATGTGATATATAAACATTTTATTCGTTTGTACCTTTATAAACTCTTGAGAATAGACTTATAGGACTTATTTTATGTAAATTGAGGTGCTAACTCCACTGGTGAAAACCGCGATGTTCCATCTGTAACCGTTTAGTAGATTGATTAAAATGGATAATAATAGATATTTGAAAATGTGATATATAAACATTTTATTCGTTTGTACCTTAATCAACTCTTAAAAGTAGACTTATAGAGCATATATTATGTAAAATGAGGTGCTAAATCCACTTGTGAAAACCGCGATGTCCTATCTTTAACCGTTTAGGAGATCGAGTAAAATGGAAAAAATAGATATTTGTAAATGTGATATATAAACATTTTATTCGTATTTACCTTTATCAACTCTTAAAAGTAGACTTATAGAGCATATATTATGTAAAATGAGGTGCTAAATCCACTTGTGAAAACCGCGATGTCCTATCTTTAACCGTTTAGGAGATCGAGTAAAATGGAGAATAATAGATATTTGAAAATGTGATATATAATCATTTTATTCGTTTGTACCTTTATCAACTCTTTAGAGTAGACTTATAGGACTTATTTTATGTAAAATGAGGTGCTAAATCCGCTGGTGAAAACCGCGATGTCCTATCTGTAACCGTTTAGAAGATCGAGTAAAATGGAGAATAATAGATATTTGAAAATGTGATATGTAAACATTTTATTCGTTTCTACCTTTATGAACTCATGAGAGTAGACTTATAGGACTTATTTTATGTAAAATAAGGTGCTAAATCCACTGGTGAAAACCGCGATGTCCTATCATTAACCGTTTAAAAGATCGAGTAAAATGGAGAATAATAGATATTTGAAAATGTGATATATAAACATTTTATTCGTTTGTACCTTTATCAACTCTTGAGAGTAGACTTATAGGACTTATTTTATGTAAAATGAGGTGCTAAATCCGCTGGTGAAAACCGCGATGTCCTATCTGTAACCGTTTAGGAGATCGAGTAAGATGTAGAATAATAGATATTTGAAAATGTGATATATAAACATTTTATTCGTTTGTACCTTTATCAACTCATTAGAGTAGACTTATGGGACTTATTTTATGTAACATGAGGTGCTCAACTCACTAGTGAAAACCGCGATGTTCTATCTGTAACCGTATAGGAGATCGAGTAAAATTAAGAATAATAGATATTTGAAAATGTGATATATAAACATTTTATTCGTTTGTACCTTTATCAACTCATGAGAGTAGACTTATAGGACTTATTTTATGTAAAATGAGGTGCTAAATCCGCTGGTGAAAACCGCGATGTCCTATCTTTAACCGTTTAGAAAATCGAATAGAATGGAAGTAATAGATATTTGTAAATATGATATATAAACATTTTATTCGTTTGTACCTTTATCAACTCTTGAAATTAGACTTATAGGACTTATTTTATGTAAAATGAGGTGCTAAATCCACTGGTGAAAACCGCGATGTCCTATCTGTAACCGTTTAGGAGATCGAATAGAATGGAAAAAATAGATATTTGTAAATGTGATATATAAACATTTTATTCGTATTTACCTTTATCAACTCTTAAAAGTAGACTTATAGAGCATATATTATGTAAAATGAGGTGCTAAATCCACTTGTGAAAACCGCGATGTCCTATCTTTAACCGTTTAGGAGATCGAGTAAAATGGAAAAAATAGATATTTGTAAATGTGATATATAAACATTTTATTCGTATTTACCTTTATCAACTCTTAAAAGTAGACTTATAGAGCATATATTATGTAAAATGAGGTGCTAAATCCACTTGTGAAAACCGCGATGTCCTATCTTTAACCGTTTAGGAGATCCAGTAAAATGGAGAATAATAGATATTTGAAAATGTGATATATAAACATTTTATTCGTTTGTACCTTTATCAACTCTTGAGAGTAGACTTATAGGACTTATTTTATGTAAAATGAGGTGCTAAATCCGCTGATGAAAACCGCGATGTCCTATCTGTAACCGTTTAGGAGATCGAGTAAGATGTAGAATAATAGATATTTGAAAATGTGATATATAAACATTTTATTCGTTTGTAACTTTATCAACTCATTAGAGTAGACTTATAGTACTTATTTTATGTAAAATGTGGTGCTAAATCCACTGGTAAAACCGCGATGTCCTATCTTTAACCGTTTAGTAGATTGATTATAATGGATAATAATAGATATTTGAAAATGTGATATATAAACATTTTATTCGTTTGTACCTTTATCAACTCCCTACAGTAGACTTATAGGACTTATTTTATGTAAAATGAGGTGTTAAGTCCACTTGTGAAAACCGCGATGTCGTATCTTCACCCGTTTAGGAGATCGAGTAAAATGGAGAATAATAAATATTTGAAAATGTGATATATAAACATTTTATTCGTTTGTACCTTTATAAACTCTTGAGAATAGACTTATAGGACTTATTTTATGTAAATTGAGGTGCTAACTCCACTGGTGAAAACCGCGATGTTCCATCTGTAACCGTTTAGTAGATTGATTAAAATGGATAATAATAGATATTTGAAAATGTGATATATAAACATTTTATTCGTTTGTACCTTTATCAACTCTTAAAAGTAGACTTATAGAGCATATATTATGTAAAATGAGGTGCTAAATCCACTTGTGAAAACCGCGATGTCCTATCTTTAACCGTTTAGGAGATCGAGTAAAATGGAAAAAATAGATATTTGTAAATGTGATATATAAACATTTTATTCGTATTTACCTTTATCAACTCTTAAAAGTAGACTTATAGAGCATATATTATGTAAAATGAGGTGCTAAATCCACTTGTGAAAACCGCGATGTCCTATCTTTAACCGTTTAGGAGATCGAGTAAAATGGAGAATAATAGATATTTGAAAATGTGATATATAATCATTTTATTCGTTTGTACCTTTATCAACTCTTTAGAGTAGACTTATAGGACTTATTTTATGTAAAATGAGGTGCTAAATCCGCTGGTGAAAACCGCGATGTCCTATCTGTAACCGTTTAGAGGATCGAGTAAAATGGAGAATAATAGATATTTGAAAATGTGATATGTAAACATTTTATTCGTTTGTACCTTTATGAACTCATGAGAGTAGACTTATAGGACTTATTTTATGTAAAATAAGGTGCTAAATCCACTGGTGAAAACCGCGATGTCCTATCATTAACCGTTTAAAAGATCGAGTAAAATGGAGAATAATAGATATTTGAAAATGTGATATATAAACATTTTATTCGTTTGTACCTTTATCAACTCTTGAGAGTAGACTTATAGGACTTATTTTATGTAAGATGAGGTGCTAAATCCGCTGGTGAAAACCGCGATGTCCTATCTGTAACCGTTTAGGAGATCGAGTAAGATGTAGAATAATAGATATTTGAAAATGTGATATATAAACATTTTATTCGTTTGTACCTTTATCAACTCATTAGAGTAGACTTATGGGACTTATTTTATGTAACATGAGGTGCTCAACTCACTAGTGAAAACCGCGATGTTCTATCTGTAACCGTATAGGAGATCGAGTAAAATTAAGAATAATAGATATTTGAAAATGTGATATATAAACATTTTATTCGTTTGTACCTTTATCAACTCATGAGAGTAGACTTATAGGACTTATTTTATGTAAAATGAGGTGCTAAATCCGCTGGTGAAAACCGCGATGTCCTATCTTTAACCGTTTAGAAAATCGAATAGAATGGAAGTAATAGATATTTGTAAATATGATATATAAACATTTTATTCGTTTGTACCTTTATCAACTCTTGAAATTAGACTTATAGGACTTATTTTATGTAAAATGAGGTGCTAAATCCACTGGTGAAAACCGCGATGTCCTATCTGTAACCGTTTAGGAGATCGAATAGAATGGAAAAAATAGATATTTGTAAATGTGATATATAAACATTTTATTCGTATTTACCTTTATCAACTCTTAAAAGCAGACTTATAGAGCATATATTATGTAAAATGAGGTGCTAAATCCACTTGTGAAAACCGCGATGTCCTATCTTTAACCGTTTAGGAGATCGAGTAAAATGGAAAAAATAGATATTTGTAAATGATATATATAAACATTTTATCCGTATTTACCTTTATCAACTCTTAAAAGTAGACTTATAGAGCATATATTATGTAAAATGAGGTGCTAAATCCACTTGTGAAAACCGCGATGTCCTATCTTTAACCGTTTAGGAGATCGAGTAAAATGGAGAATAATAGATATTTGAAAATGTGATATATAATCATTTTATTCGTTTGTACCTTTATCAACTCTTTAGAGTAGACTTATAGGACTTATTTTATGTAAAATGAGGTGCTAAATCCGCTGGTGAAAACCGCGATGTCCTATCTGTAACCGTTTAGAAGATCGAGTAAAATGGAGAATAATAGATATTTGAAAATGTGATATGTAAACATTTTATTCGTTTGTACCTTTATGAACTCATGAGAGTAGACTTATAGGACTTATTTTATGTAAAATAAGGTGCTAAATCCACTGGTGAAAACCGCGATGTCCTATCATTAACCGTTTAGAAGATCGAGTAAAATGGAGAATAATAGATATTTGAAAATGTGATATATAAACATTTTATTCGTTTGTACCTTTATCAACTCTTGAGAGTAGACTTATAGGACTTATTTTATGTAAAATGAGGTGCTAAATCCGCTGGTGAAAACCGCGATGTCCTATCTGTAACCGTTTAGGAGATCGAGTAAGATGTAGAATAATAGATATTTGAAAATATGATATATAAACATTTTATTCGTTTGTACCTTTATCAACTCATTAGAGTAGACTTATAGTACTTATTTTATGTAAAATGTGGTGCTAAATCCACTGGTAAAACCGCGATGTCCTATCTTTAACCGTTTAGTAGATTGATTAAAATGGATAATAATAGATATTTGAAAATGTGATATATAAACATTTTATTCGTTTGTACCTTTATCAACTCCCTACAGTAGACTTATAGGACTTATTTTATGTAAAATGAGGTGTTAAGTCCACTTGTGAAAACCGCGATGTCCTATCTTCACCCGTTTAGGAGATCGAGTAAAATGGAGAATAATAAATATTTGAAAATGTGATATATAAACATTTTATTCGTTTGTACCTTTATAAACTCTTGAGAATAGACTTATAGGACTTATTTTATGTAAATTGAGGTGCTAACTCCACTGGTGAAAACCGCGATGTTCCATCTGTAACCGTTTAGTAGATTGATTAAAATGGATAATAATAGATATTTGAAAATGTGATATAAAAACATTTTATTCGTTTGTACCTTTATCAACTCCTTACAGTAGACTTATAGGACTTATTTTATGTAAAATGAGGTGTTAAGTCCACTTGTGAAAACCGCGATGTCCTATCTTCACCCGTTTAGGAGATCGAGTAAAATGGAGAATAATAGATATTTGAAAATGTGATATATAAACATTTTATTCGTTTGTACCTTTATCAACTCTTGAAATTAGACTTATAGGACCTATTTTATGTAAAATGAGGTGCTAAATCCACTGGTGAAAACCGCGATGTCCTATCTTTAACCGTTTAGGAGATCGAGTAAAATAAAGAATAATAGATATTTGAAAATGTGATATATAAACATTTTATTCGTTTGTACCTTTATCAACTCTTGAGAGTAGACTTATAGGACTTATTTTATGTAAAATGAGGTGCTAAATCCGCTGGTGAAAACCGCGATGTTCTATCTGTAACCGTTTAGGAGAGCGAGTAATATAGAGAAGAATAGATATATGAAAATGTGATATATTAACATTTTATTCGTTTGTACCTTTATCAACTCCTGAGGGTAGACTTATAGGACTTATTTTAAGTAAAATGAGGTGCTAAATCCGCTGGTGAAAACCGCGATGTCCTATCTTTAACCGTTTAGGAGATCGAGTAAAATAAAGAATAATAGATATTTGAAAATGTGATATATAAATATTTTATTCGTTTGTACCTTTATCAACTCATGAGAGTAGACTTATAGGACTTATTTTAAGTAAAATAATGTGCTAAATCCGCTGGTGAAAACCGCGATGTCCTATCTGTAACCGTTTAGGAGATCGAATAGAAAGGAAAAAATAGATATTTATAAATGATATATAAACATTTTATTCGTTTGTACCTTTATCAACTCTTGAATTTAGACTTATAGGACCTATTTTATGTAAAATGAGGTGCTAAATCCACTGGTGAAAACCGCGATGTCCTATCTTTAACCGTTTAGGAGACCGAGTAAAATAAAGAATAATAGATATTTGAAAATGTGATATATAAACATTTTATTGGTTTGTACCTTTATCAACTCATGAGAGTAGACTTATAGGACTTATTTTAAGTAAAATGAGGTGCTAAATCCGCTGGTGAAAACCGCGATGTCGTATCTGTAACCGTTTAGGAGATCGAATAGAATGGAAAAATTAGATATTTGTAAATGATATATAAACATTTTATTCGTTTGTACCTTTATCAACTCTTGAAATTAGACTTATAGGACCTATTTTATGTAAAATGAGGTGCTAAATCCACTGGTGAAAACCGCGATGTCCTATCTTTAACCGTTTAGGAGATCGAGTAAAATAAAGAATAATAGATATTTGAAAATGTGATATATAAACATTTTATTCGTTTGTACCTTTATCAACACTTGAGAGTAGACTTATAGGACTTATTTTATATAAAATGAGGTGCTAAATCCACTGGTGAAAACCGCAATGTCCTATCTGGAACCGTTTAGGAGATCGAGTAAAATGGAGAATAATATATATTTGAAAATGTGATATATAAACATTTTATTCGTTTGCACCTTTATCAACTCTTGAGAGTAGACTTATAGGACTATTTTATGTAAAATGAGGTGCTAAATCCACTAATGAAAACCGCGATGTCCTATGTTTAACCGTTAAGGAGATCGAGTGAAATGGAGAATAATAGATATTTGAAAATGTGATATATAAACATTTTATTCGTTTGTACCTTTATCAACTCTTGAGAGTAGACTTATAGGACTTATTTTATTTAAAATGAGGTGCTAAATCCGCTGGTGAAAACCGCGATGTTCTATCTGTAACCGTTTAGGAGAGCGAGTAATATAGAGAATAATAGATATTTGAAAATGTGATATATAAACATTTTATTCGTATGTACCTTTATCAACTCCTGAGGGTAGACTTATAGGACTTATTTTATGTAAAATGAGGTGCTAAATTTACTGGTGAAAACCGCGATGTCCTATCATTAACCGTTTAGGAGATTGAGTAAAATGGAGAATAATAGATATTTGAAAATATAATATATAAACATTTTATTCGTTTGTACCTATATCAACTCTTGGGAGGAGACTTATAGGACTTATTTTATGTAAAATGAGGTGCTAAATCCACTGGTGAAAACCGCGATGTCCTATCTTTAACTTTTTAGGAAATCGAGTAAAATGGAGAATATTAGATATTCTCCATTGAAGATGTGATATATAAACATTTTATTCGTTTGTACCTTTATCAACTTTTGAGAGTAGACTTATAGGACTTATTTTATGTAAAATGAGGTGCTAAATCCACTGGTGAAAACCGCGATGTCCTATCTGTTACCGTTTAGAAGATCGAGTAATATGGAAAATATTAGATATTTGATATTGATATGTATATAAACATTTTGTTCGTTTGTGCCTTTATCACATCTTGAGAGTAGACTTATAGGACTTATTTTATGTAAAATGAGGTGCTAAATCCACTGGTGAAAACCGCGATGTTCTATCTGTAACCGTTTAGTAGATTGATTAAAATGGATAATAATAGATATTTGAAAATGTGATATATAAACATTTTATTCGTTTGTACCATTATCAACTCTTGAGAGTAGACTTATGGGACTTATTTTATGTAACATGAGGTGCTCAACTCACTAGTGAAAACCGCGATGTTCTATCTGTAACCGTTTAGGAGATCGAGTAAAATTAAGAATAATAGATATTTGAAAATGTGATATATAAACATTTTATTCGTTTGCACCTTTATCTACTCTTGAGAGTAGACTTATAGGACTATTTTATGTAAAATGAGGTGCTAAATCCACTAATGAAAACCGCGATGTCCTATGTTTAACCGTTAAGGAGATCGAGTGAAATGGAGAATAATAGATATTTGAAAATGTGATATATAAACATTTTATTCGTTTGTACCTTTATCAACTCTTGAGAGTAGACTTATAGGACTTATTTTATTTAAAATGAGGTGCTAAATCCGCTGGTGAAAACCGCGATGTTCTATCTGTAACCGTTTAGGAGAGCGAGTAATATAGAGAATAATAGATATTTGAAAATGTGATATATAAACATTTTATTCGTATGTACCTTTATCAACTCCTGAGGGTAGACTTATAGGACTTATTTTATGTAAAATGAGGTGCTAAATTTACTGGTGAAAATCGCGATGTCCTATCATTAACCGTTTAGGAGATTGAGTAAAATGGAGAATAATAGATATTTGAAAATATAATATATAAACATTTTATTCGTTTGTACCTATATCAACTCTTGGGAGGAGACTTATAGGACTTATTTTATGTAAAATGAGGTGCTAAATCCACTGGTGAAAACCGCGATGTCCTATCTTTAACTTTTTAGGAAATCGAGTAAAATGGAGAATATTAGATATTCTCCATTGAAGATGTGATATATAAACATTTTATTCGTTTGTACCTTTATCAACTTTTGAGAGTAGACTTATAGGACTTATTTGATGTAAAATGAGGTGCTAAATCCACTGGTGAAAACCGCGATGTCCTATCTGTTACCGTTTAGAAGATCGAGTAATATGGAAAATATTAGATATTTGATATTGATATGTATATAAACATTTTGTTCGTTTGTGCCTTTATCAAATCTTGAGAGTAGACTTATAGGACTTATTTTATGTAAAATGAGGTGCTAAATCCACTGGTGAAAACCGCGATGTTCTATCTGTAACCGTTTAGTAGATTGATTAAAATGGATAATAATAGATATTTGAAAATGTGATATATAAACATTTTATTCGTTTGTACCTTTATCAACTCTTGAGAGTAGACTTATGGGACTTATTTTATGTAACATGAGGTGCTCAACTCACTAGTGAAAACCGCGATGTTCTATCTGTAACCGTTTAGGAGATCGAGTAAAATTAAGAATAATAGATATTTGAAAATGTGATATATAAACATTTTATTCGTTTGCACCTTTATCAACTCTTGAGAGTAGACTTATAGGACTATTTTATGTAAAATGAGGTGCTAAATCCACTAATGAAAACCGCGATGTCCTATGTTTAACCGTTAAGGAGATCGAGTGAAATGGAGAATAATAGATATTTGAAAATGTGATATATAAACATTTTATTCGTTTGTACCTTTATCAACTCTTGAGAGTAGACTTATAGGACTTATTTTATTTAAAATGAGGTGCTAAATCCGCTGGTGAAAACCGCGATGTTCTATCTGTAACCGTTTAGGAGAGCGAGTAATATAGAGAATAATAGATATTTGAAAATGTGATATATAAACATTTTATTCGTATGTACCTTTATCAACTCCTGAGGGTAGACTTATAGGACTTATTTTATGTAAAATGAGGTGCTAAATTTACTGGTGGAAACCGCGATGTCCTATCATTAACCGTTTAGGAGATTGAGTATAATGGAGAATATAGATATTTGAAAATATAATATATAAACATTTTATTCGTTTGTACCTATATCAACTCTTGGGAGGAGACTTATAGGACTTATTTTATGTAAAATGAGGTGCTAAATCCACTGGTGAAAACCGCGATGTCCTATCTTTAACTTTTTAGGAAATCGAGTAAAATGGAGAATATTAGATATTCTCCATTGAAGATGTGATATATAAACATTTTATTCGTTTGTACCTTTATCAACTTTTGAGAGTAGACTTATAGGACTTATTTTATGTAAAATGAGGTGCTAAATCCACTGGTGAAAACCGCGATGTCCTATCTGTTACCGTTTAGAAGATCGAGTAATATGGAAAATATTAGATATTTGAAATTGATAAGTATATAAACATTTTGTTCGTTTGTGCCTTTATCAAATCTTGAGAGTAGACTTATAGGACTTATTTTATGTAAAATGAGGTGCTAAATCCACTGGTGAAAACCGCGATGTTCTATCTGTAACCGTTTAGTAGATTGATTAAAATGGATAATAATAGATATTTGAAAATGTGATATATAAACATTTTATTCGTTTGTACCTTTATCAACTCTTGAGAGTAGACTTATGGGACTTATTTTATGTAACATGAGGTGCTCAACTCACTAGTGAAAACCGCGATGTTCTATCTGTAACCGTTTAGGAGATCGAGTAAAATTAAGTATAATAGATATTTGAAAATGTGATATATAAACATTTTATTCGTTTGTACCTTTATCAACTCATGAGAGTAGACTTATAGGACTTATTTTATGTAAAATGAGGTGCTAAATCCGCTGGTGAAAACCGCGATGTCCTATCTTTAACCGTTTAGAAAATCGAATAGAATGGAAGTAATAGATATTTGTAAATATGATATATAAACATTTTATTCGTTTGTACCTTTATCAACTCTTGAAATTAGACTTATAGGACTTATTTTATGTAAAATGAGGTGCTAAATCCACTGGTGAAAACCGCGATGTCCTATCTGTAACCGTTTAGGAGATCGAATAGAATGGAAAAAATAGATATTTGTAAATGTGATATATAAACATTTTATTCGTATTTACCTTTATCAACTCTTAAAAGTAGACTTATAGAGCATATATTATGTAAAATGAGGTGCTAAATCCACTTGTGAAAACCGCGATGTCCTATCTTTAACCGTTTAGGAGATCGAGTAAAATGGAAAAAATAGATATTTGTAAATGTGATATATAATCATTTTATTCGTTTGTACCTTTATCAACTCTTTAGAGTAGACTTATAGGACTTATTTTATGTAAAATGAGGTGCTAAATCCGCTGGTGAAAACCGCGATGTCCTATCTGTAACCGTTTAGAAGATCGAGTAAAATAAAGAATAATAGATATTTGAGAATGTGATATGTAAACATTTTATTCGTTTGTACCTTTATGAACTCATGAGAGTAGACTTATAGGACTTATTTTATGTAAAATGAGGTGCTAAATCCGCTGGTGAAAACCGCGATGTCCTATCTGTAACCGTTTAGGTGATCGAGTAAGATGTAGAATAATAGATATTTGAAAATGTGATATATAAACATTTTATTCGTTTGTACCTTTATCAACTCATTAGAGTAGACTTATAGTACTTATTTTATGTAAAATGTGGTGCTAAATATACTGGTAAAACCGCGATGTCCTATCTTTAACCGTTTAGGAGATCGAGTAAAATAGAGAATAATTGATATTTGAAAATGTGATGTATAAACATTTCATTTGTTTGTACCATTATCAACTCTTGAGAGTAGACTTATAGGACTTATTATATGTAAAATGAGGTGCTAAATCCACTGGTGATAACCGCAAAGTTCTATCTAAAACCGTTTAGGTGATCAAGTAATATGGAGAATAATAGACATTTGAAAATGTGATATATAAACTGATTTTATGAAAAATGAGGTGCTAAGTCCACTTGTGAAAACCGCGATGTCCTATCTTCATCCGTTTAGGAGATCGAGTAAAATGGGGAATAATAGATATTTGAAAATGTGATATATAAACATTTTATTCGTTTGTACCTTTATCAACTCATTAGAGTAGACTTATAGTAATTATTTTATGTAAAATGTGGTGCTAAATCCACTGGTAAAACCGCGATGTCCTATCTTTAACCGTTTAGGAGATCGAGTAAAATGGAGAATAATAGATATTTGAAAATGTGATATATAACCATTTTATTCGTTTGTACCTTTATCAACTCTTGAGAGTAGACTTAGAAGACTTATTTTATGTAAAATGAGGTGTTAAATCCACTGGTGAAAACCGCGATGTACTATCTTTAACCGTTTAGGAGATCGAGTAAAATGGAAAATAATAGATATTTGAAAATGTGATATATAACCATTTTATTCGTTTGCACCTTTATCAACTCTTGAGAGTAGACTTATGGGACTTATTTTATGTAAAATGAGGTGCTAAATCCGCTGGTGAAAACAGCGATGTCCTATCTTTAACCGTTTAGAAAATCGAATAGGGCAGTCGATCGCTTAATATGTGCATATAGTAATGCTTTGGGACTCTGTATAAAGCTGCATATACATTATGAACCATGCGTCTTTAACAGTTTGGCTGTAACTCACATTTTTGGAATATTAGGTGTTCAACCACATGGGGCAGTCCAACGCTTAATATGTGATTATATTATTGCTTTGGGACCCTGTATAACACTACATATTCAATATGAACTGCGTGCCTACCATAGTTTGACTGTGGCTGACATTTTTGGAATATTAGGTGTTCAACCACATGGGGCAGTCCAACGTTTAATATGTGATTATATTATTTCTTTGGGACTCTGTATAAAGCTGCATATACAATAAGAACCATGCGTCTTTAACAGTTTGGCTGTAACTCACATTTTTGGAATATTAGGTGTTCAACAGCATGGGGCAGTCCAACGCTTAATATGTAAGTATAGTGATGTTTTGGGACTTTGTTGAACGCCTCATATTCAATATGAACAGCGTGCCTACCATAGTTTGGCTGTAGCTGACATTTTTGGAATATTAGGTGTTTAACAATATGGGGCAGTCCAACGCTTAATATGTAAGTATAGTGATGTTTTGGGACTTTGTTGAACGCCTCATATTCAATATGAACTGCGTGCCTACCATAGTTTGGTTGTGGCTGACTCTGTATAGCGCCTCATATTCCATATGAACTGTGTGAGTACGATAGTTTGGCTGTATCTGACATCTTTGAAATATTAGGTGTTTAACAATATGGGGCAGTCCAACGCTTAATATGTGAGTATAGTGATGTTTTGGGACTCTGTTCAACTCCTCATATTCAATATGAACTGTGTGCCTACGATAGTATGGCTGACATTTTTGGAATATTAGATGTTCAACCACATGGGGCAGTCCAACACTTAATATGTGATTATATTATTGCTTTGGGACTCTGTATAACACTACATATTCAATATGAACTGCGTGCTTACCATAGTTTGGCTGTGGCTGACATTTTTGGAATATTAGATGTTCAACCACATGGGGCAGTCCAACGCTTAATATGTGATTATATTATTGCTTTGGGACTCTGTATAACGCTGCATATACAATATTAACTCTGCGCCTACGATAGTATGGCAGTAACTGACATTTTTGGAATATTTGGTGTTCAACATTATGGGGCAGTCCAACGCTTAATATGTGAGTATAGTGATGTTTTGGGACTTTGTTGAACGCCTCATATTCAATATGAACTGTGTGCCTACGATAGTATGGCTGTAAGTGACATTTTTGGAATATTAGGTGTTCAACCACATGGGGTAGTCCAACGCTTAATATGTGATTATATTATTGCTTTGGGACTCTGTATAACGCTGCATATACAATATGAACCATGTGCCTCTAACAGTTTGGCTGTAACTGACATTTTTGGAATATTAGGTGTTCAACCACATGGGGCAGTCCAACGCTTAATATGTGATTATATTATTGCTTTGGGACTCTGTATAAAGCTGCATATACAATATGAACCATGCGTCTTTAACAGTTTGGCTGTGACTCACATTTTTGGAATATTAGGTGTTCAACCACCTGGGGCAGTCCAACGCTTAATAAGTGAGTATAGTGATGTTTTGGGACTTTGTTGAACGCCTCATATTCAATATGAACTGTGTGCCTACGATAGTATGGCTGTAACTGACATTTTTGGAATATTAGGTGTTCAACCACATGGGGCAGTCCAAGGCTTAATATGTGATTTTATTATTGCTTTGGGACTCTGTATAAAGCTGCATATACAATATGAACCATGCGTCTTTAACAGTATGGCTGTAACTCACTTTTTTGGAATATTAGATGTTCAACCACATGGGGCAGTTTAACGCTTAATATGTGATTATATTATTGCTTTGGGACTCTGTATAACACTACATATTCAATATGAACTGCGTGCCTACCATAGTTTGGCTGTAGCAGATATTTTTGGAATATTAGGTGTTCAACATTATGGGGCGGTCCAACGCTTAATATGTGATTATATTAATGCTTTAGGACTCTGTATAAAGCTGCATATACAATATGAACCATGTGTCTCTAACAGTTTGGCTGTAACTCACATTTTTGGAATATTAGGTGTTCAACCGCATGGGGCAGTCTAACGCTTAATATGTGATTATATTATTGCTTTGGGACTCTGTATAACACTACATATTCAATATGAACTGCGTGCCTACCATAGTTTGGCTGTAGCTGACATTTTTGGAATATTAGGTGTTCAACATTATGGGGCGGTCCAACGCTTAATATGTGATTATATTAATGCTTTAGGACTCTGTATAAAGCTGCATATACAATATGAACCATGTGTCTCTAACAGTTTGGCTGTAACTTAAATTTTTAAAATATTAGGTGTTCAACCACATGGGGCAGTCCAGCGCTTAACATGTGTATATAGTGATGCTTTGAAACTCTGTTGAACGCCTTATATTCCATATGAACTGTGTGAGTACGATAGTATGGCTGTAACTGACATTTTTGGAATATTAGATGTTCAACCACATGGGGCAGTCCAACGCTTAATATGTGATTATATTATTGCTTTGGGACTCTGTATAACGCTGCATATACAATATTAACTCTGCGCCTACGATAGTATGGCAGTAACTGACATTTTTGGAATATTTGGTGTTCAACATTATGGGGCAGTCCAACGCTTAATATGTGAGTATAGTGATGTTTTGGGACTTTGTTGAACGCCTCATATTCAATATGAACTGTGTGCCTACGATAGTATGGCTGTAAGTGACATTTTTGGAATATTAGGTGTTCAACCACATGGGGTAGTCCAACGCTTAATATGTGATTATATTATTGCTTTGGGACTCTGTATAACGCTGCATATACAATATGAACCATGTGCCTCTAACAGTTTGGCTGTAACTGACATTTTTGGAATATTAGGTGTTCAACCACATGGGGCAGTCCAACGCTTAATATGTGATTATATTATTGCTTTGGGACTCTGTATAAAGCTGCATATACAATATGAACCATGCGTCTTTAACAGTTTGGCTGTGACTCACATTTTTGGAATATTAGGTGTTCAACCACCTGGGGCAGTCCAACGCTTAATAAGTGAGTATAGTGATGTTTTGGGACTTTGTTGAACGCCTCATATTCAATATGAACTGTGTGCCTACGATAGTATGGCTGTAACTGACATTTTTGGAATATTAGGTGTTCAACCACATGGGGCAGTCCAAGGCTTAATATGTGATTTTATTATTGCTTTGGGACTCTGTATAAAGCTGCATATACAATATGAACCATGCGTCTTTAACAGTTTGGCTGTAACTCACTTTTTTGGAATATTAGATGTTCAACCACATGGGGCAGTTTAACGCTTAATATGTGATTATATTATTGCTTTGGGACTCTGTATAACACTACATATTCAATATGAACTGCGTGCCTACCATAGTTTGGCTGTAACTGATATTTTTGGAATATTAGGTGTTCAACATTATGGGGCGGTCCAACGCTTAATATGTGATTATATTAATGCTTTAGGACTCTGTATAAAGCTGCATATACAATATGAACCATGTGTCTCTAACAGTTTGGCTGTAACTCACATTTTTGGAATATTAGGTGTTCAACCGCATGGGGCAGTCTAACGCTTAATATGTGCATATTGTGATGCTTTGGGACTCTGTTGAACGCCTCATATTCCATATGAACTGTGTGAGTACGATAGTTTGGCTGTATCTGACATTTTTGAAATATTAGGTGTTTAACATAATGGGGCAGTCCAACGCTTAATATGTGATTATATTATTGCTTTGGGACTCTGTATAACACTACATATTCAATATGAACTGCGTGCCTACCATAGTTTGGCTGTAGCTGACATTTTTGGAATATTAAGTGTTCAACAATATGGGGCGGTCCAACGCTTAATATGTGATTATATTAATGCTTTAGGACTCTGTATAAAGCTGCATATACAATATGAACCATGTGTCTCTAACAGTTTGGCTGTAACTCACATTTTTAAAATATTAGGTGTTCAACCACATGGGGCAGTCCAACGCTTAATATGTGTATATAGTGATGCTTTGGGACTCTGTTGAACGCCTTATATTCCATATGAACTGTGTGAGTACAATAGTTTGGCTGAAACTGACATTTTTGGAATATTTGGTGTTCAACATCATGGGGCAGTCCAGCGCTTAATATGTGATTATATTATTGCTTTGGGACTCTGTATAACACTACATATTCAATATGAACTGCGTGCCTACCATAGTTTGGCTGTAGCTGACATTTTTGGAATATTAGGTGTTCAACATTATGGGGCGGTCCAACGCTTAATATGTGATTATATTAATGCTTTAGGACTCTGTATAAAGCTGCATATACAATATGAACCATGTGTCTCTAACAGTTTGGCTGTAACTCACATTTTTGGAATATTAGGTGTTCAACCGCATGGGGCAGTCTAACGCTTAATATGTGCATATTGTGATGCTTTGGGACTCTGTTGAACGCCTCATATTCCATATGAACTGTGTGAGTACGATAGTTTGGCTGTATCTGACATTTTTGAAATATTAGGTGTTTAACATAATGGGGCAGTCCAACGCTTAATATGTGATTATATTATTGCTTTGGGACTCTGTATAACACTACATATTCAATATGAACTGCGTGCCTACCATAGTTTGGCTGTAGCTGACATTTTTGGAATATTAAGTGTTCAACAATATGGGGCGGTCCAACGCTTAATATGTGATTATATTAATGCTTTAGGACTCTGTATAAAGCTGCATATACAATATGAACCATGTGTCTCTAACAGTTTGGCTGTAACTCACATTTTTAAAATATTAGGTGTTCAACCACATGGGGCAGTCCAACGCTTAATATGTGTATATAGTGATGCTTTGGGACTCTGTTGAACGCCTTATATTCCATATGAACTGTGTGAGTACAA
Source organism: Silvanus unidentatus (assembly GCA_963930825.1). Lineage (NCBI taxonomy): Eukaryota > Metazoa > Arthropoda > Insecta > Coleoptera > Silvanidae > Silvanus > Silvanus unidentatus. The sequence goes on along the minus strand of OZ005760.1, from coordinate 11,520,199 downwards.
TAGTTTGGCTGAAACTGACATTTTTGGAATATTTGGTGTTCAACATCATGGGGCAGTCCAGCGCTTAATATGTGATTATATTATTGCTTTGGGACTCTGTATAACACTACATATTCAATATGAACTGCGTGCCTACCATAGTTTGGCTGTAGCTGACATTTTTGGAATATTAGGTGTTCAACATTATGGGGCGGTCCAACGCTTAATATGTGATTATATTAATGCTTTAGGACTCTGTATAAAGCTGCATATACAATATGAACCATGTGTCTCTAACAGTTTGGCTGTAACTCACATTTTTGGAATATTAGGTGTTCAACCGCATGGGGCAGTCTAACGCTTAATATGTGCATATTGTGATGCTTTGGGACTCTGTTGAACGCCTCATATTCCATATGAACTGTGTGAGTACGATAGTTTGGCTGTATCTGACATTTTTTAAATATTAGGTGTTTAACCATATGGGGCAGTCCAACGCTTAATATGTGAGTATAGTGATGTTTTGGGACTCTGTTCAACTCCTCATATTCAATATGAACTGTGTGCCTACGATAGTATGGCTGACATTTTTGGAATATTAGATGTTCAACCACATGGGGCAGTCCAACGCTTAATATGTGATTATATTATTGCTTTGGGACTCAGTATAACACTACACATTCAATATGAACTGCGTGCCTACCATAGTTTGGCTGTAGCTGACATTTTTGGAATATTAAGTGTTCAACAATATGGGGCGGTCCAACGCTTAATATGTGATTATATTAATGCTTTAGGACTCTGTATAAAGCTGCATATACAATATGAACCATGTGTCTCTAACAGTTTGGCTGTAACTTAAATTTTTAAAATATTAGGTGTTCAACCACATGGGGCAGTCCAGCGCTTAACATGTGTATATAGTGATGCTTTGGGACTCTGTTGAACGCCTTATATTCCATATGAACTGTGTGAGTACGATAGTATGGCTGTAACTGACATTTTTGGAATATTAGGTGTTCAACCACATGGGGCAGTCCAACGCTTAATATGTGATTATATTATTGCTTTGGGACTCTGTATAACGCTTCATATACAATATGAACCATGTGTCTCTAACAGTTTGGCTGTAACTCACATTTTTGGAATATTAGGTGTTCAACCACATGGGGCAGTCCAACGCTTAATATGTGCATATTGTGATGTTTTGGGACTCTGTTGAACGCCTCATATTCCATATGAACTGTGTGAGTACGATAGTTTGGCTGTATCTGACATTTTTTAAATATTAGGTGTTTAACCATATGGGGCAGTCCAACGCTTAATATGTGAGTATAGTGATGTTTTGGGACTCTGTTCAACTCCTCATATTCAATATGAACTGTGTGCCTACGATAGTATGGCTGACATTTTTGGAATATTAGATGTTCAACCACATGGGGCAGTCCAACGCTTAATATGTGATTATATTATTGCTTTGGGACTCAGTATAACACTACACATTCAATATGAACTGCGTGCCTACCATAGTTTGGCTGTAGCTGACATTTTTGGAATATTAAGTGTTCAACAATATGGGGCGGTCCAACGCTTAATATGTGATTATATTAATGCTTTAGGACTCTGTATAAAGCTGCATATACAATATGAACCATGTGTCTCTAACAGTTTGGCTGTAACTTAAATTTTTAAAATATTAGGTGTTCAACCACATGGGGCAGTCCAGCGCTTAACATGTGTATATAGTGATGCTTTGGGACTCTGTTGAACGCCTTATATTCCATATGAACTGTGTGAGTACGATAGTATGGCTGTAACTGACATTTTTGGAATATTAGGTGTTCAACCACATGGGGCAGTCCAACGCTTAATATGTGATTATATTATTGCTTTGGGACTCTGTATAACGCTTCATATACAATATGAACCATGTGTCTCTAACAGTTTGGCTGTAACTCACATTTTTGGAATATTAGGTGTTCATCCGCATGGGGCAGTCCAACGCTTAATATGTGCATATTGTGATGCTTTGGGACTTTGTTGAACGCTTCATATTCCATATGAACTGTGTGAGTACGATAGTATGGCTGTAACTGACATTTTTGGAATATTAGGTGTTCAACCACTTGGTCTTTAACAGTTTGGCTGTAACTCACATTTTTGGAATATTAGGTGTTCAACCACATGGGGCAGTCCAACGCTTAATATGTGATTATATTATTGCTTTGGGACTCTGTATAAAGCTGCATATTCAATATGAACCATGTGTCTCTAACAGTTTGGCTGTAACTCACATTTTTGGAATATTAGGTGTTCAACATTATGGGGCGGTCCAACGCTTAATATGTGATTATATTAATGCTTTAGGACTCTGTATAAAGCTGCATATACAATATGAACCATGTGTCTCTAACAGTTTGGCTGTAACTCACATTTTTGGAATATTAGGTGTTCAACATTATGGGGCGGTCCAACGCTTAATATGTGATTATATTAATGCTTTAGGACTCTGTATAAAGCTGCATATACAATATGAACCATGTGTCTCTAACAGTTTGGCTGTAACTCACATTTTTGGAATATTAGGTGTTCAACCGCATGGGGCAGTCCAACGCCTAATATGTTATTATAATATTGCTTTGGGACTCTGTATAAAGCTGCATATACAATATGAACCATGCGTCTTTAACAGTTTGGCTGTAACTCACATTTTTGGAATATTAGGTGTTCAACCACATGGGGCAGTCCAACGCTTAATATGTGAGTATAGTGATGTTTTGGGACTTTGTTGAACGCCTCATATTCAATATGAACTGTGTGCCTACGATAGTATGGCTGTAACTGACATTTTTGTAATATTAGGTGTTCAACCACATGGGGCAGTCCAACGCTTAATATGTGCATATAGTGATGCTTTGGGACTCGGTTAAACGCCTCATATTCCATATGAACTGTGTGAGTCCGATAGTTTGGCTGTAACTGACATTTTTGGAATATTTGGTGTTCAACATTATCGGGCAGTCCAACGCTTAATATGTGAGTATAGTGATGTTTTGGGACTTTGTTGAAGGCCTCATATTCAATATGAACTGTGTGCCTACGATAGTATGGCTGTAACTGACATTTTTGGAATATTAGGTGTTCAACCACATGGGGCAGTCCAACGCCTAATATGTGATTATAATATTGCTTTGGGACTCTGTATAAAGCTGCATATACAATATGAACCATGCGTCTTTAACAGTTTGGCTGTAACTCACATTTTTGGAATATTAGGTGTTCAACCACATGGGGCAGTCCAACGCTTAATATGTGAGTATAGTGATGTTTTGGGACTTTGTTGAACGCCTCATATTCAATATGAACTGTGTGCCTACGATAGTATGGCTGTAACTGACATTTTTGGAATATTAGGTGTTCAACCACATGGGGCAGTCCAACGCTTAATATGTGCATATAGTGATGCTTTGGGACTCGGTTAAACGCCTCATATTCCATATGAACTGTGTGAGTCCGATAGTTTGGATGTAACTGACATTTTTGGAATATTTGGTGTTCAACATTATGGGGCAGTCCAACGCTTAATATGTGAGTATAGTGATGTTTTGGGACTTTGTTGAACGCCTCATATTCAATATGAACTGTGTGCCTACGATAGTATGGCTGTAACTGACATTTTTGGAATATTAGGTGTTCAACCACTTGGGGCAGTCCAACGCTTAATATGTGATTATATTATTGCTTTGGGACTCTGTATAACGCTGCATATACAATATGAACCATGTGCCTCTAACAGTTTGGCTGTAACTGACATTTTTGGAATATTAGGTGTTCAACCACATCGGGCGGTCCAACGCTTAATATGTGCATATTGTGATGCTTTGGGAGTCTGTTGAACGCCTCATATTCCATATGAACTGTGTGAGTACGATAGTTTGGCTGTATCTGACATTTTTGAAATATTTGGTGTTTAACCATATGGGGCAGTCCAACGCTTAATATGTGAGTATAGTGATGTTTTGGGACTCTGTTCAACTCCTCATATTCAATATGAACTGTGTGCCTACGATAGTATGTCTGACATTTTTGGAATATTTGGTGTTCAACATTATGGGGCAGTCCATCGCTTAATATATGATTATATTAATGCTTTAGGACTCTGTATAACGCTGCATATACAATATGAACCATGTGCCTCTAACAGTTTGGCTGTAACTGACATTTTTGGAATATTAGGTGTTCAACCACATGAAGCAGTCCAACGCTTAATATGTGATTATATTATTGCCTTGGGACTTTGTTCAACGCCTCATATTCCATATGAACTGTGTGAGTCCGATAGTTTGGCTGTAACTGACATTTTTGGAATATTTGGTGTTCAACATTATTGGGCAGTCCAACGCATAATATGTGAGTATAGTGATGTTTTGGGACATTGTTGAACGCCTCATATTCAATATGAACTGTGTGCCTACGATAGTATGGCTGTAACTGACATTTTTGGAATATTAGGAGTTCAACCACATGGGGCAGTCCAACGCTTAATATGTGAATATATTATTGCTTTGGGACTCTGTATAAAGCTGCATATACAATATGAACCATGCGTCTTTAACAGTTTGGCTGTAACTCACATTTTTGGAATATTAGGTGTTCAACCACATGGGGCAGTCCAACGCTTAATATGTGAGTATAGTGATGTTTTGGGACTTTGTTGAACGCCTCATATTCAATATGAACTGTGTGCCTACGATAGTATGGCTGTAACTGACATTTTTGGAATATTAGGTGTTCAACCACATGGGGCAGTCCAACGCTTAATATGTGCATATAGTGATGCTTTGGGACTCGGTTAAACGCCTCATATTCCATATGAACTGTGTGAGTCCGATAGTTTGGATGTAACTGACATTTTTGGAATATTTGGTGTTCAACATTATGGGGCAGTCCAACGCTTAATATGTGAGTATAGTGATGTTTTGGGACTTTGTTGAACGCCTCATATTCAATATGAACTGTGTGCCTACGATAGTATGGCTGTAACTGACATTTTTGGAATATTAGGTGTTCAACCACTTGGGGCAGTCCAACGCTTAATATGTGATTATATTATTGCTTTGGGACTCTGTATAACGCTGCATATACAATATGAACCATGTGCCTCTAACAGTTTGGCTGTAACTGACATTTTTGGAATATTAGGTGTTCAACCACATCGGGCGGTCCAACGCTTAATATGTGCATATTGTGATGCTTTGGGAGTCTGTTGAACGCCTCATATTCCATATGAACTGTGTGAGTACGATAGTTTGGCTGTATCTGACATTTTTGAAATATTTGGTGTTTAACCATATGGGGCAGTCCAACGCTTAATATGTGAGTATAGTGATGTTTTGGGACTCTGTTCAACTCCTCATATTCAATATGAACTGTGTGCCTACGATAGTATGTCTGACATTTTTGGAATATTTGGTGTTCAACATTATGGGGCAGTCCATCGCTTAATATATGATTATATTAATGCTTTAGGACTCTGTATAACGCTGCATATACAATATGAACCATGTGCCTCTAACAGTTTGGCTGTAACTGACATTTTTGGAATATTAGGTGTTCAACCACATGAAGCAGTCCAACGCTTAATATGTGATTATATTATTGCCTTGGGACTTTGTTCAACGCCTCATATTCCATATGAACTGTGTGAGTCCGATAGTTTGGCTGTAACTGACATTTTTGGAATATTTGGTGTTCAACATTATTGGGCAGTCCAACGCATAATATGTGAGTATAGTGATGTTTTGGGACATTGTTGAACGCCTCATATTCAATATGAACTGTGTGCCTACGATAGTATGGCTGTAACTGACATTTTTGGAATATTAGGAGTTCAACCACATGGGGCAGTCCAACGCTTAATATGTGAATATATTATTGCTTTGGGACTCTGTATAAAGCTGCATATACAATATGAACCATGCGTCTTTAACAGTTTGGCTGTAACTCACATTTTTGGAATATTAGGTGTTCAACCACATGGGGCAGTCCAACGCTTAATATGTGATTATATTATTGCTTTGGGACTCTGTATAACGCTGCGTATACAATATGAACCATGTGCCTCTAACAGTTTGGCTGTAACTGACACTTTTGGAATATTAGGTGTTCAACCACATGGGGCAGTCCATCGCTTAATATGTGCATATAGTGATGCTTTAGGACTCGGTTGAACGCCTCATATTCCATATGAACTGTGTGAGTCCGATAGTTTGGCTGTAACTGACATTTTTGTAATATTTGGTGTTCAACATTATGGGGCAGTCCAACGCTTAATATGTGAGTATAGTGATATTTTGGGACTTTGTTGAACGCCTCATATTCAATATGAACTGTGTGCCTACGATAGTATGGCTGTAACTGACATTTTTGGAATATTAGGTGTTCAACCACATGGGGCAGTCCAACGCCTATTATGTGATTATATTATTGCTTTGGGACTCTGTATAAAGCTGCATATACAATATGAACCATGCGTCTTTAACAGTTTGGCTGTAACTCACATTTTTGGAATATTAGGTGTTCAACCACATGGGGCAGTCCAACGCTTAATATGTGCATATAGTGATGCTTTAGGACTCGGTTGAACGCCTCATATTCCATATGAACTGTGTGAGTCCGATAGTTTGGCTGTAACTGACATTTTTGGAATATTTGGTGTTCAACATTATGGGGCAGTCCAACGCTTAATATATGATTATATTAATGCTTTAGGACTCTGTATAACGCTGCATATACAATATGAACCATGTGCCTCTAACAGTTTGGCTGTAACTGACATTTTTGGAATATTAGGTGTTCAACCACATGAAGCAGTCCAACGCTTAATATGTGATTATATTATTGCCTTGGGACTTTGTTCAACGCCTCATATTCCATATGAACTGTGTGAGTCCGATAGTTTGGCTGTAACTGACATTTTTGGAATATTTGGTGTTCAACATTATTGGGCAGTCCAACGCATAATATGTGAGTATAGTGATGTTTTGGGACATTGTTGAACGCCTCATATTCAATATGAACTGTGTGCCTACGATAGTATGGCTGTAACTGACATTTTTGGAATATTAGGAGTTCAACCACATGGGGCAGTCCAACGCTTAATATGTGAATATATTATTGCTTTGGGACTCTGTATAAAGCTGCATATACAATATGAACCATGCGTCTTTAACAGTTTGGCTGTAACTCACATTTTTGGAATATTAGGTGTTCAACCACATTTGGCAGTCCAACGCTTAATATGTGATTATATTATTGCTTTGGGACTCTGTATAACGCTGCGTATACAATATGAACCATGTGCCTCTAACAGTTTGGCTGTAACTGACACTTTTGGAATATTAGCTGTTCAACCACATGGGGCAGTCCATCGCTTAATATGTGCATATAGTGATGCTTTAGGACTCGGTTGAACGCCTCATATTCCATATGAACTGTGTGAGTCCGATAGTTTGGCTGTAACTGACATTTTTGTAATATTTGGTGTTCAACATTATGGGGCAGTCCAACGCTTAATATGTGAGTATAGTGATATTTTGGGACTTTGTTGAACGCCTCATATTCAATATGAACTGTGTGCCTACGATAGTATGGCTGTAACTGACATTTTTGGAATATTAGGTGTTCAACCACATGGGGCAGTCCAACGCCTAATATGTGATTATATTATTGCTTTGGGACTCTGTATAAAGCTGCATATACAATATGAACCATGCGTCTTTAACAGTTTGGCTGTAACTCACATTTTTGGAATATTAGGTGTTCAACCACATGGGGCAGTCCAACGCTTAATATGTGCATATAGTGATGCTTTAGGACTCGGTTGAACGCCTCATATTCCATATGAACTGTGTGAGTCCGATAGTTTGGCTGTAACTGACATTTTTGGAATATTTGGTGTTCAACATTATGGGGCAGTCCAACGCTTAATATGTGAGTATAGTGATGTTTTGGGACTTTGTTGAACGCCTCATATTCCATATCAACTGAGTGAGTCCGATAGTATGGCTGTAACTGACATTTTTGGAATATTAGGTGTTCAACCACATGGGGCAGTCCAACGCTTAATATGTGATTATATTATTCCTTTGGGACTCTGTATAACGCTGCGTATACAATATGAACCATGTGCCTCTAACAGTTTGGCTGTAACTGTCACTTTTGGAATATTAGGTGTTCAACCACATGGGGCAGTCCATCGCTTAATATGTGCATATAGTGATGCTTTAGGACTCGGTTGAACGCCTCATATTCCATATGAACTGTGTGAGTCCGATAGTTTGGCTGTAACTGACATTTTTGTAATATTTGGTGTTCAACATTATGGGGCAGTCCAACGCTTAATATGTGAGTATAGTGATATTTTGGGACTTTGTTGAACGCCTCATATTCAATATGAACTGTGTGCCTACGATAGTATGGCTGTAACTGACATTTTTGGAATATTAGGTGTTCAACCACATGGGGCAGTCCAACGCCTAATATGTGATTATATTATTGCTTTGGGACTCTGTATAAAGCTGCATATACAATATGGACCATGCGTCTTTAACAGTTTGGCTGTAACTCACATTTTTGGAATATTAGGTGTTCATCCACATGGGGCAGTTCAACGCTTAATATGTGATTATATTATTGCTTTGGGACTCTATATAACACTACATATTCAATATGAACTGCGTGCCTACCATAGTTTGGCTGTAGCTGATATTTTTGGAATATTAGGTGTTCAACATTATGGGGCGGTCCAACGCTTAAAATGTGATTATATTAATGCTTTAGGACTCTGTATAAAGCTGCATATACAATATGAACCATGTGTCTCTAAATGTTTGGCTGTAACTCACATTTTTGGAATATTAGGTGTTCAACCACAAGGGGCAGTTCAACGCTTAATATGTGATTATATTATTGCTTTGGGACTTTGTTTAACGCCTCATATTCCATATGAACTGTGTGAGTCCGATAGTATGGCTGTAACTGACATTTTTGGAATATTAGGTGTTCAACCACATGGGGCAGTCCAACGCTTAATATGTGATTATATTATTGCTTTGGGACTCTGTATAAAGCTGCATATACAATATGAACTATGTGTCTCTAACAGTTTGGCTGTAACTCACATTTTTGGAATATTAGGTGTTCAACCACATCGGGCGGTCCAACGCTTAATATGTGCATATTGTGATGCTTTGGGACTCTGTTGAACGCCTCATATTCCATATGAACTGTGTGAGTACGATAGTTTGGCTGTATCTGACATTTTTGAAATATTTGGTGTTTAACCATATGGGGCAGTCCAACGCTTAATATGTGAGTATAGTGATGTTTTGGGACTTTGTTGAACGCCTCATATTCAATATGAACTGTGTGCCTACGATAGTATGGCTGTAACTGACATTTTTGGAATATTAGGTGTTCAACCACTTGGGGCAGTCCAACGCTTAATATGTGATTATATTATTGCTTTGGGACTCTGTATAACGCTGCATATACAATATGAACCATGTGCCTCTAACAGTTTGGCTGTAACTGACATTTTTGGAATATTAGGTGTTCAACATTATGGGGCGGTCCAACGCTTAATATGTGATTTTATTAATGCTTTAGGACTCTGTATAAAGCTGCATATACAATATGAACTATGTGTCTCTAACAGTTTGGCTGTAACTCACATTTTTGGAATATTAGGTGTTCAACCACATCGGGCGGTCCAACGCTTAATATGTGCATATTGTGATGCTTTGGGACTCTGTTGAACGCCTCATATTCCATATGAACTGTGTGAGTCCGATAGTTTGGCTGTAACTGACATTTTTGGAATATTTGGTGTTCAACATTATTGGGCAGTCCAACGCATAATATGTGAGTATAGTGATGTTTTGGGACATTGTTGAACGCCTCATATTCAATATGAACTGTGTGAGTCCGATAGTATGGCTGTAACTGACATTTTTGGAATATTAGGTGTTCAACCACATGGGGCAGTCCAACGCTTAATATGTGATTATATTATTGCTTTGGGACTTTGTTTAACGCCTCATATTCCATATGAACTGTGTGAGTCCGATAGTATGGCTGTAACTGACATTTTTGGAATATTAGGTGTTCAACCACATGGGGTAGTTTAACGCTTAATATGTGATTATATTATTGCTTTGGGACTCTGTATAAAGCTGCATATACAATATGAACCATGCGTCGTTAACAGTTTGGCTGTAACTCACATTATTGGAATATTAGGTGTTCAACCACATGGGGCAGTCCAACGCTTAATATGTGATTATATTATTGCTTTGGGACTCTGTATAACACTTCATATTCAATATGAACTGCGTGCCTACCATAGTTTAGCTGTAGCTGACATTTTTGGAATATTAGGTGTTCAACATTATGGGGCGGTCCAACGCTTAATATGTGATTTTATTAATGCTTTAGGACTCTGTATAAAGCTGCATATACAATATGAACTATGTGTCTCTAACAGTTTGGCTGTAACTCACATTTTTGGAATATTAGGTGTTCAACCGCATGGGGCAGTCCAACGCTTAATATGTGCATATTGTGATGCTTTGGGACTCTGTTGAACGCCTCATATTCCATATGAACTGTGTGAGTACGATAGTTTGGCTGTATCTGACATTCTTGGAATATTAGGTGTTTAACCATATGGGGCAGTCCAACGCTTAATATGTGCATATAGTAATGCTTTAAGACTCTGTATAGCGCCTCATATTCAATATGAAATGTGTGTCTACGATAGTTTGGCTGTAACTGACATTTTTGGAATATAAGGTGTTCAATATTATGGGGCAGTCTAACGCTTAATATGTAAGTATAGTGATGTTTTGGGACTCAGTAAATCGCCTCATATTCAATATGAACTGCGTGCCTACCATAGTTTGGCTGTAGCTGACATTTTTGGAATATTAAGTGTTTAACAATATGGGGCAGTTCAACGCTTAATATGTGATTATATTATTGCTTTGGGACTTTGTTTAACGCCTCATATTCCATATGAACTGTGTGAGTACGATAGTTTGGCTGTATCTGACATTCTTGAAATATTAGGTGTTCAACCGCATGGGGCAGCCCAACGCATAATATGTGAGTATAGTGATGTTTTGGGACTCTGTTCAACTCCTCGTATTCAATATGAACTGTGTGCCTACGATAGTATGGCTGACATTTTTGGAATATTAGGTGTTCAACAACATGGGGCAGTCCAACGCTTAATATGTGATTATATTAATGTTTTAGGACTCTGTATAACGCTGCATATACAATATGAACCATGTGCCTCTAACAGTTTGGCTGTAACTGACATTTTTGGAATATTAGGTGTTCAACCACATGAAGCAGTCCAACGCTTAATATGTGATTATATTATTGCCTTGGGACTTTGTTTAACGCCTCATATTCCATATGAACTGTGTGAGTCCGATAGTTTGGCTGTAACTGACATTTTTGGAATATTTGGTGTTCAACATTATGGGGCATTCCAACGCATAATATGTGAGTATAGTGATGTTTTGGGACATTGTTGAACGCCTCATATTCAATATGAACTGTGTGCCTACGATAGTATGGCTGTAACTGACATTTTTGGAATATTAGGAGTTCAACCACATGGGGCAGTCCAACGCTTAATATGTGAATATATTATTGCTTTAGGACTCTGTATAAAGCTGCATATACAATATGAACCATGCGTCTTGAACAGTTTGGCTGTAACTCACATTTTTGGAATATTAGGTGTTCAACCACATGGGGCAGTCCATCGCTTAATATGTGCATATAGTGATGCTTTAGGACTCGGTTGAACGCCTCATATTCCATATGAACTGTGTGAGTCCGATAGTTTGGCTGTAACTGACATTTTTGTAATATTTGGTGTTCAACATTATGGGGCAGTCCAACGCTTAATATGTGAGTATAGTGATATTTTGGGACTTTGTTGAACGCCTCATATTCAATATGAACTGTGTGCCTACGATAGTATGGCTGTAACTGACATTTTTGGAATATTAGGTGTTTAACCATATGGGGCAGTCCAACGCTTAATATGTGCATATAGTAATGCTTTAAGACTCTGTATAGCGCCTCATATTCAATATGAAATGTGTGTCTACGATAGTTTGGCTGTAACTGACATTTTTGGAATATTAGGTGTTCAATATTATGGGGCAGTCTAACGCTTAATATGTAAGTATAGTGATGTTTTGGGACTCAGTAAATCGCCTCATATTCAATATGAACTGCGTGCCTACCATAGTTTGGCTGTAGCTGACATTTTTGGAATATTAAGTGTTTAACAATATGGGGCGGTCCCACGCTTAATATGTGATTATTTTAATGCTTTAGGACTCTGTATAAAGCTGCATATACAATATGAACCATGAGTCTCTAACAGTTTGGCTGTAACTGACATTTTTGGAATATTAGGTGTTCAACCACATGGGGCAGTTCAACGCTTAATATGTGATTATATTATTGCTTTGGGACTTTGTTTAACGCCTCATATTCCATATGAACTGTGTGAGTCCGATAGTATGGCTGTAGTTGTCATTTTTGGAATATTAGGTGTTCAACCTCATGGGGCAGTCCAACGCTTAATATGTGCATATTGTGATGCATTGGGACTCTGTTGAACGCCTCATATTCCATATGAACTGTGTGAGTACGATAGTTTGGCTGTATCTGACATTTTTGAAATATTAGGTGTTCAACCGCATGGGGCAGTCCAACGCTTAATATGTGCATATTGTGATGCATTGGGACTCTGTTGAACGCCTCATATTCCATATGAACTGTGTGAGTACGATAGTTTGGCTGAAACTGACATTTTTGGAATATTAGGTGTTCAACAATATGGGGCAGTCCAACGCTTAATATGTGAGTATAGTGATGTTTTGGGACTCTGTTGAACGCCTCACATTTCATATGAACTGTGTGAGTACGATAGTATGACTGTAACTGGCATTTTTGAAATATTAGGTGTTTAACCATATGGGGCAGTCCAACGCTTAATATGTGCATATAGTAATGCTTTAAGACTCTGTATAGCGCCTCATATTCAATATTAACTGTGTGCCCACGATAGTTTGGCTGTAACTGACATTTTTGGAATATTAGGTGTTCAATATTATGGGGCAGTCTAACGCTTAATATGTAAATATAGTGATGTTTTGGGACTCCGTAGATCGCCTCATATTCAATATGAACTGTGTGCCTACGATAGTATGGCTGTAACTGACATTTTTGGAATATTAGGTGTTCAACCTCATGGGGCAGTCCAACGCTTAATATGTGATTATATTATTGCTTTGGGACTCTGTATAAAGCTGCATATACAATATGATCCATGCGTCTTTAACAGTTTGGCTGTAACTCACATTTTTGGAATATTAGATGTTTAACCACATGGGGCAGTCCAACCCTTAAAATGTGATTATATTATTGCTTTGGGACTCTGTATAACACTACATATTCAATATGAACTGCGTGCCTACCATAGTTTGGCTGTAGCTGACATTTTTGGAATATTAGGTGTTCAACATTATAGGGCGGTCCCACGCTTAATATGAGATTATTTTAATGCTTTAGGACTCTGTATAAAGCTGCATATACAATATGAACCATGAGTCTCTAACAGTTTGGCTGTAACTAACATTTTTGGAATATTAGGTGTTCAACCACATGGGGCAGTTCAACGTTTAATATGTGATTATATTATTGCTTTGGGACTTTGTTTAACGCCTCATATTCCATATGAACTGTGTGAGTCCGATAGTATGGCTGTAACTGACATTTTTGGAATATTAGGTGTTCAACCACATGGGGCAGTCCAACGCTTAATATGTGATTATATTATTGCTTTGGGACTCTGTATAAAGCTGCATATACAATATGAACCATGCGTCTTTAACAGTTTGGCTGTAACTCACATTATCGGAATATTAGGTGTTCAACCACATAGGGCAGTCCAACGCTTAATATGTGATTATATTATTGCTTTGGGACTCTGTATAACACTACATATTCAATATGAACTGCGTGCCTACCATAGTTTGGCTGTAGCTGACATTTTTGGAATATTAGGTGTTCAACCACATGGGGCAGTCCAACGCTTAATATGTGATTATATTATTGCTTTGGGACTCTGTATAAAGCTGCATATACAATATGAACCATGCGTCTTTAACAGTTTGGCTGTAACTCACATTATTGGAATATTAGGTGTTCAACCACATGGGGCAGTCCAACGCTTAATATGTGATTATATTATTGCTTTGGGACTCTGTATAACACTACATATTCAATATGAACTGCGTGCCTACCATAGTTTGGCTGTAGCTGACATTTTTGGAATATTAGGTGTTCAACCACATCGGGCGGTCCAACGCTTAATATGTGCATATTGTGATGCTTTGGGACTCTGTTGAACGCCTCATATTCCATATGAACTGTGTGAGTCCGATAGTTTGGCTGTAACTGACATTTTTGGAATATTTGGTGTTCAACATTATTGGGCAGTCCAACGCATAATATGTGAGTATAGTGATGTTTTGGGACATTGTTGAACGCCTCATATTCAATATGAACTGTGTGAGTCCGATAGTATGGCTGTAACTGACATTTTTGGAATATTAGGTGTTCAACCACATGGGGCAGTCCAACGCTTAATATGTGATTATATTATTGCTTTGGGACTTTGTTTAACGCCTCATATTCCATATGAACTGTGTGAGTCCGATAGTATGGCTGTAACTGACATTTTTGGAATATTAGGTGTTCAACCACATGGGGTAGTTTAACGCTTAATATGTGATTATATTATTGCTTTGGGACTCTGTATAAAGCTGCATATACAATATGAACCATGCGTCGTTAACAGTTTGGCTGTAACTCACATTATTGGAATATTAGGTGTTCAACCACATGGGGCAGTCCAACGCTTAATATGTGATTATATTATTGCTTTGGGACTCTGTATAACACTACATATTCAATATGAACTGCGTGCCTACCATAGTTTAGCTGTAGCTGACATTTTTGGAATATTAGGTGTTCAACATTATGGGGCGGTCCAACGCTTAATATGTGATTTTATTAATGCTTTAGGACTCTGTATAAAGCTGCATATACAATATGAACTATGTGTCTCTAACAGTTTGGCTGTAACTCACATTTTTGGAATATTAGGTGTTCAACCGCATGGGGCAGTCCAACGCTTAATATGTGCATATTGTGATGCTTTGGGACTCTGTTGAACGCCTCATATTCCATATGAACTGTGTGAGTACGATAGTTTGGCTGTATCTGACATTCTTGGAATATTAGGTGTTTAACCATATGGGGCAGTCCAACGCTTAATATGTGCATATAGTAATGCTTTAAGACTCTGTATAGCGCCTCATATTCAATATGAAATGTGTGTCTACGATAGTTTGGCTGTAACTGACATTTTTGGAATATAAGGTGTTCAATATTAAGGGGCAGTCTAACGCTTAATATGTAAGTATAGTGATGTTTTGGGACTCAGTAAATCGCCTCATATTCAATATGAACTGCGTGCCTACCATAGTTTGGCTGTAGCTGACATTTTTGGAATATTAAGTGTTTAACAATATGGGGCGGTCCCACGCTTAATATGTGATTATTTTAATGCTTTAGGACTCTGTATAAAGCTGCATATACAATATGAACCATGAGTCTCTAACAGTTTGGCTGTAACTGACATTTTTGGAATATTAGGTGTTCAACCACATGGGGCAGTTCAACGCTTAATATGTGATTATATTATTGCTTTGGGACTTTGTTTAACGCCTCATATTCCATATGAACTGTGTGAGTACGATAGTTTGGCTGTATCTGACATTCTTGAAATATTAGGTGTTCAACCGCATGGGGCAGCCCAACGCATAATATGTGAGTATAGTGATGTTTTGGGACTCTGTTCAACTCCTCGTATTCAATATGAACTGTGTGCCTACGATAGTATGGCTGACATTTTTGGAATATTAGGTGTTCAACAACATGGGGCAGTCCAACGCTTAATATGTGATTATATTAATGTTTTAGGACTCTGTATAACGCTGCATATACAATATGAACCATGTGCCTCTAACAGTTTGGCTGTAACTGACATTTTTGGAATATTAGGTGTTCAACCACATGAAGCAGTCCAACGCTTAATATGTGATTATATTATTGCCTTGGGACTTTGTTTAACGCCTCATATTCCATATGAACTGTGTGAGTCCGATAGTTTGGCTGTAACTGACATTTTTGGAATATTTGGTGTTCAACATTATGGGGCAGTCCAACGCATAATATGTGAGTATAGTGATGTTTTGGGACATTGTTGAACGCCTCATATTCAATATGAACTGTGTGCCTACGATAGTATGGCTGTAACTGACATTTTTGGAATATTAGGAGTTCAACCACATGGGGCAGTCCAACGCTTAATATGTGAATATATTATTGCTTTAGGACTCTGTATAAAGCTGCATATACAATATGAACCATGCGTCTTGAACAGTTTGGCTGTAACTCACATTTTTGGAATATTAGGTGTTCAACCACATGGGGCAGTCCATCGCTTAATATGTGCATATAGTGATGCTTTAGGACTCGGTTGAACGCCTCATATTCCATATGAACTGTGTGAGTCCGATAGTTTGGCTGTAACTGACATTTTTGTAATATTTGGTGTTCAACATTATGGGGCAGTCCAACGCTTAATATGTGAGTATAGTGATATTTTGGGACTTTGTTGAACGCCTCATATTCAATATGAACTGTGTGCCTACGATAGTATGGCTGTAACTGACATTTTTGGAATATTAGGTGTTTAACCATATGGGGCAGTCCAACGCTTAATATGTGCATATAGTAATGCTTTAAGACTCTGTATAGCGCCTCATATTCAATATGAAATGTGTGTCTACGATAGTTTGGCTGTAACTGACATTTTTGGAATATTAGGTGTTCAATATTATGGGGCAGTCTAACGCTTAATATGTAAGTATAGTGATGTTTTGGGACTCAGTAAATCGCCTCATATTCAATATGAACTGCGTGCCTACCATAGTTTGGCTGTAGCTGACATTTTTGGAATATTAAGTGTTTAACAATATGGGGCGGTCCCACGCTTAATATGTGATTATTTTAATGCTTTAGGACTCTGTATAAAGCTGCATATACAATATGAACCATGAGTCTCTAACAGTTTGGCTGTAACTGACATTTTTGGAATATTAGGTGTTCAACCACATGGGGCAGTTTAACGCTTAATATGTGATTATATTATTGCTTTGGGACTTTGTTTAACGCCTCATATTCCATATGAACTGTGTGAGTCCGATAGTATGGCTGTAGTTGTCATTTTTGGAATATTAGGTGTTCAACCTCATGGGGCAGTCCAACGCTTAATATGTGCATATTGTGATGCATTGGGACTCTGTTGAACGCCTCATATTCCATATGAACTGTGTGAGTACGATAGTTTGGCTGTATCTGACATTTTTGAAATATTAGGTGTTCAACCGCATGGGGCAGTCCAACGCTTAATATGTGCATATTGTGATGCATTGGGACTCTGTTGAACGCCTCATATTCCATATGAACTGTGTGAGTACGATAGTTTGGCTGAAACTGACATTTTTGGAATATTAGGTGTTCAACAATATGGGGCAGTCCAACGCTTAATATGTGAGTATAGTGATGTTTTGGGACTCTGTTGAACGCCTCACATTTCATATGAACTGTGTGAGTACGATAGTATGACTGTAACTGGCATTTTTGAAATATTAGGTGTTTAACCATATGGGGCAGTCCAACGCTTAATATGTGCATATAGTAATGCTTTAAGACTCTGTATAGCGCCTCATATTCAATATTAACTGTGTGCCCACGATAGTTTGGCTGTAACTGACATTTTTGGAATATTAGGTGTTCAATATTATGGGGCAGTCTAACGCTTAATATGTAAATATAGTGATGTTTTGGGACTCCGTAGATCGCCTCATATTCAATATGAACTGTGTGCCTACGATAGTATGGCTGTAACTGACATTTTTGGAATATTAGGTGTTCAACCTCATGGGGCAGTCCAACGCTTAATATGTGATTATATTATTGCTTTGGGACTCTGTATAAAGCTGCATATACAATATGATCCATGCGTCTTTAACAGTTTGGCTGTAACTCACATTTTTGGAATATTAGATGTTTAACCACATGGGGCAGTCCAACCCTTAAAATGTGATTATATTATTGCTTTGGGACTCTGTATAACACTACATATTCAATATGAACTGCGTGCATACCATAGTTTGGCTGTAGCTGACATTTTTGGAATATTAGGTGTTCAACATTATAGGGCGGTCCCACGCTTAATATGAGATTATTTTAATGCTTTAGGACTCTGTATAAAGCTGCATATACAATATGAACCATGAGTCTCTAACAGTTTGGCTGTAACTGACATTTTTGGAATATTAGGTGTTCAACCACATGGGGCAGTTCAACGTTTAATATGTGATTATATTATTGCTTTGGGACTTTGTTTAACGCCTCATATTCCATATGAACTGTGTGAGTCCGATAGTATGGCTGTAACTGACATTTTTGGAATATTAGGTGTTCAACCACATGGGGCAGTCCAACGCTTAATATGTGATTATATTATTGCTTTGGGACTCTGTATAAAGCTGCATATACAATATGAACCATGCGTCTTTAACAGTTTGGCTGTAACTCACATTATCGGAATATTAGGTGTTCAACCACATAGGGCAGTCCAACGCTTAATATGTGATTATATTATTGCTTTGGGACTCTGTATAACACTACATATTCAATATGAACTGCGTGCCTACCATAGTTTGGCTGTAGCTGACATTTTTGGAATATTAGGTGTTCAACCAAATGGGGCAGTCCAACGCTTAATATGTGATTATATTATTGCTTTGGGACTCTGTATAAAGCTGCATATACAATATGAACCATGCGTCTTTAACAGTTTGGCTGTAACTCACATTATTGGAATATTAGGTGTTCAACCACATGGGGCAGTCCAACGCTTAATATGTGATTATATTATTGCTTTGGGACTCTGTATAACACTACATATTCAATATGAACTGCGTGCCTACCATAGTTTGGCTGTAGCTGACATTTTTGGAATATTAGGTGTTCAACCGCATGGGGCAGTCCAACGCTTAATATGTGCATATTGTGAAGCTTTGGGACTCTGTTGAACGCCTCATATTCCATATGAACTGTGTGAGTACGATAGTTTGGCTGTATCTGACATTCTTGAAATATTAGGTGTTTAACCATATGGGGCAGTCCAACGCTTAATATGTGAGTATAGTGATGTTTTGGGACTCTGTTCAACTCCTCGTATTCAATATGAACTGTGTGCCTACGATAGTATGGTTGACATTTTTGGAATATTAGGTGTTCAACAACATGGGGCAGTCCAACGCTTAATATGTGATTATATTAATGCTTTAGGACTCTGTATAACGCTGCATATACAATATGAACCATGTGCCTCTAACAGTTTGGCTGTAACTGACATTTTTGGAATATTAGGTGTTCAACCACATGAAGCAGTCCAACGCTTAATATGTGATTATATTATTGCTTTGGGACTTTGTTTAACGCCTCATATTCCATATGAACTGTGTGAGTCCGATAGTATGGCTGTAGTTGTCATTTTTGGAATATTAGGTGTTCAACCTCATGGGGCAGTCCAACGCTTAATATGTGCATATTGTGATGCATTGGGACTCTGTTGAACGCCTCATATTCCATATGAACTGTGTGAGTACGATAGTTTGGCTGTATCTGACATTTTTGAAATATTAGGTGTTCAACCGCATGGGGCAGTCCAACGCTTAATATGTGCATATTGTGATGCATTGGGACTCTGTTGAACGCCTCATATTCCATATGAACTGTGTGAGTACGATAGTTTGGCTGAAACTGACATTTTTGGAATATTAGGTGTTCAACAATATGGGGCAGTCCAACGCTTAATATGTGAGTATAGTGATGTTTTGGGACTCTGTTGAACGCCTCACATTTCATATGAACTGTGTGAGTACGATAGTATGACTGTAACTGGCATTTTTGAAATATTAGGTGTTTAACCATATGGGGCAGTCCAACGCTTAATATGTGCATATAGTAATGCTTTAAGACTCTGTATAGCGCCTCATATTCAATATTAACTGTGTGCCCACGATAGTTTGGCTGTAACTGACATTTTTGGAATATTAGGTGTTCAATATTATGGGGCAGTCTAACGCTTAATATGTAAATATAGTGATGTTTTGGGACTCCGTAGATCGCCTCATATTCAATATGAACTGTGTGCCTACGATAGTATGGCTGTAACTGACATTTTTGGAATATTAGGTGTTCAACCTCATGGGGCAGTCCAACGCTTAATATGTGATTATATTATTGCTTTGGGACTCTGTATAAAGCTGCATATACAATATGATCCATGCGTCTTTAACAGTTTGGCTGTAACTCACATTTTTGGAATATTAGATGTTTAACCACATGGGGCAGTCCAACCCTTAAAATGTGATTATATTATTGCTTTGGGACTCTGTATAACACTACATATTCAATATGAACTGCGTGCCTACCATAGTTTGGCTGTAGCTGACATTTTTGGAATATTAGGTGTTCAACATTATAGGGCGGTCCCACGCTTAATATGAGATTATTTTAATGCTTTAGGACTCTGTATAAAGCTGCATATACAATAGGAACCATGAGTCTCTAACAGTTTGGCTGTAACTGACATTTTTAGAATATTAGGTGTTCAACCACATGGGGCAGTCCAACGCTTAATATGTGCATATAGTGATGCTTTGGGACTCGGTTAAACGCCTCATATTCCATATGAACTGTGTGAGTACGATAGTTTGGCTGTAATTGACATTTTTGAAATATTAGGTGTTCAACAATATGGGGCAGTCCAACGCTTAATATGTGAGTATAGTGATGTTTTGGGATTTTTTGAACGCCTCATATTTCATTTGAACTGTGTGAGTACGATAGTATGGCTGTAACTGACATTTTTGAAGTATTAGGTGTTTAACCATATGGGGCAGTCGATCGCTTAATATGTGCATATAGTAATGCTTTGGGACTCTGTATAGCGCCCCATATTCAATGTGAACTGCGTGCCTACCATAGTTTGGCTGTAGCTGACATTTTTGGAATATTAGGTGTTCAACCACATGGGGCAGTCCAACGCTTAATATGTGATTATATTATTGCTTTGGGACTCTGTATAGCGCTGCATATACAATATGAACCTTGTGCCTCTAACAGTTTGGCTGTAACTGACATTTTTGGAATATTAGGTGTTCAACCACATGGGGCAGTCCAACTCTTAAAATGTGATTATATTATTGCTTTAGGACTCTGTATAACACTACATATTCAATATGAACTGCGTGCTTACCATAGTTTGGCTGTAGCTGACATTTTTGGAATATTAGGTGTTCAACATTATGGGGCGGTCCAACGCTTAATATGTGATTATATTAATGCTTTAGGACTCTGTATAAAGCTGCATATACAATATGAACCATGTGTCTCTAACAGTTTGGCTGCAACTCACATTTTTGGAATATTAGGTGTTCAACCGCATGGGGCAGTCCAACGCTTAATATGTGCATATAGTAATGCTTTAAGACTCTGTATAGCGCCTCATATTCAATATTAACTGTGTGCCCACGATAGTTTGGCTGTAACTGACATTTTTGGAATATTAGGTGTTCAATATTATGGGGCAGTCTAACGCTTAATATGTAAATATAGTGATGTTTTGGGACTCCGTAGATCGCCTCATATTCAATATGAACTGTGTGCCTACGATAGTATGGCTGTAACTGACATTTTTGGAATATTAGGTGTTCAACCTCATGGGGCAGTCCAACGCTTAATATGTGATTATATTATTGCTTTGGGACTCTGTATAAAGCTGCATATACAATATGATCCATGCGTCTTTAACAGTTTGGCTGTAACTCACATTTTTGGAATATTAGATGTTTAACCACATGGGGCAGTCCAACCCTTAAAATGTGATTATATTATTGCTTTGGGACTCTGTATAACACTACATATTCAATATGAACTGCGTGCCTACCATAGTTTGGCTGTAGCTGACATTTTTGGAATATTAGGTGTTCAACATTATAGGGCGGTCCCACGCTTAATATGAGATTATTTTAATGCTTTAGGACTCTGTATAAAGCTGCATATACAATAGGAACCATGAGTCTCTAACAGTTTGGCTGTAACTGACATTTTTAGAATATTAGGTGTTCAACCACATGGGGCAGTCCAACGCTTAATATGTGCATATAGTGATGCTTTGGGACTCGGTTAAACGCCTCATATTCCATATGAACTGTGTGAGTACGATAGTTTGGCTGTAATTGACATTTTTGAAATATTAGGTGTTCAACAATATGGGGCAGTCCAACGCTTAATATGTGAGTATAGTGATGTTTTGGGATTTTTTGAACGCCTCATATTTCATTTGAACTGTGTGAGTACGATAGTATGGCTGTAACTGACATTTTTGAAGTATTAGGTGTTTAACCATATGGGGCAGTCGATCGCTTAATATGTGCATATAGTAATGCTTTGGGACTCTGTATAGCGCCCCATATTCAATGTGAACTGCGTGCCTACCATAGTTTGGCTGTAGCTGACATTTTTGGAATATTAGGTGTTCAACCACATGGGGCAGTCCAACGCTTAATATGTGATTATATTATTGCTTTGGGACTCTGTATAGCGCTGCATATACAATATGAACCTTGTGCCTCTAACAGTTTGGCTGTAACTGACATTTTTGGAATATTAGGTGTTCAACCACATGGGGCAGTCCAACTCTTAAAATGTGATTATATTATTGCTTTAGGACTCTGTATAACACTACATATTCAATATGAACTGCGTGCTTACCATAGTTTGGCTGTAGCTGACATTTTTGGAATATTAGGTGTTCAACATTATGGGGCGGTCCAACGCTTAATATGTGATTATATTAATGCTTTAGGACTCTGTATAAAGCTGCATATACAATATGAACCATGTGTCTCTAACAGTTTGGCTGCAACTCACATTTTTGGAATATTAGGTGTTCAACCGCATGGGGCAGTCCAACGCTTAATATGTGCATATTGTGATGCTTTGGGACTCTGTTGAACGCCTCATATTCCATATGAACTGTGTGAGTACGATAGTATGGCTGTAACTGACATTTTTGAAATATTAGATGTTTAACCATATGGGGCAGTCGATCGCTTAATATGTGCATATAGTAATGCTTTGGGACTTTGTATAGCGCCTCATATTCAATATGAACTGTGTGAGTACGATAGTTTGGCTGTATCTGACATTTTTGGAATATTAGGTGTTCAACCACATAGGGCAGTCCAACGCTTAATATGTGATTATATTATTGCTTTGACACTCTGTATAACGCTGCGTATACAATATGAACCATGTGCCTCTAACAGTTTGGCTGTAACTGACATTTTTGGAATATTAGGTGTTCAACCACATGGGGCAGTCCATCGCTTAATATGTGCATATAGTGATGCTTTAGGACTCGGTTGCACGCCTCATATTCCATATGAACTGTGTGAGTCCGATAGTTTGGCTGTAACTGACATTTTTGTAATATTTGGTGTTCAACATTATGGGGCAGTCCAACGCTTAATATGTGAGTATAGTGATATTTTGGGACTTTGTTGAACGCCTCATATTCAATATGAACTGTGTGCCTACGATAGTATGGCTGTAACTGACATTTTTGGAATATTAGGTGTTCAACCTCATGGGGCAGTCCAACGCTTAATATGTGATTATATTATTGCTTTGGGACTCTGTATAAAGCTGCATATACAATATGATCCATGCGTCTTTAACAGTTTGGCTGTAACTCACATTTTTGGAATATTAGATGTTTAACCACATGGGGCAGTCCAACCCTTAAAATGTGATTATATTATTGCTTTGGGACTCTGTATAACACTACATATTCAATATGAACTGCGTGCCTACCATAGTTTGGCTGTAGCTGACATTTTTGGAATATTAGGTGTTCAACATTATAGGGCGGTCCCACGCTTAATATGAGATTATTTTAATGCTTTAGGACTCTGTATAAAGCTGCATATACAATATGAACCATGAGTCTCTAACAGTTTGGCTGTAACTGACATTTTTGGAATATTAGGTGTTCAACCACATGGGGCAGTTCAACGTTTAATATGTGATTATATTATTGCTTTGGGACTTTGTTTAACGCCTCATATTCCATATGAACTGTGTGAGTCCGATAGTATGGCTGTAACTGACATTTTTGGAATATTAGGTGTTCAACCACATGGGGCAGTCCAACGCTTAATATGTGATTATATTATTGCTTTGGGACTCTGTATATAGCTGCATATACAATATGAACCATGCGTCTTTAACAGTTTGGCTGTAACTCACATTATTGGAATATTAGGTGTTCAACCACATAGGGCAGTCCAACGCTTAATATGTGATTATATTATTGCTTTGGGACTCTGTATAACACTACATATTCAATATGAACTGCGTGCCTACCATAGTTTGGCTGTAGCTGACATTTTTGGAATATTAGGTGTTCAACCACATGGGGCAGTCCAACGCTTAATATGTGATTATATTATTGCTTTGGGACTCTGTATAAAGCTGCATATACAATATGAACCATGCGTCTTTAACAGTTTGGCTGTAACTCACATTATTGGAATATTAGGTGTTCAACCACATGGGGCAGTCCAACGCTTAATATGTGATTATATTATTGCTTTGGGACTCTGTATAACACTACATATTCAATATGAACTGCGTGCCTACCATAGTTTGGCTGTAGCTGACATTTTTGGAATATTAGGTGTTCAACCGCATGGGGCAGTCCAACGCTTAATATGTGCATATTGTGAAGCTTTGGGACTCTGTTGAACGCCTCATATTCCATATGAACTGTGTGAGTACGATAGTTTGGCTGTATCTGACATTCTTGAAATATTAGGTGTTTAACCATATGGGGCAGTCCAACGCTTAATATGTGAGTATAGTGATGTTTTGGGACTCTGTTCAACTCCTCGTATTCAATATGAACTGTGTGCCTACGATAGTATGGTTGACATTTTTGGAATATTAGGTGTTCAACAACATGGGGCAGTCCAACGCTTAATATGTGATTATATTAATGCTTTAGGACTCTGTATAACGCTGCATATACAATATGAACCATGTGCCTCTAACAGTTTGGCTGTAACTGACATTTTTGGAATATTAGGTGTTCAACCACATGAAGCAGTCCAACGCTTAATATGTGATTATATTATTGCTTTGGGACTTTGTTTAACGCCTCATATTCCATATGAACTGTGTGAGTCCGATAGTATGGCTGTAGTTGTCATTTTTGGAATATTAGGTGTTCAACCTCATGGGGCAGTCCAACGCTTAATATGTGCATATTGTGATGCATTGGGACTCTGTTGAACGCCTCATATTCCATATGAACTGTGTGAGTACGATAGTTTGGCTGTATCTGACATTTTTGAAATATTAGGTGTTCAACCGCATGGGGCAGTCCAACGCTTAATATGTGCATATTGTGATGCATTGGGACTCTGTTGAACGCCTCATATTCCATATGAACTGTGTGAGTACGATAGTTTGGCTGAAACTGACATTTTTGGAATATTAGGTGTTCAACAATATGGGGCAGTCCAACGCTTAATATGTGAGTATAGTGATGTTTTGGGACTCTGTTGAACGCCTCACATTTCATATGAACTGTGTGAGTACGATAGTATGACTGTAACTGGCATTTTTGAAATATTAGGTGTTTAACCATATGGGGCAGTCCAACGCTTAATATGTGCATATAGTAATGCTTTAAGACTCTGTATAGCGCCTCATATTCAATATTAACTGTGTGCCCACGATAGTTTGGCTGTAACTGACATTTTTGGAATATTAGGTGTTCAATATTATGGGGCAGTCTAACGCTTAATATGTAAATATAGTGATGTTTTGGGACTCCGTAGATCGCCTCATATTCAATATGAACTGTGTGCCTACGATAGTATGGCTGTAACTGACATTTTTGGAATATTAGGTGTTCAACCTCATGGGGCAGTCCAACGCTTAATATGTGATTATATTATTGCTTTGGGACTCTGTATAAAGCTGCATATACAATATGATCCATGCGTCTTTAACAGTTTGGCTGTAACTCACATTTTTGGAATATTAGATGTTTAACCACATGGGGCAGTCCAACCCTTAAAATGTGATTATATTATTGCTTTGGGACTCTGTATAACACTACATATTCAATATGAACTGCGTGCCTACCATAGTTTGGCTGTAGCTGACATTTTTGGAATATTAGGTGTTCAACATTATAGGGCGGTCCCACGCTTAATATGAGATTATTTTAATGCTTTAGGACTCTGTATAAAGCTGCATATACAATAGGAACCATGAGTCTCTAACAGTTTGGCTGTAACTGACATTTTTAGAATATTAGGTGTTCAACCACATGGGGCAGTCCAACGCTTAATATGTGCATATAGTGATGCTTTGGGACTCGGTTAAACGCCTCATATTCCATATGAACTGTGTGAGTACGATAGTTTGGCTGTAATTGACATTTTTGAAATATTAGGTGTTCAACAATATGGGGCAGTCCAACGCTTAATATGTGAGTATAGTGATGTTTTGGGATTTTTTGAACGCCTCATATTTCATTTGAACTGTGTGAGTACGATAGTATGGCTGTAACTGACATTTTTGAAGTATTAGGTGTTTAACCATATGGGGCAGTCGATCGCTTAATATGTGCATATAGTAATGCTTTGGGACTCTGTATAGCGCCCCATATTCAATGTGAACTGCGTGCCTACCATAGTTTGGCTGTAGCTGACATTTTTGGAATATTAGGTGTTCAACCACATGGGGCAGTCCAACGCTTAATATGTGATTATATTATTGCTTTGGGACTCTGTATAGCGCTGCATATACAATATGAACCTTGTGCCTCTAACAGTTTGGCTGTAACTGACATTTTTGGAATATTAGGTGTTCAACCACATGGGGCAGTCCAACTCTTAAAATGTGATTATATTATTGCTTTAGGACTCTGTATAACACTACATATTCAATATGAACTGCGTGCTTACCATAGTTTGGCTGTAGCTGACATTTTTGGAATATTAGGTGTTCAACATTATGGGGCGGTCCAACGCTTAATATGTGATTATATTAAT